>CM042261.1:10175658-10645658 GCA_023566225.1 Romanogobio albipinnatus | reverse complement strand
GCAGTTCTGTCTTTGCAAGGTTGAGTTGCAGGTGATGTTCCTTCATCCAGACAGAAATGTCTGTTAGGCAGGCAGCGATACGAACACCAACCGTGGGATCACCTGGTTGAAATGAGAAGAAGAGTTGAGTGTCGTCGGCATAGCAGTGATAGGAGAAGCCATGTTTCTGAATGACAGATCCCAGTGATGACATGTAGATGGAGAAGAGAAGTGGTCCAAGCACTGATCCCTGGGGAACTCCAGTGGCTAGATGATGTGACTTAGACACTTCACCTCTCCATGACACCCTGAAGGACCTACCTGAGAGGCAAGACTTGAACCACTGGAGAGCAGTTCCTGAGATGCCCATCTTCATGAGAGTTGCAAGGAGGATCTGGTGATTAACTGTGTCAAAAGCAGCAGACAAATCCAGCAAGATAAGTACTGTGGATTTGGAAGCTGCTCTTGCCGGTCTCAGTGCCTCCGTAACCGAGAGTAAGGCAGTCTCAGTTGAGTGGCCGCTTTTGAAGCCGGATTGGTTGATGTCCAGGAGGTTTTTCTGTTCAAGAAATGTAGAGAGCTGGTTAAACACAACTCGCTCAAGTGTCTTTGCAATGAAAGGCAGAAGGGATACCGGTCTGTAGTTTTCTAAAAGTGCTGGTTTCAGAGAGGGTTTCTTAAGCAGTGGGGTTACCCGAGCCTGCTTAAATGCTGTGGGGAAGGTCCCAGTGTGCAGAGAGGTGTTGACAATGTGAGTGAGTGCAGGAGTAACAGAAGAAGAAATGGCCTGAAGGAGGTGAATGGGGATAGGGTCAAGTGGACAGGTAGTGGGATGATTGTAAAGGATGAGTTTGGAGACTTCAGCTTCAGAGAGTAGAGAGAAAGAGTTGATGAAGGAGGGGGAGGAGGAGGACAAAGGAGCGAAGAGAATGTTCTGAAAAATGCACGACAGTCAGAGCAGTTGTTGATTTTGTTGTGGTAGTATGTAGTTTTAGCAGTGGAGACGTTAGTAGAGAAAGAAGCGAGAAGAGACTGATACAGGGTTAGGTCAGTAGCGTTTTTAGTTTTGCGCCACTTCCTCTCTGCCGCCCACAGTCCAGAGCAATGTTCGCAGAGAACATCAGACAGCCAGGGGGCAGAGGGGGTGGTGCGGGCTGGCCTGGCAAGATGTTAGAGTGGAGCAAAGAGTGTCAGTAGCACTGTTAGTGTCTAGTGCTGAGAACTGAGCAGGTGGAGGGAGTGAGAATGAAACCATAGTGGATAGACGGAAGGGAGAGAGCGAGCATAGATTACGCCGAAAGGTGATCTGGGGAGGAGTGCGTGTAGTGTCAGGGGTCAGTAGGAGGTTAAGAGTGATGAGAAAATAATCTGAGGTGTGCAATAGAGTAACTAAAGTGTCATCTGTGGAGCAGTAGCGTGTGTAGATAAGGTCCAAATGGTTACCTGATTTGTGAGTAGCTGTAGTAGATTCTCGCTTAAGGTCAAATGAGGTCAGAAGCGTGGTGAAGTCTGCAGCCTGGGGTTTATCAAGGTGGATGTTGAAGTCACTGAGCAGTACCAGAGGAGTGCCATCCTCAGGGAAGTGAGAGAGTAACATATCCAATTCCTCCAAGAAGTTACCCAGTTGACCTGGAGGGCGATAAATAACTACAACATGGATTTTAGCAGGGTGAGTGATAGTGATTGAGTGTGATTCAAATGAGCAGTTGCCAGATAGAGAAGGAATGGGCTCAAATTTCCAACCATTTGAGATGTGCAGACCAGTACCTCCGCCCCTCCAAATCGGGCGAGGGGTGTGTGAAAAAGTGAAATAATTTGAGAGAGCTGCAGGAGTGGCAGTGTCTTCCGGTTTGATCCAGGTTTCAGTTAGAGCCATGAGACTGAGATGTGAATGAGTGGAAATAGATGAAATAAAGTCTTCTTTGTTTACAGCAGACTGGCAATTCCAGAGACCAATTGGAATGGACACTAATGTAGCAGAGGAAATAGGTACACTACGCAGATTATTAGGATTACGGCATCTAGAATTTACAGAGAGTGATTTACGGGTGTATGTGGTAATAGTAGAGATTTGGAAGCACATAGTCAATACGGGTCAAAGAAATAAACAGATAAAAACAAGAAAAACACAAAAGTGGACAAAGTAGAAGGAAAGCTATACTCAGGTGCCTTGTCGGTGTCCTTGCTGGAGTGGAGTCGTGCAGAGTAGAGTCGAATGGTCTTTACACTCTTCGGGCTTCACACGAGGGCTGCCATTTCTGCTGCCGCAGAGTACCACTCAATTTGTACTCACGTTAAGTGTCGTTATTGAATACAGCTGGCTACTCCCAATGAAACGCGTTATCTCACACAAGGTCACGTGATCATCGTGTTAACAAACAAGACTAACAACAAACAGCCTACTACACCACACAGACAACTTTCTAAATAACAGCTGAACTACAGATCAAATGAGAAAAATGAATACAGTGCTCACACACTAGTTGTTCTCCCTGATGTTCGATTGCTTCTCTCTAACTCATTGTAAACAGTGACCGCTCTTATACCACGCTGGCTTAAGGCCATGCCCAGTGAAATGCGTTAGCTCGCACAAGGTCACGTGATCAGCGTGTTAACAAATGAGACTAAAAACAAACAGCCTTCTACACCACACAGACAACGTTCTAAATAACAGCTGAACTACAGATCAAATGAGAAAAATGAATACAGTACTCACACACTAGTTGTTCTCCCTGATGTTCGATTGCTTCTCTCTAACTCAAAGTAAACAGTGCCCGCTCTTATACCACGCTGGCTTAAGGCCACGCCCAGTGAAACGCGTTAGCTCGCACGAGGTCACGTGAGCAGCGTGTTAACAAACGAGACTACCAACAAACAGCCTACTACACCACACAGACAACATTCTAAATAACAGCTGAACTACAGATCAACAGATCATTTTAAAGAATAATGGGACTGTATAACATTCCTAGCAAGATCTCGCCTCATTTTCACCAGTTAATCTACAGTCTTTTAAAGGGCATTTACGCTATGCCAAACTGAGTGAGAGTTTTGGGTAAAAGAGTGCAAGCGTTTAGGTGTTACCCTCAGGAGTGTGCGGAGCAGAACTACAGCCCTGTAATTTAATTTTCCCTCCTGTAATGAAATGCCAACAGTTTGCGTTTTTTATTACAGCATTAGCTATTTTCCCACGTCTGCGAAAACAAACAATGATGACAACCAGACGCATGCAATGCTATTAGCAACAGGTAAACATAACCTGCAGGTGCAGTCAAGTAAACTGTAGGGATTATTGCTCATATGTGCGAATGCATTTTCATGAGAATGCTTGCCATTATATGAACACAGCTGCACTGCCAGAGTTCTTCTAAAGATGAAAATATGGCAATTAAATACATATTTTGCAGCAGGGTTTGAAATTTGAATTGTTTATGAGCTCTTGAGAGGTCTGGAATATATATAAATGTCTCTTTTAAAGCAATCAAATAAAACGACTACTCTACACCAATGGATGTATGCAGGAGCAGGAGCTCATTTGGTTGACTTGATTATGTTCACTTCAAAACAGTGGTGATCTCCGCATTTTCTGTGACAGCTTTACTTTAACCTATTCATCTACTGTTTGCCTCTGGCTTGGCTTGCTCAGTTGGGGACACTAACTATTTCTAAATTTTTCAATTAAACATCGAAATAAATCTAATTATTAAAATAAATTAACCATATAAACTAAATTACTGATCTAATTACTGATCTAAAGCCCACACTGCCACTGTATGATAATTTAAATGAACTGATGACATCACCATTTTCTCCAGAATGGCTATACGGCTGAATAAAATTATGCTGCATTATTTTCCTGTTTAACACTGTAAAGCTGCTTTGAAACAATCTGCATTGTTAAAAGCGCTATATAAATAAAGTTGACTTGACTTGACTAAACATACAAATGTGTTTGACCATAAAAATACTGCTGTATATTTTACTATATTATTGAATGGATCAAGTAATACAGAGGAAATCTGACAGTTTTAGAAAAGAAGCTCAAGCAACAGTAACAAGTCAGACGACTACGTTGTCAATGTTTTGCCCTGTTTAAACTGATCCGCGAGAATTATTATAAATGCTGTATTATGCATGCCAGGCAAGTAGTTTGGCGATGTGCCACGTTTTTAAAGGGATAGTTCACCCAAAAATGAAAATTACCCCATGATTTACTTACCCTCAAGCCATCCTAGGTGTATATGACTTTCTCTTTTCCGACAAATACAACCGAAGTTATATTAAAAAATGTCCTAGCTCTTCCAAGAATTATAATGGCAGCCCAAACTTTAAAGCCCAAAAAAGCGCTTCCATCCATTATAAAAGTAATCCCCATGGCTCCGGGGGGTTAATAAAGGCCTTCTGAAGCGAATCGATGGGTTTTTGTAAAAAAAAAAAAAAATCCATATTTAACACATTATAAAGTAAAATATCGAGCTTAAAATACAGGCGGACCGCCTTCTGTATTCAACTTACGGAAAACATAACTGGCGTGACGATGACGTTGGACGTAGCGTAAGTGTTTTGAAGCATTTGTGCTACGCTTTCTTCGCAAGTTGAATACAGAAGGCGGTTCGCCGGACGCTGGATATTTTACTTCATAAAGTTTTCAATATGGATATTTTACTTTTACTGTTCTTCTGTCAACAAATTACTGTAAAACGTAATTGCCATATACAGTGAGGAAAATAAGTATTTGAACACCCTGCTATTTTGCAAGTTCTCCCACTTTGAAATCATGGAGTGGTCTGAAATTGTCATCGGAGGTGCATGTCCACTGTGAGAGACATAATCTATAAAAAAAAATCCAGAAATCACAATATATGATTTTTTAACTATTTATTTGTATGATACAGCTGCAAATAAGTATTTGATCACCTGTCTATCAGCTAGAATTCTGCTCCTCAAAGACCTGTTAGTCTGCCTTTAAAATGTCCACCTCCACTCCATTTATTATCCTAAATTAGATGGACCTGTTTGAGGTCGTTAGCTGCATAAAGACACCTGTCCACCCCATACAAACAGTAAGAATCCAACTACTAACATGGCCAAGACCAAAGAGCTGTCCAAAGACACTAGAGACAAAATTGTACACCTCCACAAGGCTGGAAAGGGCTACGGGGAAATTGCCAAGCAGCTTGGTGAAAATAGGTCCACTTTTGGAGCAATCATTAGAAAATGGAAGAAGCTAAACATGACTGTCAATCTCCCTCAGACTGGGGCTCCATGCAAGATCTCACCTCGTGGGGTCTCAGTGATCCTAAGAAAGGTGAGAAATCAGCCCAGAACTACACGGGAGGAGCTGGTCAATGACCTGAAAAGAGCTGGGACCACCGTTTCCAAGGTTACTGTTGGTAATACACTAAGACGTCATGGTTTAAAATCATGCATGGCACGGAAGGTTCCCCTGCTTAAACCAGTACATGTCAAGGCCCATCTTAAGTTTGCCAATGACCATGTGGATGATCCAGAGGAGTCATGGGAGAAAGTCATGTGGTCAGATGAGACCAAAATATAACTTTTTGATCATAACTCCACTAAACGTGTTTGGAGGAAGAAAAATGATGAGTACCATCCCAAGAACACCATCCCTACTGTGAAGCATGGGGGTGTTAGCATCATGCTTTGGGGGTGTTTTTCTGCACATGGGACAGGGCTGCATTGTATTAAGGAGAGGATGACCGGGGCCATGTATTGCGAGATTTAGGGGAACAACCTCCTTCCCTCAGTTAGAGCATTGAAGATGGGTCGAGGCTGGGTCTTCCAACATGACAATGACCCGAATCACACAGCCAGGATAACCAATGAGTGGCTCTGTAAGAAGCATATCAAGGTTCTGGCGTGGCCTAGCCAGTCTCCAGACCTAAACCCAATAGAGAATCTTTGGAGTGTTTCTCAGCGACAGGCCAGAAACCTGACTGATCTAGAGAAGATCTGTGTGGAGGAGTGGGCCAAAATCCCTCCTGCAGTGTGTGCAAACCTGGTGAAAACCTACAGGAAACGTTTGACCTCTGTAATTGCAAACAAAGGCTACTGTACCAAATATTAACATTGATTTTCAAAAGGTGTTCAAATACTTATTTGCAGCTGTATCATACAAATAAATAGTTAAAAAAAATCATACATTGTGGTTTCTGGATTTTTTTTTTTTAGATTATGTCTCTCACAGTGGACATGCACCTACGATGACAATTTCAGACCCCTCCATGATTTCTAAGTGGGATAACTTGCAAAATAGCAGGGTATTCAAATACTTATTTTCCTCACTGTATAAGCAAATGAATAACACAAGACAACACTCTACATACATACATACCTGTTCTGTCTACAAAATGCTTGGGTGATTGAGGAAAAGGTTGTTCTCTCAATGTTCAACTGCACCTTTAGACCCTCCTTAGCCATTAAAAGGTCACAATTCAGGGATCCACAATAGGGATCCTTATTTAATCATAAATGTGACTATGTGCTTTGCCTCTTTTAAGTCTTCCTCTGTTTTGCCTCCCTACTCTTCCAGCACACATCCTTACTCCTCTTCTTCTCCCCAGCGGTTGAACCTGTTTGTTTCCTTGTTGTTCTTCCGTAGTGGAGTGCCACCATTTAGTGGCATCCTCTCTGGGATCGATTACTCTTCCCTAGGCGCAGGTAATCAGCATCTCATTTCTAAGGGGTATATTAGGCCGTGTGTCCACCAAAGCATTTTTAGCCGGGTGAAAACGCTAGGCGCTCTGCTGAAAACGTCTCGCTGTGGGCACTTGAGAGCGTTTTGACAGCGCAGCGTTTTTTTGCAGTTGAGACTCTTTGCTTGTTATGATACGGAATATCCGCGGAAGTGTTACTAGTATCTCATTTACAGATAGTTTGTTTCTATATTGATTCTATATAATGCTGATACAATGTAAAGTATTTGCTCTGGCTCTTGTTTTAAATTATTTTGTTCCATTATTATACTGCTTGTTATCATCTGTTGACGTTGTACAGTACAAGCAGAATGTTGCGGTTGGTCAGTGTTGTATTTGTCCCGCCCCTCCTCCACTCTGGACCGCTGGGTGAAAAGTGACAGTGATGAGCGCTGCATTTTGCTCAAAGTTGAACATTCTTCAACTCTAGGCGACCAGTAAAAAACGCTGAACGCTCAGCGCTTGAGCGTGAAATACTCGCTCAGCGCCTCGTTACGCTCATGCCGTTCTAAAAACGCGGCGCTCCCATTGAAAACAATTGAATACGCCAGCCAGCTGCGTGAAAAAATGCTTTGGTGGACACACAGCCTTAAGGTGCTGTTTTGCCGCCACGGGTGGTGTCATTGTGCGACCACCTTTACAATGCCCTGGTTTCCTTTGTTGGTGGTGAGTGCTGCTCTAGGTTGTGATTGTGCTCGGGCTTACGGGATGTTAACCTCGTTATTGTTACATTGTGCAGTGTTACCCTCGTCGGTGCTGTGCGGTTTCCTGATAAGTGCACACTGTGCTGAAGGTTTGCCCTCGCTGTCACGAGGCACCGTTTAACAGATAAAAGTGCAAGTCGTGTGTATTGCACTGAGGCCCTGTCCACACGAACACGGGTATTTTCAAAACCGCAGCTTTTTCTACGCGGTTTGGCTGTTCGTCCACACGCAAACGCAGTATCCGGTTACTGAAACCGGACTTTTTTGAAAACTCCGGCCAGGGTGAGGATTTTCAGAAACGCCGGTTGCAGTGTTGTCGTGTGGACAGTGAAACCGTAGTTTTTGCCTTGCGACGTCAGAGTGTGCACCGTTATCCGCTGTGTTTGACGTCAGATTGTGCGTCGCTGACTGCTTTGTTGACGACCCTATGGTTGACGATTCTGTGCAATGGCGGACGTAGCCCACATATTGCTGATAGTAACTGTGCTAA
This sequence comes from Romanogobio albipinnatus, assembly GCA_023566225.1. Classification (NCBI taxonomy): domain Eukaryota; kingdom Metazoa; phylum Chordata; class Actinopteri; order Cypriniformes; family Gobionidae; genus Romanogobio; species Romanogobio albipinnatus. Next base: position 10,637,769 of record CM042261.1, on the reverse strand, counting down.
CAGGGCTGCTTGTATCATGTACACAGATACATGCTCAGAGGCTACCGGAACTGGTAATAACTTTCTGTTAGGCTTCTGATTGGCCAACATGCCTTTACGAATAGGGTGATATCGCCGCCTGCTGGTGTGGCATGCTCTTGACAGCGCTTGATAGCGGGTTTTTGCGTTTTCATGTAGACGGAGATTTCTTTAAAACCGAGCATGTGTGGACGGGATTTTTTTTAAAACACAGGAAGAAAAACTCTGGTTATAAAAATACCCATGTCCGTGTGGACTAGGCCTGAGTTCGGCCGGTGAATTGCTGCTTGACTTCTTTCATTCCATGCTCTGGGGCTGTTTTCATTTTATTAGTATGTGTAGTTATGGGGGGTTTGTTTGTATTCCAGCTCGTTTTTGTGCACTCGTTTTATATGTGGGTGCTGGACCAATGACGTGATCTTTGCATGCTTGGTATGTGCGATCATTGTACATTGTACATGAAAAAAAATGTTAAGACTTTAGTTTAGGGTCCAATTCTCACTATTAACTAGTAGCTTATTAGTATGCATATTAGGATATTGGTTGTTTATTATTTCGGTTTGGGGGCATGGACCCTCGAAAGTGTTTTGATTTATATTATATGTGCATTTTAAGATGTTCTGAATGCCAAAAAATGTGATAACAACAGCTTGAAAACCATGTCAGTGGGCAGATATGATTGATAAAGTTTTTCCATTTTTATCAGTGAAGAAAGTAAACATATGTTTAACTGATATTTATATGTTTTATGAATCATTTTCGAAGGCTAACAGGAAAGCTGGGTAACTCAATTTAATAAATTACTTCACAATATGCACACATTCATTACTAATCTAATGCCCAATACAGGCTGAAAAAAGCTGAACTTTTTTATTTACTGAGAGCTACAAATGGAATTATTAATTTACAATATGCACACATTCATTACTATTAATCTTATGCCTAATCTGAAGAAAACGGCTTTGTTAATATTTATTGTTTGTTAATTATATTATAAATGATATTACATAGGCCTATTTCGGATCAAAATGGGGAAATTATACAAAAGTTTATTAATTTGCCTGAATATTTTTGTCATTTGTTTAACATTTCTGACTTAAAGAAGCAGCTGTCAAATATGAAATGTTTAGTTTAGCTACATTTCTCTCACTTGACGTTGAGTCCTGCTGCTAAAATTTGCACTCAGCCTCAGCAGCTTCTGTGCGAACATAAAGCCTGCCTACTCTGATTTGATTGGTTTTCTCAAATGTTTTGACATTGACGAGAGGTGACAGACCAATGAGGCTCAGATCAACGCGCACACCTCTGCTTCTGACGTGCACTCTGTTCGACGCCGCTGCGGATTGAAGAACAGGCTGATTAATGCAGATGAAAAAACGGGACGAAGCTGAAGCCTCTTGCCAGTTTCATATGTTTAAAAGGTTAATCACACATTTTTTAGGGGGGCTGGACAGAAGCCCCCCTAAAAAGGGCCTAGTGATGCCCATGCACATTGTTACCTTTAGTTCCTTGTAGGTGAATTAATGTGCCTGTTTAAGGGCGTTTGAAGACTGTGCTGCCTGGTTTAGGACATCCATTGCTGCTGTTTTGTTCTTATTACTTTAATGTTTGGTTCGGTTTTTGTTTTGTTTGCTCCGCATACCCATGTGCGTTTGTCCACAGTAGTACATGCTTGAGCGTTATGTTTTTCTTTTGTTAAGTTTATTTAGGTCGCTTTAGTTCATTTCTTTAATTTTTTTGAGTGCAATTTAGTTTGTTTGGATTTGCAATACTGATATTTTGTGGGCCCTATTTTAACGATCTGAAACGCAAGTGTCAAAGCGCAAAGCGCAAGTAACTTTGTGGGCGGGTCTCGGCGCTGTTGCTATTTTCCCGGCGGGATAAATGGCTCTTGCGCCCGGCGCAAATCTAAAATGGGTTGGTCTGAAGTAGCTTCATTATTCATAGGTGTGGTTTGGGCGTAACGTGAATAAACCAATCAGAGCGTCATTCAACATTCCCTTTAAAAGCAGGTGCGCAAGTTCCATTATGGATTGCTATTATTATGGCGTATTTACCAGGCGCACGCCAGGAGCGGTTCACAGCCGAGGAGACTGATGTTCTTGTAAGAGCAGTGAAAGACAGAGAAGTTGTGTTGTATGGGGATGGGAGAAACCCACCCAAAATAGCGTCGGTTAAATAAATAATTAGCCTGAATAATTTGTAAGCTAGATTTGTGCATATTTTTTCACATCTTCGTGGCACACCACAATGATTTCCGTCATCTCATGTGTTAATATTTTTTTAGTGTAACAATTTATGATTTGCAAAAATAACTGTTGCATCTGTGTAGATTACATGAGCAAAGTATATGCGCGTTGTGCACGCTATGGTCAAGCATGCGCCCTTAAAATAGCATAATGAACAACGCGCAACGCGCCACTGACTTTAGACTAGGTTTTTTCTGGTCAGTGGCGCAATTGTTTAATGGAACAGCAAAATAGCACCAGGGATTGTTTGCGCCGGAACACGTCTCCTTTTTTGCGCTGAACCGCCCAGGGAGCGCAAGTTCATTCACTAGTTTAGCGACGTGCTTCTGTGGAGGGAAAAGCGCGCTTTGCGCGGGTGCAAAATAGGAATGACACATCCTCTGTTTATCTGAGGTTTGTGGCACTACTCCAATAATTACTGACTCCCAGGTTGGAGTGGTTTTCATATTTTGTTGGTAATTTGCATGTTTTAGTTTTTTTCCTTATTTGACTACTGTAACCTTCTTTGCCATGTCACTGCACAGGTAATAGTGTGGTGAATTGTACCCGGCCTGTGGCAGTGCTCCATATACCATCACTGATACCAACGATTGCAGGTTTGAGTGGTTTGTGGTCTTTTTCTTTGTTACATTTGGTTAATTTGTCTTTTGTGTATTCTTTTCTTTTAAAGTGGGTACCCACATTTATGAACATTTATTTTGTTTGGTAATTTGTGTTTTTTGCATTCCAGGTGCCGTGGGTCCGGAGCAGGAGGGCTAGTTGCTCTTTTGGTGGTGGGTCCTTATGAGACACCGAGCATGGTTTACAACCTATTGTGACTGACCCTTGGTTGAAGTGAGTGTGCGTGTGTGTGAAGTGTAGTGCACGTGTGAGTGCTCCTTGACCATCGTCGAATTTAGCGATGCGTGGCACTAGCTCACCCTGCTTCTGGTAACCACGAGCCCTGTGAGTTATTAAGGTCATTGTGTCGTTCTTGTTGTGTGTTTGTGCCAGCAGTGATTTGCCTCTTTGATGTCCAAGATATAATTGATTCACTCATTTTTATCCTGGCTTAATAAATAATTTTAGTACACGTCTCAGAGTCTCTGTGTAAGGGGAAATTGAACCTGTGTCCTTACTGGGATATTTCCCTGGTTTAGTGACCAGGGTGGCGTAGTCCGCTCTATCTCTTTCTCTCCCTGCTCTCTCCTGCCCTCTCCCTTTACACTTCCATTATCAGAAATAGTAACACTGTGTTGTGCTCTGTCTATAAATGCTTTTCAATTGAACATTCATGACATGCATCTCTGAGCTATTTTAGAGAACTGGTTGATCATTGATCTAATGATCATTGATCTGATGTAAGGTCCAGGAGACATTGCGAACCTGCTCCATCTCAGAGAGGGGTACCCAAATTTAGAGAATCAGGCAGTTAGGCATCTATTTACCTTTTTTTTTTTTCTTACAACTGTTTTAATTATCCTTGTTTCTATTTTTTTTTCTTATACATGATATTTGTATTTCTTATGCATATGTTATCACTATTTTAATTCATTTTCTATGTAAAGCACTTTGAATAACCATTGTGTATGAAATGTGCTATATAAACTTGCCTTGCCTTGCCTAATGCTTTACATTCCCCTTCATTAGTGGAAATCAAGATTCACCTGAACAATTAATCAATTCAGAGCACATTTACAAAAACATAATAGAAATATATAGAGACACATCATGATAAATAGCTCAACCATTTTGCAATGAATGGCTTATGCGATGAACTAATGACTAGATGTGCTGAGGGGTAAGACTATTAAACAGAGAACCACATAATAAATTTTGAGCAACATGACATTAGCAATTGATAGCGTAGGAAACAGTAGACAATTGTACATAATCAATTGCATGAATGTACTAAAGCATTTGCAACTTTTTCAAAAGAATGAGAAACTGCTTTCATGATGTGCAGGTTGAACATGTAGCTTTGAGAATTTAATTTCTGATCTGAGAAATATACTAAAGACAATGAGTAAAACTGTAAATGTATGAACAATAATAAACAAATAAAGGTCCTAATATGGCACTATATGGAAAACTTGAATTGGTCAATCACGGCATTTGGCTGTGAAATATTTCCAAACCATTCTTCGTCCCTTCAGCTGGGTTCATCTTGCCACTCCATTATCAACTGTATTAAACACAACTGTAATTACTGTAATATCATTGCAATGTTTGTCTTGTTGCTAGGCCGATTGTCTTGTGCATTGTAATGTAAAACTATTATCTATTATGTTCTTTATAGCTTTAAGATAATGGCACAGGTAAAACTATAAAATAAATCAAATTAGCTTACATTTTAAATCAGTATTTCATGTTCCCATGTTTAATCAGTTTCAAATCACTGATAAGTTATGGGTGATAATTAAATAGATTCAATAAAACAGTGTGTTCTTATAATGAGCATTCCAGCAACAATTTCAACACTGAAGGCATTTATGCATGCTTTCGTACACATCTGAGTGTATGACCAGGCATGTGCATGACTAAATTGAAAGACAATGGCTATTTCCAAGTCTGAGGAAAACAGCTGCTGAAATGGGAATGCAACTGTAACCCCTCCGTTTCTACTCCCCCTGCTCCTAGAGGGATTCGAACCAGCGTTTCTGACATGGGAAGCAGGCGCACTAACAAGGATGCTAAAGGCTGCAGTCCCTAGCATTAGTCGTCAGTGTGCCTCTTTGAGGACAGGGGAGTGAGGTTTACCCGCACAGCTCTTACTAGCTGGCCACGGTTACACTCACCCTAAACCCCACTTCCATCTGGGTCACGGCACCAATGCAACCCCTCTGGTTCTATTCACCCCGCTTCAAGTGGGATTCAAACCGGCGTTTTCCAGCATGGGAGTCGGGCACGCTAAAAAGGATGATAAAGACCGCAGTCCCTAGCATTAGTCGCCAGTGTGCCTCTTTGAGGACAGGGGAGTGAGGTTTACCCGTACAGCTCTGACTAGCTGGCCACGGTTACACTCACCCTAAACCCCACTCCCATCCAGGTCACGGCACTAATGCAACCCCTCTGGTTCTATTCACCCCACTTCAAGTGGGATTCAAACCGGCATTTTCCAGCATGGGAGGCAGGCCCGCTAACAAGGATGATAAAGATTGCAGTCCCTAGCATTAGTCGCCAGTGTGCCTCTTTGAGGACAGGGGAGTGAGGTTTACCCGCACAGTTACACTCACCCTAAACCCCACTCCCATCCAGGTCATGGCACCAATGTAACTCCTCTGGTTCTACTCATCCCGTTTTGAGCAGGATTCAAACCGGCGTTTTCCAGCATGGGAGGCAGGCACGCTAACAAGGATGCTAAAGATCGCAGTCCCTAGCATCAGTCGCCAGTGCGCCTCTTGAGGCCAGGGGAGTGAGGTTTACCTACACAGCTCTGACTAGCTGGCAACGGTTACACTCACTGTAATCCCCACTCCCATCCAGGTCATGGCACCAATGAAACTCCTCTGGTTCTATTCATCCCGTTTTGAGAAGGATTCAAACCGCCGTTTTCCAGCATGGGAGGCAGGCACGCTAACAAGGATGCTAAAGATCGCAGTCTCTAGCATCAGTCGCCAGTGTGCCTCTTGAGGCCAGGGGAGTGAGGTTTACCTACACAGCTTTGACTAGCTGGCCACGGTTACATTTACATTTATGCATTTAGGCATAAATGATGAAAGGATGAAACCTGATTGAAAACCACTCGTTCAAGTGTTGTCGCTATGAATGGTAGCAGAGAGACAGGTCTGTAGTTATCTGTGAGTGAAGAGTTTAATGTGGGTTTCTTAAGCAGTGGAGTTATCCGAGCCTGCTTGAATGTGGTAGGGAAGATGCCGGTGCTGAGAGATGTGTTGATAATGTGTGTGAGTGCTGGTAGGAGTGTAGGAGAGATGGTTTGAAGGAGATGTGAAGGGATGGGATCTAGAGGATAGGTGGTAGGATGGCTGGAGAGGACAAGTTTAGATACTTCTGCCTCAGTGAGTGTAGTGAATGAGGAGAGATGATGATCGGCTGTGGGTTTGGCTGATGTAAAATCCTGTGTGTGGGGGGATGAGAACTGACTACTGATGGATGTTGTTTTGTTTGTGAAGAAATAGGCAAAGTCATCAGCAGATAAGGAGGTGGTGGGAGGAGGTGGAGGAGGTTACACTCACCGTAATCCCCACTCCCATCTAGGTTACAGCACCAATGTAACTCTGCCGGTTCTACTCCCCCCGCTCCTAGGAGGATTCAAACCGGCATTCTCCAGCATGGGAGGCAAGCACGTTAACAAGGATGCTAAAGATCGCAGTCTCTAGCATCAGTCGCCAGTGCGCCTCTTGAGGCCAGGGGAGTGAGGTTTACCTACACAGCTTTGAAAAGCTGCCATCCGTTACACCCTAAACCCCACTCCCATCCAGGCCACAGCACCAATGTAACTCCACCGATTCTACTCACCCCGCTTTGACTGTGATTCAAACCGCGTTTTCCGGCATGGGAGGCGGGCACAATAACAAGGATGCTAAAGATTGCAATCTCTAGAGTCAGTCACCAGTGGGCCTGAGGCAGGGGAGTAAGGTTCACACACACACAGCTCTCTTTGTTACACAACCATGACAGAAATGAGCCCCAGAGTGAGTAATAACTGGCAGATCAATATGACCAGGGGAAGAGCAGAAGTGAGAAGAAGGCTCTTCTCTAACTGCATCTGTGAGCCATCAGATCAAAGTACACAGGATTTGTCCCTCAATTGCTCATTTAAGGTAGGTGTTAGTGCTTCTCTCGACTACAGTAAAACACACAAGGGCAGACGCCACAGAGAAGATATATAACCTTCTGTCTCAATATGCGTTCATACAATATGCAAATGAATAAAAATGGGCAACAGAATATTGACCAAAACCTAGTGAGCTGCCTTCTAATGGGCCATTCACACAGAGCACTTTTTTGGATTTCACTGCACTACTTTTCAATTGTTTATGTAAGCATGTGTTAGATGGGCATGCTTGACCATTGCAATCTTTAGATCTTGCTTTTTTTTTCATTCTACTGTCCTGCACAGCATTTTTAATGCAAAAAGTGTTCTCTGTGAATGGCCCCTAAGGCAGCATACTAGATGTAAACACCTTACAAGTAACCAATTTGGAATACTCTACTTAAACATAAGGTACATACATCATACAAATAGCAATCCACTCTTCAATACGTGAAAGTCATCTTTCCTATTTATCATACTTGCATAAAGACATTCAATCTGGACCAGGACTTATTAGGTTTTACGGCGTAATAAGCATGCTCCTGACATAAAGTCAATAATTATGCTGCTTCCAAAGATACTATCCCTTATGTTGGTCGCATTCTAAGGCGACATTGCATGTATCATTCATGTAAAAATCCCACAATGCAATCCAACAATCTCTGTGAAAAAATACCTACGTTGGCAGATGAGAGAAATGTTGATATAAAGGTAAAAATAAGAAAATGTTATTTTATCCAATATTTGTGTGCTGTGTATTTCATGCTTATAAAGGTGCAGTCATTTTAACGAAATGTTAGCAACATTTCACAGGCAAAAATGGGTCCATTATCTGTTGTCAATCGTGTAGTAATGTATAAAGCACAGCTCACATAGAAATCACTTTCAAACCAAGCAGCTTTCTGTTGGTTAATGCTGTGAATTTGCTTGACCAACTGACCCAATGTGAAATCTGCATGGGGATTATTTTATTTTTGTATTATTTGTTTTGTCTTTGTCTGTTTTGTCAGAGAAAGAAAATACCTGTCTACCATAAAAAAATAATTAATAATGATAAATAATAATAGGAAAAAAAAACACTGGTCATGTTTGGGCTAGTGTGACCTAATAATCTTGGCCAAATATTTCACATTCTAAAAAATTTGTCCACCCTGTTAGATGACATTTTTATAATACATTGTGTGACAGGGATATTTTAAGCTAATAAAACCCATTATTAGCTATAGGAAAGAACAACATGGAAATAGAACACATAGTTTCTATCTTCACAAGTTAAAAATCATGTCCAGTATAAATTGACAACATGGTGGACATTAGGGATGCAACAATACAGTTAGTCCACGGTTCAATACATACCTCGGTTTTTAACCACGGTTCGGTTTGGTTCTGATGGCTAGTCACATCAGTTTTTTTGCTATTCTATTCTTAGGCGACAGGAACAGCAAGAGGTTAAGGAGAAAAAAGGGTAATGCTTTAGATTACGGCCCGGAAAGTACTGCGTAAGTAAAGAGAATTTACAACATAACTTTCGGTAATTATAGTGTAACTATAAAGTAAGTACGTGTAGTTATAAGGGAACAATATGTAATACTGGGGGAATAAAGGGGTAACTATCAGGAAAATTAACACATTATTTTTACTGTAAGTATTTTTTAATTAAGGGGTAATTATCTGTGTAGTTACAGGGTAAGTATGAATCGACGGGCTGTAAATTAAAGTGGTTCTTGTTCCCCTCTTGTTTTGTGTAGTTACAGGGTAAGTATGAATCTGCGGGCTGTAAATTAAAGTGGTGTTTGTTCCCTTCTTGTTTCGTGTAGTTACAGGGTAAGTACAATAAACAACACATACAAAATCTGATATCACTCGGAAATAATTATTTGACAAACAACTAAATCCAAAACAGATTTGACACTTATTCATTTTTTTAAATAAACTTTTCATTTCAAATAATAACATCCGGACAGAAAGAGGCACGTTTTGTCCCTTTTTTGCTTCTCTTGCTTGTCTTCCTCTTCATGTTCCTCTTCTTCTTTATCATTATTTCCATTGATGGATCTTAAGAGGAATCCCAGGTCTTTTGATATTTTGTATTAATATTTATTAAAATAAAAAGTACACCAAGAAATGCTCTCATAATTTACTAATCTTTTCGCATCCGATCAGCTGTTACCAGCGCGTGCATGAGTAAAAAAGCTTCAAGCTTTCATGGCGTTCTCACGCAAGTTTCATCTGAAACACACACAAGAACTGGTGTCTCTGTCTTCTAGTCTTGTTTGTTTCTCATTGCTATTAACATATATTATGTTATTGTTTGTATACTGTTGTGAGCATTAAAAAAATAAAAACCTACAGCATCCGACATCCGCATGACCAGAGTTTCTCGGCGCACTCACGTCACGCTTCAAGTTACGTCAAGCGTGAACTCAACCCTCTCATTCACGCAGATGACTGCTGGTCGGAAGCGATAGTCTAGATTAAAAAATGTAAAATATTGTTATTTTTCTTACAAACACTTATCGTTTCACTTCAGAAGACATTGATTCATCCATTGGGATCGTATGGATTACTGTAGTTATTGCTGTATGTGCTGTTTGATGCTTGAAATTTTAGGAACCCAAATGAGTTTTCATTAGCAGAGATGATTTATTTTTCTGTGTTCATATGAAGAAATAAAGTCGTATGTACATCTCGGATGGCATGAGGGTGAAAGACGAGTAAACGGTGAGGACATTTCTGCATGCACTGTATTTTCAGTGAAGTTACATAATAGGATAGCTAGAGACATGGGATTCCTTCTTAAGTTTCATCTGTGACAAGGACGAAAAAGTAGAGGAACAAGACGAGGATAAAGCCAAGCAAGAGAAACAAATAAGTATTGTAAATCTGTTTTAAAAAACTTTTTTTTAAAATAAAGGTTTCTGAGTGATATCAGATTGTGTACTTGTTTATATTGTACTTACCCTGTAACTACACAAAACAAGATGGGAACAAACACCACTTTAATTTACAGCCCGCAGATTCATACTTACCCTGTAACTACATGGAAAATTACCCCTTAATTAAAAAATACTTACAGTATAAATAATGTTGTGGTGACCCACAAAGAGGACTGTTAGAGACATTCACTAAGGGACTGTTCCTTTAAGGGAGAAGGAGATGATTTACGTTTTCCGGTTGAAACGTGTTGTTGTGATGTTTTGATCTCACTCGCTGCTCAGTTCTGAGTGAAATAATAAGTGGAGTAAAAAGCTGATTCGACGCATCTCCGTCTCTTGTCTCCTCCTTTATTGCACTCCACATGTGGTGACCCCGACGCGAGTTGGATACGGCTGAATTATGTCACACAACGACGGTGGTGAGAATGCTGCGGCTGCAGTGCCGGTCGCTGCTAGCGGCGCGGCTAATGTCGGCGCGATCTATGCGGCCACCATCAAATTACCGGACTTTTGGCAGCACAATCCACGGCCGTGGTTTCAACACATTGAGGCTCAGTTCCAGCTGAGAGGAATAACACAGGATGTTACAAAGTATTTCCATGTGGTAGCGGCATTAGATGCCTCGACGACAGCCAGAGCTATGGCACTGTTAGAGGCTCCTCCAGCTGACGGCAAGTACAACGCACTCAAAACATTCCTGTTGAGCCTCTTTGAACTGTCGGAGCTGGAGAAAGCAGATCGCCTGCTGTCCCTGAATGGCCTTGGCGATAGCAAGCCGTCCGAGTTAATGGAGAGGATGCTGGCTGTATTGGGCGCGGCGGATCCATCATTCCTTTTCGCCCACATTTTTCTGCGGCAGCTTCCAGCACCCGTGCGCACCGCACTGGCCAGTTCCTCCCTCCCTTCCTCCAGAGACTACAGAGCGCTGGCGGTGGAGGCAGACAGGATTTTCCTCGCCAACCGGCAGCAGTTTGTCCATGCGCTGTTGCCCCCCCAGCACACGTCTGCCCCGCCTCAACCCCTTGTGGACAACTCGGACACCGCAGCTGCTGTGACGGCCCGCCGTCAGTGTGAGGACGGGTGGTGTTACTACCTCTCCAGGTTTGGGGCCAAAGCCAAGCAGTGTCGCCAGCCTTGCAGTTTTAGAGCCCAGGGAAAAGCCAGGGCCGGCGCTCATTAGCAGCTATGGGCGCTGGCCGTGACTGCAAGCTGTTATACATCACTGACACCTTGTCCGGCCGGCGGCTGCTGGTCGATTCGGGGGCTCAGCGCAGCATCCTGCCAGCAAAGCCTGTGGACACCATGGCTGGCGGGCATGGCCCGCCGATGGACGCCGCCAACGGCACACCCATTCGTACTTATGGCACAAGGTATGTGGAAGTGTGTTTCGGCGGGCGGCGTTTCGGCTGGGACTTCGTAATAGCCGCCGTGTCTACATCTCTCCTGGGGGCGGATTTCCTCTGCGCTTACAGACTGTTGGTGGATGTTACGAACTGCCGCTTGATCGACGCCCTCTCTTTTGCTTCGTACTCCTGCACGCTGGGAGGGGTGGGGGCGCTTTGTCTGTCAAACACGCTTGCCACCGGGGACCTGTACCAACGCCTGCTGGCGGAGTTCCCTGACATCACCACGCCACACCACTTTCATCGGCGGTGGCTAAGCATGGCGTAGAGCACTACATCACCACGGCTGGCCCCCCGGTCTATGCACGGGCCCGGCGCCTCGACTCTGGCAAGCTTGCGATCGCCTGGGAGGAGTTCACCACCATGGAGCACCTCGGCATTGTGCGCCGCTCCAACAGCCCGTGGGCTTCCCCCCTACACATGGTGACCAAAGCTGATGGCGGTTGGTGTCCCTGTGGTGATTTCCGTCGCCTTAACAACGCCACCACCCCCGATCGGTACCCAGTGCCGCACATTCAAGATTTCTCCGCCCACCTAGCCGGCGCCACCATTTTTTCAAAGGTGGACCTGGTGCGCGGTTACCACCAGGTGCCTGTCCACCCGCAGGATGTCCCCAAGACAGCAGTCATCACACCTTTTGGCCTTTTCGAATTTTTAAGGATGCCTTTCGGCCTCAAGGGGGCAGCGCAGACGTTTCAGCGCCTCATGGACTCTGTGCTGCGGGACATGCCTTTCCTATTTGTTTATTTGGACGACATTCTCGTGGCCAGCGCGTCCGCAGACGACCACCTGACGCATCTCCGGCAGTTGTTCGGCCGGCTCAGTGAGCACGGTCTCATCATCAACCCGGCCAAGTGCGAGTTTGGCCGGTCGTCCATCACGTTCCTCGGCCACCACGTCACCCCGCAGGGGGCTGTCCCCCTCCCTGCCAAGGTGGACGCCGTAGCCAGTTTCCCACGCCCACGCACTGTTAAGTCCCTGCAGGAGTTTCTGGCCATGGTGAACTTCTACAACCGTTTCCTCCCCCATGCGGCCCAACTCATGCAACCCTTGTACAACGCCTTACGGGGTGGAAGGCCGGCGAGCGTGTTGGATTGGTCCCCGGGGATGTATAATGCTTTTGAGGCTGCCAAAAACGCGCTGGCCAACGCTGCTCTGCTGGCGCACCCGTCTCCGACCGCCCCAGTTGCTCTTACGACGGACGCCTCTGATTATGCCGTGGGGGCTGTGTGTGAACAGTGGGTGGGCGGAGCCTGGCAGCCGCTGGCCTTTTTTAGCAGGCAACTCCGTGACAATGAGAGGAAATACAGCACCTTCGACAGGGAGCTCCTAGGTCTGTTCCTCGCCACCCGTCATTTCCGTTTCCTGTTGGAGGGCCGGCGGTTCACAGCTTTCGTTGACCACAAGCCGCTGACGTTTGCCATGGCCAAGTCTTCGGAGCCATGGTCTGGTCGACAGCAGCACCAGCTCTCTGCCATCTCGGAGTACACCACTGACATTCAGCACGTGGCCGGCAAAGACAATTTCGTCGCCAACTGCCTCTCCCGGGCGGTCACTGGGTCCGTCCATTTAGGCCTCGACTACGCAGCCATGGCTGAGGACCAGACCACGGACTCTGAGGTGCAAGCCTACAGGACGGCCCCCACGGCGCTGCTCATAGAAGAGGTGGTGTTTGACACGGCCAACGCTACACTCCTCTGCGACGTCTCCACCGGCCAACCACGCCCCATGGTACCTGCTGGCTGGAGGCACAAGGTTTTCGACGCTATTCACGGCCTTTCCCACCCGGGGGTGAAGGCCTCTACCAAGTTGGTGGGGGCCAAGTTCGTCTGGCCAGGCCTGCGGAGGGACGTTAGGGCCTGGGCTGCTGCCTGTGTGGCGTGCCAGCGCGTAAAGGTGACGCGTCATACCAAGGCCCCCTTGGCACCCTTCAAAGTACCAGAGAGACGGTTCGATCATGTGAATGTGGACCTGGTGGGCCCACTTCCCCCCTCCCATGGTTATACCTACCTCCTCACCATGGTGGACAGGACCACTAGGTGGCCAGAAGTGGTTCCCCTGTCATCCACTACATCAGCCGAAGTGGCCCGGGCATTTATCACGACTTGGGTGGCCCGTTTCGGCACACCGTCCGACCTCTCCTCGGACCGAGGTCCGCAGTTTACATTGGAGCTTTGGACAGCAGTCGCCGAGGTCCTGGGGGTGAAAGTCCACCGCACCGTGGCTCAGGGCCAGCCTTACGGGCAGCAACTGGGTTGACCGCCTCCCATGGGTTATGCTGGGCCTTCGCTCCGCCCCCAAGGAGGATCTTCAAGCCTCATCAGCCGAGCTGGTGTACGGCCAGCCTTTGCGCGTCCCTGGGGAGTTTCTTCCAGAGGCCACGGCCCCGTGGTCGGTTGCCTCCCATCGTGCCGTGTCCCGGGATATTGCAGACGCTTTTGTGCCCATTCCGACATCTCACCATGGCCTCCCCCAGTCCTACGTGCCCAAGGATTTACCATCGGCCAAGTATGTTTTCATCCGCCACGATGGACATCGTACCCCGCTGCGGCCCCCCTACGATGGGCCTTTCCGTGTGCTGGTCGGAGGGTCTAAGAACTTCCTTGTGGATATGGGGGGCAGGCCTGAGCGGGTAGCTATAGACCGGCTCAAGCCTGCTCATGTGGATATTGGTGAACCGCTTCAGCTGGCTCAGCCCCCACGGCGAGGGCGCCCCCCTGCGGCTGCCTCGACCCCGGCCCCTGGCGCTGCCCCTGCCCCTGCCCCGCCTTTGTCCCTTTGCCCCCCTCCTGTTAAGCGCAGCCGGTATGGCCGCCAGGTCCGCCCCCCTATACGTTGACTCTCGTAGGGACTGTTAGGAGCTGGACTGTTCTGTTTTGCACTAATGAATAGTGTTCGTTCTGCCCCTGTTTTTATAGGTGAATTCTGGGGGGGCCTGTGTGGTGACCCACAAAGAGGACTGTTAGAGACATTCACTAAGGGACTGTTCCTTTAAGGGAGAAGGAGATGATTTACGTTTTCCGGTTGAAACGTGTTGTTGTGATGTTTTGATCTCACTCGCTGCTCAGTTCTGAGTGAAATAATAAGTGGAGTAAAAAGCTGATTCGACGCATCTCCGTCTCTTGTCTCCTCCTTTATTGCACTCCACAATGTGTTAATTTTCCTGATAGTTACCCCTTTATTCCCTCAATATTACATATTGTTCCCTTATACCTATACGTACTTACTTTATCGTTACACTATAATTACCGAAAATTAAGCTGTAAATTCTCTTTACTTACGCAGTACTTTCCGGGCCGTAATCTAAAGCGTTACCGAAAAAAGACTATTTTTCTTGCAATACTCTTTCTTTATTTTACTTAAAATAATTTAAAAATCTTACTTAAACTTAAAACTTTACTTTAAAAACACCCATGTACACATTCCTAGTGTATTGTATAATATAAAATAAATATATATATATATATATATATATATATATATATATATATATATATATATATATATATATATATATATATATATATATATATATATATACAGATTTACACTGGCAGCTCAGAGCTGTACAGCAGCATTTAAGTATGAAATTGAATGAATAAATGTAAAAATAAAACACTACATAGACTTCACTATAAAATATACATTGATTCTTAGCTACTGTAGTTTTTCAGTCAAGAGCAGTGAGTGATTTTCTCTTTGTATTTTGTTGCTGTATTAATATTACAAGGATAGTTCACTCAAAAATGAAAATTCTGTCATCGAGAAATGAATACAGGTTTGGAACAATATTAGAGTGAGTGAATAATGACATAATTTTAGAGGTGAACTGTCCCTTTAAGGACAGCGTGTTCACTACTGCACTGCTGTCAATTTAAAGGGGTGATAAACCACGATTTCACTTTTCTAACTTTAGCTAGTGTGTAATGTTGCTGTTTGAGCATAAACAACATCTGCAAAGTTACAACGTTCAAAGTTTAAAGCAAAGGGAGATATTTGCTTTTAAAGAAATCAATTTCTAAGGACTACAGCAAACGGCCAGTAGGGACTACTAGACATTCCTCCAGGGTTGCTGACATCACCAGCCCCAATATTTACATAAACCCCTCCTCCGAGAATATTAAATAAGGGGGGGCGAGGTCATTTTGTATTGCCGCAGGGAAGCGTTGTTGTGGTAGGCTTGTTAATAGGCTGGAGTGTTGTTGCCGCAATGCCGACGAAAGGCTGTTATTTTCATCTGGATTGCAGGTCCACTTTGTTCAGCCTTCCTAGGAATGGGGGTGTGTTGCAGTGCGTTTAACATACAACATGTTATATGCATGTGTGTATGACACAGAGGGAAACAGGTTGCATTTGCAGAAGATACATGCTGCCCATCATAAATCAAAGCACGAGACAGACAGGGGTTGGAGGAGAAGACCGGAAAATGTGACATAATGGACAATATTCGTCTGTATTTGCAATACACGAGCCGCGGTTCAGCTGCGCGAGACAAACATTGCCAGTGTGTGAATGCACAGTGGCTCCCGCTGTACATTTCACAGAGGAAAGCTTCCACAATCTTTGCGAGTTCAATGAAGGATTCGCACAACGGCTTGTCCTGAAAGATGGATTTAAAAACAGAAGCTGTTTACGGGCCACAACCTGTAAGTATGATTTATTTTTCGCCAATATGTTTTCCTGTAATAGTTCGTATGGTTAATTGTACGTTGTAGCAAGAAAGTAAACAAATGACAACGCTGTTTGGCTCTGCAAACCAGTTTGTTAAATGCTCATTCATACTTAACGTTATCTAACAAACACCTAACGTTACAAACTTTTTTTGAATCTCAACAGCGAACTTGGCTTTAGTGTAAATTATTCTTTGATTAGAGCTTTTATGTATTGTTTATCTACGGGCATGCTAAACATGGTTCTGTGTTTGATTTGGCTACTAGTAAAGTCAATGTTTAGTGTTCGTTCTTGCGACAGATATTTGGCAAATCGGTCTAAAAATACAAAAGTAACAGTCCCATTCAGTAGCGATCACTATAGATCCGCAGTCTTTACTCTTGAGGACTGAACAGGTTCTGCTCGATCATCTTCACTAAAATTGTCTGGGTCTGATTCGGGCTCAAATTGGTAGGGTTTTATTGACGCCATTGTACTACCCAAAGCACAGTTTACCGGTAAAGGTAAGGGGCATGACGTTTCCGACAAACGTGCACTAGGCGGTCAGCGAATCACAACACACTGGGCCAGCTAACCAATATGAGCCCATTGCGTATTTTTGAGGGACTGGCTTCATACAACCCAGAAACCATCAGACCATTTTTACAAGGAGGGAGAGAGCAGTGTAAAATAAAGGTAAAATATATGAAAAATATTTATATTTAATATATTACCACGCGCTGGTAAAAAATTTGAGTTCATTGACTGTTATTATTTATCTCAGTTCAGCAGGAAAAAGCACTTTAGTTGCTAGTAATGTTGAAATGAATGTATTTTCAGTGCAGATTTAGAGATGAAGGCATTTTTAGTTCATCATATTTTTGCAGAACAACAACAAAATGAGATCAATTTTGTGAAGGATTATCCTACCTATGTTTGCTTTAACAATATGAACAGACATGTTTTGTCCATATGAGAACATATTATATTTTGTTAATTAAGAACAAATTACATCTACACTAATTTCTATAGTCTGGCAATAAACATTAATTATTGTTTTTAGGTATATAATTGTCCGGACCTCGGCCGGTGACGAGGGTTCATTTACTGGACCTCAAGCAATTTTAGTTGAAGACCCCTGGTTTAGATGATGAAAATACAGCTCAGCCTCACAAAAAATAACCACATTCTTTCTGGAAATATAATTGTAACATACTGAAATAGACAGTAATTGAATTTAGACACGTTCAGACATTAATTTAATTATGAAAAAACATATATTGTTAATTTTGACCGGGCCAGCAGAGAAGGCTGTGATCGCACTGACAGCCCACCACTGGCTAAGAGAATAAGTCTTTTTAAAAATTAGGACAAGAGAGAAAATGTTATGACTGATACTTACATTGCTTTTGAACACTTCTAGCAAGTCATGTGATTTCGGACATATTCTTAAGATTTTAAAGGGCAAGTAGCACCAATGTAACAGAGTGGACTGGAGTTTAAGGGACATGAGAATTTAATGTTTTTTTCACATTTTTATAAAAATTAAAAAAAAAGTTTCACAATAAATTGTATTTTATATCAAAGAGAATAAGTAAATGTATATAATAATACTAAAAATTACTCATTTAGAAATGTTGCTTCAAAAAATCACTATGATTAGTATTACTAAATATGAATCATTACTAATCAGCAAAGCAGTATTGTTTCACCGGGACAAAATCCACCAAATTATAATAAAGTCACCTTTATTTATATATAGCTTTATACAATACAGATTGCTTCAAAGCAGCTTTACAGTAATAAACATTCCTCAGTATTTGTTCCTTCATTCTCTTCTCTTCTCTTCTCTTCTCTTCTCTTCTCTTCTCTTCTCTTCTCTTCTCTTCTCTTCTCTTCTCTTCTCTTCTCTTCTCTTCTCTTCTCTTCTCTTCTCTAGCACGGCTCTCTCACATTCTGTGTGTTCCCTCGCTGGTATGCTGCATTAATAATGGAGTGGGTGTGAAGATCTTCCTGCCAGAACATTCTCCGTCATTAATCCCAATATGTAGTGTGCTGGAGATCTGACAGGATTCATTTCGGCTTCGGACACGCTGGTGCTCCACTCCACTATACAGCACACATGCGCACACACATTCATAAAACACACACAGGCTAGTCTTCCCAATGGAATACTAGCTTACAACTTACTGAATGCTATGCAGCACAAAGCATACTTAGCATTAAATAGTAAATGAAACACTAGGCATATTTCATGATATATGTTTAAAACAGCAGTATGTTATATTATTATCAAATTACCTCATCATGCTGCATGTTTAATTCAGATTCTAATTAGCATCTTGGAAGTAATATTTGTGCTTTTTGAAAGCAAATATTTAACATATAGAAATCTGTGCAAAAATGTTCTTACAGTTCATATGTTTCTCCAGAAATGAAAGGTCAAATTGAGCCCATTATTGTGACATACAGTATTTGTAGGCTCTACAGAATGCATACTATATACTGCAGCGATATTAAGAGTATAGTATATGCTATTTCCAAAAATATGTGTATGTTGAGTTGGTGACTATCTTGAAGGTTAAACATCCACTATCCAGATTGTCTTTTTACCCATGGATAGTTTCCATATATGAGTGATTCTGGAATATATGTGGAAAGAATTATATGTGACAAAAATCAGTTGGAGGACAACAAAATGCAAACATTATTATAGCCAACAGGCTGTGTGAACATACCATCAGGCTGAAGCTACTCTAGGCAATAGTCGCCATATGCCATTTCAGTCCATTTCTTCAGTCTTATTCACATTCATATGAGCACGACTCAGCATGTGGATTAGAGTTTGCATATTGCAAATGCTAATGTCAGGGTCAGGGTAAAACATGAAATCATTCATTATGGTTTCCATTGGGTTCTCCTCATACATGCAGCACATGGGCAACCAGTCTGACATAATACATTAACGAAAGAGAACTAGGTGCTGTCCAAACAGATAGAAATAGGGAGAATACTAATTATAATTTATTATTAATTATAATTCAGAGGTTGTGAGTGCATGCGTTTGAATATGAGTTTGTGTAAAAAAGAGAGACCTTTAATTATCAGAGACCTTTAATTTTAAATTAATACATTTCCTGAGTAAAACAAAAAAAAAAAATATATATATATATATATATATGGGTCGAAACATTTACATAGACTTAAAATGAGCAAACTGTGAAACAGAAAGGAGCAGGTGAAGAGATGACCCCCATCAAATGAAAATCTGTCATCATTTACTGCAGTATTAATTTTTGAAACACAAAAATAGATTTTATCCTTAAGCAGCTTTCCCATACAATGAAAGCTATCATAGAGGTATCCATACAACTGGTGACCAATATTTCAAGTCTTTTGGGTTCTGGACCCAAAGATGTGTGCAAATGCCCCATCCAAGTCCTCACCAGTAGCTCATAACCTGGCTGCAAATACGTTTTCTATGCCAGTGCGTTCTGAGATGCATCACTTCCTCACTGGATGGTTAATAGATGTGCTCAGACAGCAAGACAGTGTGTTAAGTGAAAATATATACAGCAAGTAAAGGCTAATAGAGTGTACAGCACCCCATCAAGATTTAGGAGAACATGCATTAGAATGTGTTTTCAGTAAATTGATTAAATAAATATATATATATATATATATATATATATATATATATATACTTGAATGGCATCCCATTCTTAATCTGTAGGGTTTAATATGGAGTTGGCCCACCCTTTGCAGTTATAACAACTCTTATGGGAAGGCTTTCCACAAGGTTTAGGTTTCCACATTTTTCTAGAAGCGCACGAGACGCATTCTCCGCTCTAATTCATTCCAAAGGTGTTATATCGGTTGAGTTCAGGACTCTGCGCAGGCCAGTCAAGTTCCTCCACACCACACTTGCTCATCCATGTCTTTATGGACCTTGCAGTCATGTTGGAATAGGAAGGGGCCAACTCTAACCCTAACTGTTCCCACAATTTTGGGAGCATGAAATGGTCCAAAATGTCTTGGTATGCTGAAGAATTAAGTGTTCCTTTCACTGGAACTAAGGGACCAAGTCCAACCCCTGAAAAACAACCCTACACCATAACCCCCCCCCCCCCCCCCCCCCCCCCCCCCCGAAGTATAATTCGGGGGCTCCGGAGAACACGTCTCCACTGCTCTAGAGTCCAGTGGTGGCGTGCTTTACACCACTGCATCCAACCACTGCACTTGGTGATGTAAGGCTTGGATGCAGCTGCTCGGCCATGGAAACCCATTCCATGAAGCTCTCTACACACTATTCTTGAGCTAATCTGAAGGCCACACAAAGTTTGGAGGTCGGTAGCTATTTACTCTGCAGAAAGTTGGTGATTTCTGCACACTGTGTGCCTCGGCATGTGCTGACCCTGCTCTGTGATTTCCAGTTGCTTTCACTTTGTTATAATACCACTAACAGTATTTAGTAGTGAGGAAATTTCACGAATGGACTTATTGCACAGGTGGCAACCTATCACAGTACCACACTTGAATTCACTGAGCTCCTGAGAGCGACCCATTCTTCCACAAAGGCTTGTAGAAAGGCGTGTGTGTGTGTGTGTGTGTGTGTGTGTGTGTG
Source organism: Romanogobio albipinnatus (assembly GCA_023566225.1). NCBI lineage: Eukaryota > Metazoa > Chordata > Actinopteri > Cypriniformes > Gobionidae > Romanogobio > Romanogobio albipinnatus. The sequence goes on along the minus strand of CM042261.1, from coordinate 10,617,133 downwards.
TGTGTGTGTGTGTGTGTGTGTGTGTGTGTGTGTGTGTGTGTGTGTGTGTGTGTGTGTGTGTGTGTGTGTGTGTGTGTGTGTGTGTGTGTGAAAAGGAGGGAAAAAAAAGAGAAAAAGAGGAAAGATAAACAAGATTCCATGTGCACTTTGCATTCCAAAACAGTATAACTAAAAATAAAAAAGGAAGGGGAAATAATATATAATTTGATATGGAGGAAAATAAAAAGAGACTAAATGAGAATGTCATTTTGGATTCTGTTAGAAAAGGTTTGATTGAAAAAAAAAAAAAAAGTATTTACAGATGCACAGCTGAGCTCTATTTACACACTTTAATACAGCCCAGCTTGAGAATTACAGAGCTGCTGAAAAGAAAATACACAGAGAAATAAGAACCACTTTCAAATGTGCTTGGAGAGCAAATGTTGGATATCTGAAGCGGAACATGTGGTCTGGCCTCTGCCTTGACAGGCCATTATGGTAATCTGTGTTACTTAGAAAGACACCAAGAAGCTAAATATGTGCTACCCACTTTATCAGCATGAATAGAGCAAATTAAAAAGCAAACCCAGGCGCCGTCTCCGTTAGAATGGAAATTCGGAGCCATTTATTTTTATTAGATGCCTTATAGGACCCCCCCCCACACACACACACACACACACACACACACACACACACACACACACACACACGTGCACAGTCACTTCTTCCCAATTAGTTACAAGACATGGCAGACGTGTTCATTTTCTGAGCTGTTAACTACACAACACAATGATGCCATGATTCCCCGAGCATGAAGCCAGTAAGAGAACTGAGACTTGTTCCCTATTCAGAGCAATCCACAGCTGAAGCTTTGCTCAGGGAGTCACACATTTAGAGAGGAACTCATTGTTTTGTGTTACCAACATAAGCAACAAGGCCTGAGATGCAATTCAGTTACATTTGTGAATCAGCATTTGTTGATTATGAAGCATTATGTAAGTAAGTAAGTGTGGCGAGGTGGACGAGCGAGAGACATGGGAGGAGCGAGCGAGATCGGTGTGCGTGATTGAGAATGAGCGTCATCTGTGAGGCATACCGGTCTTGAGTCCTCTCATGAGGGAGCACGGAGGCATATAAGGACGAGCGACACCGGTGAAGGACAAGAGAGGACCAGGCCTGATCTCGCTTGCTTCTCCCATGTCTCTCGCTCGTCCACCTTGCCACAGTAAGTACATTTTCTTTATAGAGCACATTTAAATTCAGCTTACACTGATCAAAGTGCTGTACAAAACAATCATAAATTACAATAAAATCAAATATAGTAATAAAATCAAGAAAACAGTTTTTAATCCACAATTTAATAATCAGGAAAGGCTGTGTCTTAAGTATAGATTTAAAAACAGAAATGGAACTCTTAATGTCAGGTGGCAACTGATTCTATAATGGTGGAGCAGCAACTGCAAAGGCTCTGTCACCTTCCTTTTTAAGACGTGACCGTGGGACATATAAGAGAGCTTTATTGGCAGATCTGAGGGACTTAGGAGACGAATTCAAATGAACAAGATCAGAAGTGTAATATGGGTCAATCAGCAAAATGTTTAATTTAATTCTAAAATAGACAAGAAGCCAGTGAAGAGAAGCTAAGATTGGAGTGATATGATCAATTTTTTTGTTTTTTTGTTTTTTTTGCACTAGTTAAAGGGATAGTTCACCCAAAAATGACATTTACTCCCCCTCAAGTCATCCTAGGTGTATATGACATTCTTCTTTCAGACGAATAATATTTTTTAACTTTATAAAGTAAGGTTTTGGCCGATCGCTGTCACAGACACGCCAGGCTCCCACGTCACACAATCACAGCGCACGCCTTCCCCTGAGTACTAATCACGCACACCTGCATCCCATCAACACGGCCAAAAGACACTCACACACACACACATTCACTGTCCGGTCTTGTTTGTGTAAGGTACTTACCTCTATGCTGACTTCAAGGACAACTCTAACGATACTTACCATCATTCCTTGTTACCTCCAAGTCTCCATTGTGTTCCCTCGTCGTGTGTGTGTCTCCTGCTATCCAAGCCTGTCTCCAACGATCATCACCTGCAAGTATAAAGATTGTGTCATTCAAGATATCATCACCAAACTCCAAAGAACTTCTACACAACTCACCTGCACTTCCGTATTCACATTCTGGATTGTTCAATAAACTTCACTTACCTGTACATCTTGTCTCCGACCCTGTACTGTAACAATCGCCTTCCGTATTCAATTTATAGAAAAAGTGTTGAAAGTGCCTCTGCAGTTCAAAATGCTTATCCTACCAGTTACCGTCGTCAGACGTAGCGTAAGAGGCGAGAGGCACTTTCAACCAGGGCTTAAAAACGGAAAAAAATATCAATCGGTTCACTCCGAGCAGAATCGATATTATAGCGTTTCGGTTTTTTCGTTCCTCAATAAACATTACTGTTCCGAAAACGGTTTGATATGAAAAAATACCGGTTAATAACGTTATTTAATTAAGCCTATACTTTAAACAAATATGTATAAATTTTAAACAAATATGTATAAATAGACTTATTTTCACTCAATAATAATATAACACATGGTAATTAAACTTGAATATTTATTTAATAACATTTTTAAAACCAGAAATACATGCATTAATTACAAGGCATAAACAGCGGACCTGTTTTAATGGAGCGTTAGACAATCGAAAGTGGCCTCTAATGCCGAATTATTTTCAGAAGAGTGATAACATTCTTTGTACATAACTTTTTTTCAACACGACTTGTTTTAAAAAATGCATGAATAAAGAATAAATAAACTGGATAACCATTGCTCTTTTAATGCACCGTCAACTGCTAATTTCAAAGCAAACACTGCGCAACACGTTCTTGCATCACATAATCAAATTCAGTCAGCTAATAAAGCTTGCATTTAATGCAATATAACATACCATTTAATACGAAGCATCAACCGTCTATATAGAAAACATTGACCTGTCCTGTATTGGCAATCTGAAAGACTATAGGAAAAATGTTTGATAGATGCTATAGCCTACTTGGATAGGCTTAAACGGAATCCATAAACTATCCTAAATCAGTCTATTTGAGCTTAAAGTCCGTACTGCTTATTTAAACGTTCGAAAAGAATGTCCTCCAATACCTGCACATTCATTGTAGACCTCAGCGGGGAAAGAAATGTACTTGAGGCATGAAAATGCGCGCTCACACTGACTTGCGTTACCGGGAGATTCATAGATGATGGTGCGCTGGCATTTCACTCACGCTTGATCCGTCAACGTCACATGCTGTACTACTCATTTCATGATTGGTCACTGCCAAATTAAAATATTAAAGAGAACGATAAAATAACGTTATTAACCGGTTAATGGTCATTTCAAATTAACGTTTCTGTTCAGAACGATTCAAATTGATTTTGATTTCGTTTCCGTTTTTGTTCCTCTTAAAATTTCGTTCGTTTCCGGTTTTCGTTTTCGTTCCTTGAACCGGTTCAGAGCCCTGCTTTCAACACTTTTTCCACGGAAGGCGATTGGCCGGAAATTATATATTATAAAGTTTTAAATATGGATATTTTTCTTACACAAACACATTGATTCGCTTCAGAAGCTTGCGAGGCAGCACTTTTTCAAAATTCAGGAACTTTCGGGGGCGGGACTTGGGTGCTGAACATGCTGATTGGTTGAGTTCACACAGCATTTTATTTCAACCAAAAAAAGTGCGTGCAGTATAAGTTGTTTGCTATTCGAATTAACAATGGACTTTAAAAAAATATGACAGATGGACCGACGACAAGGTTAAGGCTTTAAGCTTATATGTGGTGGACGTAATCCAGTGGGAACTGGAAGGCCGCGTACCGGACTAATCATCACAGGTATTTTAGACTGTGATGGAAACGCAGGCAACAACAGGTCTGGGGGGGGGGGGGTCTCGGGGTCCCTGGAAAAAAAGTTCCTGGGACAAATTGTTCTGGGTAATTTCAGTGGAAACGGGGCTTAACTGCGTGACATAAAAGCATAAGTCTAGAAGACTGATGACAGGCAGTGAATGTTTTTGTGCAGTTAACTGTAAATTAGACTTCCCAGCATTCACTTCGCCAGTTCTGTGCTGGCCATAAGGGCACGTGTAAAGGCCTGTTCACACCGGGACGATTTTCGCACGCGTTTATTGCCAACGTTTAACGCCTTGTGACTAAACAAAGGGCGCCAATGTGAGTGTGCACGCCTACGTGCAAAACGGCAGGCGTAAAAGCTTAATAAAAATTAAAAAACGCCTTAGGTTGTTTTTTTTGTTTCGATGCGGTGCGTTAAAAACTGGCTGACCAAAGAGATTGGCGCTTTTGTTCACGTGCCTGGAGCTGCTGAATTACAGTAAAACACGACTTGGTGGCGCTCAAGCACAAAACGGTCTTGCCAAGCACACATTGATACGACGAAGAAGAAGTAAGTAGAGAAAGAAGAAAATGAGCTGCTAATGCTCATTAGGAAAAAGTGTGTGACTGGTTTTTGCAAGCACGTAAATACTGTCTCTCTTCTTCTTCTGCGTGACAAGCTAGTGTCAGAAGCGTAAAGTGCCAGCTTGTGTACCGGGAGCGCCATCTACTGAATTTGCGCGTTCACTCTGCGCATCGCCGGTGAAAATCGTTTGGGTGTGAACACTCAATACGCGCCGAAAAACGCTGGCGATAAGCGCGTGTGATATTAGTCCTGGTGTGTACAGGCCTTAAGGGTAATTCCTACAAATTTCAGTCTCTCTTGCCGTCTCTTTTTCTGTGTAAAACCAAACAGCATCTACAGTATGTGTTTTCTAATCTGCCTGTCCCCTCAGGCTGGCCGTGCTCTACAGAAGCATCATGGCAGAGACCTCGTAATGCAGTGTCACCGCATAACAGATAACTCTCAACAATACCCATTCATTTCCATCACCACATGACTCTCAGTGTACGAGAGAGAGCCCGACACAAACAATGGACCAAAACACTGATCCGACAGACACATTCATCTGCCTGAGCACACACACACACAAACTCCCTGCATTATTCCTGGCCACTGTATGGGCCCATCGTGGGATTTTAAAGCACTGGGAGAGAGAGAAGTGGATAAAGTAAGAGAGAGCAGCAGGACGATAAAGAATAGCAATAAAAAACAACAAATCAATCAAATGTGCATGTGTCTCAGTAGACTGCTGGAGCAGTAACTAATGTTCATTCCGAAAGCCTACTGGGTCTATTGTTAATGAAGAGCCACACTATGAGAGAGAGCCGCAAGAGAGGCATAAGGTACAGAGAGACCTTAAACATACTTCTGTCAGTGTGTGTGACCCTGTCCCAAAAGGCAAAAGAGCACATCAAGGGCGCATAACAGCCACAAAGAGGACTCGTGAGTACAAAAACTTTTAGAGGAGAAAACAACTGTCTATGATTTTACTAGTCCTGAATTCCTCCCTGTGCTAGTTTGTACTATTTTGAGCAATGGCTGAAGCTTTGTATTACTAGCTCTTCTCAGGTTTATTGCCTCCTTAAGATGAATCGCTTGTTGTATTCCTCATTTGGAAGTTGCTTCGGATAAAAGTGTCTGCTAAATGAATAAATGTAAATGTGAAATGTAGAGAAACATTTTTATATAATACAAACAATATTGTGCATAGCAAGCCAGACCTGTTTGGAATCACATTTGGGGATTATATGAATGTGAACTTGTGAATTATATGACTCTTTTGTGCTGGAAATAATGGTGATGGTAATGACATTTTAAGCATTTTTGAGGGGAAATGACTGATTACTTTGTCCTGCTAATTTAATAGCTATAGCATAGAAACAAAGAGATAATATTTTTTTCTCACATGTGATATACAATTCAGAAGTTTGGAGTCAATACATGATAATTTTTTTATTATAAAACGGTTAGTTCCAGTCCTTGATTCTGATTGGTCAATAGCTGTGTTTTATTTACGATAAAACACGGCTGACCGCTTCACCCAGTGGTTCTCAGTTGCTGTGTCCCAATTCGCCTACTTATACTACGACTTAAATGTATGTACACTTTTTGTGAAGAAAAAGTACATACTGAGTGTGTAGCAGAAGAGTATGCAAACTTTGGGACATAATACTTTGTAATTTTTAATGGACAGCTCTGTTGCTTAGTTACATGCACCCCATCACTGTTTAAACAACCCTGTCAATCATCTTGTCAAGCAAGTTTATAAGCAGACCAGCAAGTATTATAATTGGAGGTTCTTTGACATATGCCCCGTATGTAGCTCTCGTCTCGAGGGTAACAGTCTCTGCATTTCATGCCTGAAGATGGAGGCAGGGGCGCAGCCGACCCCCTGGGAGGTATAGGCGGGGACCAACCTGGTGGTGGTGGGGAGGATGGAGGTACTGTTGGCGTCAGCATCTGTGAACTCAGACATGTGCGAGTACCAATCTTTTATATTCTGAGAATTAGGACATGATTGGTTAGGTCTGGATGTGATGAGTGACGTAACATTGAATCTTCCTGGCAGAACTTGCACTAGAGCTTCATTTTCAGTCCTATCAATATAAAAGTCTTTGCTATTGAGAGACTCTCTCATTAAAGGGGGGGTGAAACACTCAGTTTCAGTCAATCTCATGTCAATCTTGAGTGCCTGTAGAGTAGTATTGTATCCTTCATATCTCCGAAAAGTATTTAGTTTTATTATATTTATAAAAGAAAGATACGCTGTACCGAGTCTTTCCGGAAAAAAACGAGTGGCTGGAGGCGTATCGTGTGGGCGGAGCTAAAGAATCACAAGCGCGCGCAGCTATTGCGTTGAGAGCTGAGAAAGCTGTGACATCCTTAAATGTGGAAAAAACTTAATAAACCATGGAGATCAATCGGATTTAGCCATACATATATGATCCAGAATCAGATCTAGAGGCTGAAAATGAACTGGAGAAGCAGCAACGACGACTACAGCAGGACGTCTCTATGGTATGTACTGTAAAACGTATAACTTATAATGGTACCTGATTATATTGTCTTGTCATGCGCGAGTTTTGCAACATTTGTGTGTGTTTACTCATGGTTTATGAGGACATAATTTGATTTATGGACTAATGTATGCGATTTAATGTTAGCAGTAGCAAGCGGAACGGTTTTGCAAGTCAGACTAATCCGTGTTTACATAGAAAAACAATGGAATAGTAGCGTATTTGAATGAACGAGTCAATAGCTAACAATGGTGTTTTACTCACCGCCTGCTTCCAACCTCAATCGCTGGAACCGCTCCATCTTTCAGCGTTAGACGAGTTACAAATCCGGAGTTGAACTGGGCCTTGTTTATAAAGCGATTGTCGCCGAAATGCAGGGATCCCATTAACGCTGGGTTCTTTGGGAAGCTGTACAGGGTGGTCTTGCGTTTCCAGGACAACCAAAAACACACATCTTTGTTGACATTGTTGATTTTGTGACGTCCTATGACTGCAGCGCAGCTGGCTTCCCTAAAGCCGAGCACCGCGCTATAATGGGAGTGCATTTGCTCTCTTGCTCTAATCGCGCACGCGCGCCCTATCGGGAGAAGAGCCCGTATGGCCCGTACAAAGACATTCCGCCCCATCTGACATGACATATACCCATACTCGAAAAAACTTTCCGAAACGTATAAAAAACCGGAAGGAGTATTTTTGGCACAGAAACACTCCATCAAACAGCCAACTTTTCTTTTTTTTTTGTAAACTTTGCCCATGTTTAGCATGGGAATCCAAGTCTTTAACAGTGTAAAAATCTCAGTATGCATGAATGGTCAGGGACTATTTTTTCCGGCGGAATGAAGGCTTTTAGTGATTTTATTTGATGAAAGTTGCATTGATACAAATAATTTGGCTGTAATGTTTGTATTGTGCGGTAACCATTTTATAAAAGCAATAAGCCCAGTGAAGCCATGGTTTACAGTAAATTTATAACAGCTAAGGGTTTGTTTTGTGTGTTTTTTTTGTTTGTTTTTCTAACAACACCCCTGTCATCACTGTACCATGGCTTCCTGGTGCTTATTGCTTTATTTTAATAAATAATTATTCTTTTAAATGTTCTTTTCATCAAAGAATCCTGAAAATATTTCCACGAAATAGTTTCCAAGAATTATTAAGCAAAGCAACTGTATTCCACATTGATAATACCAAGAAATGTCTCTTGAGCAAATCAGGATATTATTTATGAACGATCACTGAAGATTGGAGTAATGATGCTGAAAATTCAGCTTTGCATCACAAAATATATTTTTAAAATACTAAAATAGAAAATTGTTTCAGGATATTACTGTTTTTACTGTATTTTTGATCAAATAAATATAGCCTTGCTGAACATACAGACTTCAAAAACACTGAACAAAGTTATCAACCAAAAACCTTTTAAATGTAGCCTATAGTGTAAAAGTGGCAGAAGTTGGTAAAACGCCCTTTTACCACATTAACATGTCTAATGTTATTAAATATATAATGGCAAATTTTATGTTTTAATGGAATAAAAAAAGCGAAATAATCAATAGAGGGACAAAACAGAGAGGCTGAAACAAAAGTAGTGAGAGCTAGACAGAGAAAAAATTGTGAAAGATGGCATGAAAAAGAGAGAAACAGAAGCAGTTGAGTTGAATAAAATGATTTCCCCACATGCAGTCAACCAAAGGCCATATCCAGGACATTCCCATGCACAGCCTCATAGGATCCAATCAGCCGACACACTCTCCTCCTAAAAGTCACTTCATCCAGCTGTCATCCAACTGCTTATGACCATGCTGCTTAGCACCATACTAGCGCTAGCACAGTAAATCTCTCCCTATTACAGAGTCCCAGGTCACTGTTTAGTGGGTAATAGTTGGATGGGGTTGATTTTGGCCTGAGGGTAAGTAGAGAAGGGCTCTATTTTCACGTCAACATTTCTCTCAGGGGAACAACTCATAAAAGTGTGTTCAAAATGAGCATCACGGAGGGAGCAATAAGGCACTAGAATTAGAGTTATTGTTTACGATGTCTGAATGAGATAACCAAGACCTTTGAGAAAAGAGTGAGCTTGTGTGAGAATGTCCACAAGATTGAAAGATTAATAAGTGTGTGTGTGTACCTTTGTTCCGTTTGGAAGTGAGGAGCGTGACATCCCTCCAGTAGCTCTTCTGGTGCTTGTTTACTCGTTATCCAGTAGCGTTAGCGTTAGCTTGTTAATAACAGTAGTAAAGCAGGGGTGGTATAGTTTGCAAGACTAAAGACACGTTTTTATTCACTTGTCTTTTTTGGCCCATTCATTTTTCAATCTGTTGCTATGTTAATTTCGTTGACAAATAATTTGTCAATATTTTAATCAACAACATTTTTCACAGACAAAAACGAGACACAAATCAAAGCCAGCTTTGAATGCAATATCTATTGTCGTTTTCAGTCAGCATTCGGTCTTAAAGTGACAACAGTCCATTAACCTGCTTCCATTTGTGCTCTTAATATTAATCAAACAACAAAAGACAGAGAAAATCACCTCTTCAGTTTTAATAAGGATTCATTATATTTATTATACATTAAAGCTGTAGTCTACGATGTTGAAAATCAGTCGAGAAAGCCAGAATTTTTTTTAAAACTCATCCCACCCCTCCACACGCACACCCCTCCCCTCTGTGCTACCTGATCCCTCCCACCGGGAAACGACCTGAACAACGTCACTCAGTCAAGCAGGAGTAAACATCGGAACAGAGATGTACCATGTGCGATTTGAGTTCACGCCCATGCAAGATTAGCAACACATGCAATGTTCTATCGGCTCGAACAGAAAACCGCTAACGTTAGGACTATTGAAACAGTCAAGCACTTCAAGAAATATAATTACTTTGACCCGTGATAGGCGATGCTAAACGGCTAACATTCCAATGCGACCGGCAGCATGATCATGTTGTCAGACTGATAAAAAGCTATTTATGTAATACACCACACCATAAAAGTATAAATAAATGTTTACCGTCTCAACAAAAAGTCAGCGTCGGTTTTAAGTCCAAAGGTTTCTCTGAAGCTTCCTCCAACGGGCAATGGTGGACCCTATATTGATTCGGCTTTGAGTCCGGCGTTCTTCACATTATTTTTTAATCTCTGCTCTTTCCTCAATTGACTTTCTCTTTCTTCCAACCTTGACTGTTGGGGCGAGCAGGGGCCGCTTGCTGCTGTCTTTTTGTTGGTTTTTCTCCATTGCCGAGTTGATGCTGCCTACTTTTCCGCTAAATGTCCGGCCGGACAGCTTACATTGGTCAATTTCTCTGCGGGTGTACACCCAATAGAGTGAATGGATTTTTTTCATTCTTTTTTCTCTTCATATTGTTAGGATTGTACTGTAGAACCATAACCAGCATCTAAACGAGGTTATTAATAATGAACAATCTTTGAAATCGTAGATCATAGCTTTATTAATTATTTAATCCATATTTAATCTATAAGGAATGTTGTATGCAAGTTGTTATAAAGAATGCATATCATTCATTGAAAATAAGACATTGTGTTTTTCTTAAGGAGGAGTAGTTTTATTTAATTGTTACATAATATTTTTTTTTATATGTCACAGCAGTTAAATATGTGTCTGTATTGCATGTTTAAACTTTAATATCATTCATATTAATAGGTTAATACAGTAGATGTTTTCTCCAGGAGTATATAATGGGTTTGGACATTTTCCAGAGAACAAGTTCCAACATCCTGTTAAGTTTTCTGATTAGTATTTTTCTTTATAAAAAATAAAAAAAGATTTATAGATTTATTGTAGCAACCTGTGCACTTTCTGAAGATTTTTTGCACTGAATTTGCACTGTCAGTTCTGTTTTTGAATAAAGGATTGGAAATTAATGCTTTTTTAAAACCCGATTCATCAATTAATCGAAAAAAATAATCGACAGATGAATCGATTATTAAAATAATCGTTTGTTGCAGCCATAAAATCAAATTACTTGTTTTGAAAATCCAGAAATGCAGAAAGTTTTCTGTGATGGGTAGGTTTAGTGTAGGATGATAGAATATACAAATTGTACAGTAAAAAAAAACATTTAGTATATGGGAAGTCCCCATCAAACATAGAAACCCAATGTCCTGTGTGTGTGTGTGTACAAAACATATTTACTTTGTATTATTTTAATTATTGGTTTTAGCAGTTTAAGCGCAGTAATCATTTGTTTGCTTTGGCACACTGTCAAAAGCAATTTTTATAAACAAAAAAAATATCTCACAGTATAAATGGGTCTTTACACATGCAAAATATGCATCTCCTTTTATATTTCAGGAATCATATTTGGGCGTCAACTAAATTTTTTAAACCCATGAATTAGAAAGAAAGAATGGTAAAAGGTCAAAAACTTCCTGTGCTATTATATTTAAATATTGCAAATGTGCTGTGACAAATATATAAATCAGTATGTAAAAACGTATAAAAATGTATAAAGCTGACATTTCTACACCTGGAACCTCCAATAACTGTGTGCCGAATCACACGTCCCCTGAGACCATCACAGCTGTCATCAGCTGAGCAACAGCCCACTGCCTCCAAATCACACAACGTCCTCTTAAACAATCAAATATAATTACATACAGAGCACATACACACGCACACACACACAGATATACCCCCGTTTATCTGTTTTTATGGAGTTCAGCGTGACGGGCTTGATAGATGATGACTAAAAATAACACAAAAGCAGGCACCTCCCAAGTGTTCGAGCTTGGAGATAATTACTTTCTTGTCGGCCGTCTAATCAGTGTCACAAAAACAGACAGAAGAGAATTAAGAAACAATTAGGTTACAGTGGAGAAAACGGCTCCTTTTTAGATTCTGCAGATTACAAGTCGTCATTAGAAGACAGGATGGTTCTCATGCTTGGAATTGGTAATCGATAAGGTCACAGGCCTCAAAAAGAATGAATTGCTGCGAACATCAGTCATAAATGAGAAATCACAGTTTAAGCAAGGGGTAGTTCACCCAAAAATGTTAGTGTGTTTCTAGTCACTTTTGGTTTATTATAATAATTAATATTACAGATTTGACCGCACTGACACTTTGGGCCTGTTTACACCTGGTATTAAGATGCGTTTTGGATGATCGGATCACAAGTGGACAATGCTCAATACAGGCATAATCGGGGTCTAAAACAGTTTAAGCTTGCCCACTTTCGACCACTTCTAGAGGTAGTCGAAAACGCATTAGACCGGATTTTTTTTTCATCTGTAAATGCTCTTGTGGTCGAATGCGTTAGAACAGCCACAAAAGACCATCTATTCTCCGCATACTGACCTAATACGTAAACATTATGGGAAGCGCACTAGCCAGACGGGATTTAAACTTTGTCGGCTGGAGATCCAAGTTTGGTTTGAAGACTAAAAACGTACCAAGCACAATGTTCTCTCACCGTTTCTGATTTGTTTTTCGGTTGTTTTCATATGTAAATTGCGTGACCCTATTTCATCCAGCGCATGCATTAACCCTTGCAAACGTAAGTTTAAAATATGCCGCAGTCACAACAGTGCTGATTCCTTTTTTATAAAAAAATATTCACTGATTTGTTAACTATAGCATGGCATATCTGATAATATGGGCAAGTGGATGTGCTTTGTTGTTTAAGTGAAGTTCCAAGCGTGATTTAGGGAGGAGCGAGCCCATCTAATCTTCCAATCAACAGCCAGCAGCCAGAGTATATAAACAGCTGCTTACCTCTCCTCAGTCTCAGATGTTCCAGCATCCCACCACCTCCCCAAACTCCACCTTTATCTTAGGTACCTTGCCCTACATAATCATTTAGTCACTATGGGGGTATATCAGAGCTCGAGTTGAAACGGCTTCATCGAGCCCCTAATCAGTAGACAGCAAGCCAAATAAGCTTAACCTAAATATCTTAAAGGATTAGTTCACTTTTAAAGCAACTTTTGCTGATAATTTACTCACCCCATGCCATCCAAGATGTCCATGTCTTTCTTTCTTCAGTCGAAAAGAAATGAAGGTTTTTGATGAAAACATTCCAGGATTGTTCTCCATATAATGGACTTCAATGGGCTCCAAACGGTTCAAGGTCCAAATGACAGTTTCAGTGCAGCTTCAAGGGGCTTTAAACGATACCAGACAATGAATACGTGTCTTATCTAGCGAAACGATCGGTCATTTAAGAAAAAAAAGAGTTTAAGTTTTATAAGCACAAATGCTCACCTTGCTCTGATCTGTGATGCACGTTCGTGACGTCACTGTAGCCTGTAGAACGTGCAACAGCGCCGTGTTCTCCAGTGGTTAGATCAGCACGTTCAAATCAAATGTGCGCATCTGTTACACAGGACATCAGTCCTGACTGGATCTCTTCCCTAATCGTCCCTAGAGTATCGTCCCTATCGTCCCTAGAGTATTCGTCTTCAAATACTCTAATGACAGTTAGTTGACATGTAGTTGCAAAGTTACTTATAGTTAGTAGAATGTCTAAAGTGGACTATCAAAATAAATTGTTACCAAGTTGTTGTCTAATTATAATGGAAAGGATTATTATTGCCTCTTCCTAGACATCAGTGTGTATTTTAAAAACTATAAATGTATGGTTTTGCTGGTATTTATGTTTGAAACCTAAAATAGCATGAAATCACATTTGAATTTAGCAGTTAATCATGTGATGCACTGACCATTCTAATCACACTGGTGTGATCATGCGAAAGGGTTAACCTGCCCATAGAACCTCCCCTCGAATAAATCTAGACTTTAGTGGTTGTAAGTGGACAAAAGATGTGGATTTAAACACCAGGTGTAAGCGGGAATGTGTCTCCTTCGTCTACTTGTGATCCGATCAACCACAACGCATCTTGTGTAAACAGGGACTATGATAAGAACAAAACTTGAACTGTATTGAGCTGATGATGACGCCACTGTTTTCTGCAGAGCTGCTTTATTGCGGATTCAACTTGTTTCATAATTTGTTTCATGTAACAAACTGATTGTTCAGCTGAAGTCAGTCAGTTTTCAATGACACTATTGTCTTTTTAGAGCTGCTTTACAATATAATTGTATGTTTTTTTGCATCACCGATTCTGTTATTTTCCTGTTTATTACTGTGAAGCTGCTTTGAAACAGTCTGTATTGTATAAAATGCTATATTAAAAGGTGACTTGACAAAGTTTGTTTTGTATGTGTATGGTTTTGAATCGCATGGACCACTTTTATGATGCTTTTGCTTTTTTTTGCTTTTTTTAAACGGGAGTGACTTTTTGTCCAAACAAAAATGCACAGGAGGCATGATGGAAGGGGTAAAGGTTTTTTGAAGACCTGATGGAAAACAATCTTTTTTCCTTATCCTTTTTTTTTCTTTTGCAGTTCCACTTAGTGCCACTAGTGGTGCCAAAAAGATACATTTCACTATTAAGGGAAGACTTTAGACATGCAAAGACTATGAATGGGAAAAAGTGCAACAGGCAATATGGTGGAATAAGTTCCGCCTTCTAAATAAAAGGTCTAATTGCCAAGTGGTAAAGTCATTGATTTGGTCATGATTTAAAGGTCCCGTTCTTCGTGATCCCATTGTTCAAACTTTAGTTAGTGTGTAATGTTGCTGTTAGAGCATAAATAATACCTGTAAAATTATAAAGCTCAAAGTTCAATGCCAAGCGAGATATTTTATTTAACAGAAGTTCCCTTTCAAAGCCTACAGCGAACGGCTGGCTTGGACTACATCCTGGTACTTCCTTCATAAATGACGTCAGTAGAACAGTAGAACAGACTAACCTCCGCCCACAAGACTACGCGAAAAAAGGGGGCGTGGTCTTGTTGCTGTCCCATGTGGAGAAGAGGACGTGTCGCGTGGAGAAAAGGAAGTGCTGCGTTTCAGTGTGTTTGTCGCCATGTCGTCGAGACGCTGTTATTTTCATCCCAGAGTCAAATCACCTTTGTTTGGCTTTCCCAGGGACGCTGTAGAGATCATTAAGCGCATATATATCTCCCGTTAAGAGGCGTGACATTTCCACGTTCGCTAAGCTGCTGTCGAATCACAACACGGGAACCGCTGGCACAATCAGAACTCGTTACGTATTTCTGAAGGAGGGACTTCATAGAACAAGGAACTCATCAGCCCGTTTTTAGGACAGTGAAAACAGCGGTATACAGATAAGTAAATTGTGTGAAAAATACTGTGTTTTTTTTACAAGCGAAACATGAACACATTATATTGCACACTGTAAACACAATCAAAGCTTCAAAAAACACGAAGAACGGGACCTTTAAGCATTTAAACAAAATCTGAGACCGCTGTTGTCAGATTTCATTGGTGATTTCAAATATGGGTAACACTTAATTTGAATGTGTCCTTGAACACGTTACATGTATTTATTATAGTAATAACTATAAATTAGGCATAATTTCATGCAACTAACCCTAAATCAAACCCAAATCTTACCCTAACCCTATAGTAAGTACATGTGGTTAATTACTATTATTCAGCATTTAAATGCATTAAAATAAAGTGTAACTTAAATATGAAATTTAATCATAAACTTGGTGAACAGCTTTGGAGAATTTGATGTTTCCCCATTCAAAGAGATAGGAGCATGACTGAAATAGCTGCCCGAGAGGTGTTTCAAAGATGGCCACTGAGTGAAATGACTTGCCTTAGAGGGACTTTATGTATATTATCATTCACTAAACGTACAGAGTCTCTTTGAGTTGGTGAACATCTGACAACGTGTGTTTGATCGGTTCTCTTCTGCCTCCTGATCCATTCAGGCCAGACTGACCCATGTTTCTTATCACATGACCCACCCGTGCCCTATGCACATAAATCCCATTACAAATCATACAATCAAGGCTAATCCATAATACTAGTGTAATAACGAATAACTTTCCTCAGGAGAGCCTGATAGATTCTCGTCGCACTGCCAAAGCAAGGACTTTTCCCCCCTTATCTTCTCATAGTCCAGCCTGACCTGGAAATTATCATTCCATTCTTATCAGTCTAATGAATATTTTAGTGCATTATTAAAGAGCCGTATTGAATTAATTGTTGGGGGTCTCGGCTAAACTCTCGTCGTCTTCCCAATTCACCCTCCTCAGCAAAAGCTTTTCATGCAAATGCTAATTAGAGAAACTTTGCTAGTCAGCACAATCTAAAAACAGTCCCACCGCACACACAAACACCGCATTTCCATGCTATTCTTTTCCGATCTCTTCTGTAGCTTATTGTGAATTCATATGCAGTTGATTGCTTGTGAATTATTTAAAAGAGCAATGTGTATGTGTGTAGATGAGAGATGAATAGAGAGAAGGGCATTTGTTAGAGGTGAAATTATATTGAAATACCAGTCACGTTCATAAAAGACTGGACCTGTCAGATGAAAGCATGCACACTTTGGAAAACTTCACCATGTTTGAGTATGTTCTACAGGTGCTGTGTCAATCATTATCATTATAATAATACACTTTATTTATGCAGCACCTTTCAGACCTAAAATCCCGCTCTATTACAAATAAAATTGTCCATGATTTGTTCATGTTGCAAATCATTCATATATTTAAAAAAAAAATGATAGATTTGAAAAAAAAAAAAAAAAAAATAATAATAATAATAATAATAATAATAATAATAATATTTTCACCATTTTCAGTAACAGTTCAAATTGAATGATTCCAAAAAAATGCAGTGTTACTTGATTTAAACACATTTTAGAATCATTAAACGAAACATTTAGAACTAAAAAAAAAAATTGTTTAGGGTTAGGGTGAGTATTTTTTGAGTATTTTTGATCTGATTTTCTTTGCACCACATGACAGACTTTTTTTCAAATATTAATGAGCAAGAAAAAAAGTATTTACTATTTCATAAAAAAAAATTGTTGTGCATTTTTATTTTCATGTATTTAAGTCTTTTAATTAGGCTAATATATATATACACTAATATATATATATATATACCACTTATATATATATATATATATATATATATATATATATATATATATATATATATATATATATATATATATATATATATATATATATATATATATATATATATATATATATATATATATATATATATTATATTTATATTAGTGGTGGGCATAGATTAATTTTTTTTATCTAGATTAATTCCAAAATTAATCTACATTAAAATGGCTCATTTGAATTCTGTTGAAGGCATTTAGAATATGTGTGCTCGTAAGTGATCGTTTGTCCTTTTGTAGTTTGAATAATAAATAACTTCTGTCCCTTTAAGACCTGACGCACGCATATCCAAACACTGTTCCTGTGAGCTGGTTACGACTGTGTTTACGTTAAAACTCACCAAGATGGGCATTGAGACATTTTTGAGTGTATTTGACCATTAATAAGCTGGAAAAAGGAGCTCATTTTTGCACTTGTATGTCAGAGGCGGCCTTATTACGGTATGTGTGTGTGCGCTTCAGATGCGAGCGCGAAATCTGCGGGAATTAGTAGAATTAACGTTATGTGCAACCCTGCGCGAAATTCAGACCGGTCACACCAATACTAACAAAAGTCCAGCAGATCACCCGTTCGCAATGTTCAGAGGATTAAACGGACTGAATGAGAGGAGAGCGCAGCTGATATTGATACTGTAGAAAATGAGTATTGTATCGTTTCAGATATTTCAGAATCGATACATAGCGAAATATCTATATTTTTGACAACACTAGCAGACATCCCAACTGGTGGGGTGGTCTTCGGGATACCTCCCTGAAATGACTTTTTTTTTACCCCCCACCCCACACACATAAAAAATAAAAAAAATAAAAAAAAACATGAAAGGAGGAAAAGTATCTTTAAGATGACATTTCACCACAGAACATGACTTTACTTGTATAGTATATCATATAATATATCATTAATATATAATCTCTATAGGCCTATGCAATTATTTGTAAAAAATAATGTAAAATTATGTAGATCACTTTTACTATTTACATAAGCTGCTTATACTATATATGTAAACTGCTTTTATTTATATTTCATTGCAACTTTAAACAGGTCTAAGAAGTTTGTTGTTTTCATGCCTTGGCAACTAGCCGACCTGAAAAATATGCACATGAAATGAAACTTGTTTAACTCAACCATAACATGTCAGTTACAAACTGTACAGTGTGCAAGATTGTCATTATGTTTATACTTTCGTTTTTTGAGGCACTCTCCCTCTGCCATGGCACTCCAGTTTCTAGATACACTGAACTGATTAATTCAGTTCGGGAGAAGAGATAAAAGCTCGCCCACACTGACAACTGATTGGTTGACTTACCGAAACAGGCCAATCAGGATGCTCTCTGTCTTACATGCGCTTCATTAGGTGCACACTAGCACACACACGCAAGGTATCTCGCTCTCTCTCCCTCTCTGCCCTGCGCGCGTGTACAGTCTGTGTCTCGCATGCGCGCTCTTGCTCGCTCGCTCTAGATTGCGGGGGAATTTAACTAATTTGCGGGCATCAGGGAGCCGCTATCAATATGCGGGAGACTTCCGGAACTTCCGGGAGACTTGGGATGTCTGCACTAGTAGGCATACACACAGGTTCGAAGACTTGTTCTCTCGCCCCCTACAGTGCAATTCGGCTAGGTGTACCTCCGTGCTAAAATATCAAGGTGAAAGTCATCATAGCTTGCGTAGTATAGACCCAGCTCCCAAACCAACTTTGAGAATAGATTAACGGCGATATGTTTTTTTTATCGCCCGATAAGAGTCTCGCGTTAACGCAGCCCGATAAGAGGGCAGAAATCATGTTCATGGATGCGGTTATTAACATTACTGTAGTATGAAGCAGAGCAGGACTGAGTGTTGTGGAGCTGATCAAGGCCGCTGGAGCGATTGTTAATAAGAAGAGCGGAACACACGCCTCGCGAGCAGCGGGACTTTTATTATGGCATAGTGGCCGGCGGGACTTTTATTGTGACACAGTCGCCGACGCCACTTCCGCTTTTCCGGTCATGAGTTTGAGGTAACTTGTATCTGATGTGATAAACAGAGCTATTTCAGTGTGTTAAAAATTATTTTATGAAGTTACTATGACACTTGTTGCACTGATATTTTACTGAAAATGTTTTACAGAGTGCACCTTTAATAACAAATACTGTAAATAAATAAAATAAATTTGCCTTTTCATTTTCATATATTTAAGTATTTTAATGAGGCTTTTTTCCTCATACACTGCAGGTCTTGATGCACAATTCCAATTTGGTGACTTATATCCGTATCCGAAATTGGCATTTACACTATACACTGGTGGAGCAACCCAAGACGTTCTGACCCGGAAAAGGAAGTAAAACAACGCAATATGCAATGGACACAATGGATGCAGACGAAATGATTATTCAATGTATTGCTTTCCGCACTTTATCTTTAAAGGTCAGCAAAACATTGCTCTCATAAGGCAGAGAAAAAAAGAGCAGAGCCATTAGTGTCATCTGATCGCAGTTCTTGTCCACCTGAGTTGACTTCATTCGCCTCTGTCCCTTTTTCAATGATGTACGACTCGCATTTACTGGGGGATATCCGATTTGATCGCTTGCATGGCAGATGCAAATGCACGTATCTGAATCATATCGGATTTATTACCACATATGAGCGAGGCCTGAATCCCTGAATCATGCTTTTTTTTTTCCTGCTTGCATGTTCACATGTCATATCCGATTTGTGCCACATGGAAAAAAATCGGAATTGGGTCACTTGAACCATGCAGTGTAAATGGGGCCTATGATCAAAGGGTTTAAAAAAACTTATTATAGAAATCAAAAACATGCTCATCACAGAATCAGTAGGCTACATTGAAGTACTGCATTTGTTTTTTTTATGTATATTTAAATCAATTACTATACTTTTTTACTTTATTTTGAGATTTATTCAACACCCTGGCACAAAAAAAAGTCATTCCGGTGTGTTTAGCGAGTCAGAAAATGTCAGCAAACGTTCACATTCATTCACAGTTTAGTGAGACAAAATACACGAAGACAAAATTCAGGGTTGTGAAACAACAGAAAAGTCTGAAGGAAAGAAAATGAGCTTGAGATTGTCTGTGTGTGCAGAGAATCGGAAGAAGGGCGGGTTGTTTATCAGCCTGATGCGGTGAAAAATGACACAACGTGCTGTAAATTTAGCCATCATAAACCCAGGCAGGAAAGGACCCATGTGATAAAGATGCAGCCGCGACGCGGGCCACAGAGAGATGGCATACTCCTCCGAGACCCGACCTTCGACCGCATGGCATCAGAAAAACACCTTCAGCCATGTCAATTAGCAGCAGGCTGGCAGGAGCGGGTTCAGCTCATAAAAAAAATCTATTGATGCGAGTATGGCTATGCCTAAGCCTTTTTCATTAGTCCTCACTAAACAATTCATTTTGACAGACTTACGAGTCTGGTCTTAATTCACTCCTTCACTGCCGTCTGATTAACAGAGCACTCAGTGGAAATTACTACTCCTCAAACCCCCCCGGCAGCTGATTTAAAGCCCGTAGACTACTGTTTTTAAACAGTGTCACATCATTAATTTTTTACACTCTTACATTGATTTGTTTAGTGCGCAACACAAAGTTCATTGTGTTTTAAAAGGGGATAAAAATCTCATGTGTCTCATCATAGCCCGAAAGCTGTGTTTATTCATGAGCTCCTTTGATGCTATCATGAATCCATTTGCATACAGTCTCGTGAAATGTTGCCAAAGTGAAGATTATACCAACAAAACAAAGCACAAATTGAGCGAAATGTTGGGTTACAGTGTATTTTGTTGCACTTTAGACATTCTACTAACTATAAGTAATTTTGCAACTAAATGTCAACTAACGCTTATTAGAGTATTAGTAGACTGTTAGGGTTAGGGTTAGTAGAATATGTTGACATGTACACTGATAAAAACGATTTTGTGGAGAAGTAAATACTACAGAAAAAACAAATGCAATATCTACATGAAAAACTTAGTTCAGGCAAGAATAAAAAGTAAAAGACAATTAGAACTCAATTCAAGCTGGTAGAAATGAAAGCGTAAATATCAACTTTATAAAATTAAGTAAAACTGCTCTGTTCCCATCTGATACTGGTGTTCCCATCATGCACTGGGGTTTGAATTATTAATTAGGTTGATTTTTTTCTGTGTTTTCCAGCTGTATTTACACTGTTTTATCATTGCTTTTTGTTGTCACTTGTCATTTTGTGACATTTGGAGTTCATTTTCTACTCAAAATGACACATTCATACTCAAAAATGATCCATTAAATGTTACCGTCACTGTGTATTGTGTACCAAGTACTGAGGTCTCTGTGTTCAAGTGTCATGTCACTTCTAATATCTACACAAAATCTATTGTGGTATTTACTTCGCTATTTCTAAGTAAAACATATACTTTAAATGAACTCTGCACTTTTTTTGAAAATAGGCTTGTTTTCTAACTACCCTAGAGTTAAACAGTTGAGATTTACCGATTTTGATAGTACGCAATGATAGTACGCTGCGCCTATTTTCAAAAAAAGAGTGTTCCTTTAAAAGTTTGGTTTAATTCAATGTAGAAATTACTCAACCGCTTTTACTGGCCAAGTTAAAATTACTTAAAATTAAAAATTAAGTAAAATTAATTTTACTTAACTTAGTTAAGTAGAGTTTACTTAATTCCATATGTGAATTTTACCTAAAAAATATGTGGGCAAGTTACTTCTAGTCAGTTGAATGTCTGTTGAGGGACCATCAAAATAAAGTGTTAGCAGATATTAAGTATACTAATACTCTAATGATAATTGGTTGACATGTAGTTGCAAAGTTACTTATAGTTAGTAGAATGTCTAAAGTGGACTATTGAAATAAAGTGTTACCTGATATTGTTTTTCTACAGTAAAAGTTGATGTTTTTAATGTTTAAATTACATTGTTATAATTCATCTACATCAGTCCTTTACAACAAAGGGCCACAAATCAAACAATACCAGATCTGGACCAAAGATTTATGAACCTCTTGATGGAAATAACATGACAACATTTATTTCTATCAAGAAGTGCATCAATCTTTGCTCAAGATCTTGTATTGACAATGCAAGAGTCTAGCACTCTTTAAAGTCTCCTCCAGCACATCCCAAAGACTTTCAATGAATTTAAGGGACTCAGAGGTGCCAATTCATGTGTGGAAATGATTCTTCATGCTCCCTCACAACCATTTTTGTTTTCCACAATTTGAATCTTGACATTGTCATCCTGGAATATGGCCATGATGCGTCTTCTTATGGTTGTTTACGAAATGAAAAGCTACACAAACTGTTGCCAAACATATAAAATGCTAGAAACATAAGAATCACTGCTATAATAATCTAATCATTTACTCTTAAGCATTTGCTTATTTATATCCAAACAGCGACTTCTATTCTCTACATTTCAGTGCATCAAAAAAATTATTGAAACGACAGTAACTGTTGCATATAGACTCACCTAAAGGATTATTAGGAACACCATACTAATACTGTGTTTGACCCCCTTTCGCCTTCAGAACTGCCTTAATTCTACGTGACATTGATTCAACAAGGTGCTGAAAGCATTCTTTAGAAATGTTGGCCCATATTGATAGGATAGCATCTTGCAGTTGATGGAGATCTGTGGGATGCACATCCACAGGACTGTGGGGACCATTTTAGTACAGTGAACTCATTGTCATGTTCAAGAAACCAATTTGAAATGATTCGAGCTTTGTGACATGGTGCATTATCCTGCTGGAAGTAGCCATCGGAGGATGGTGGTCATAAAGGGATGGACATGGTCAGAAACAATGCTCAGGTAGGCCGTGGCATTTAAACGATGCCCAACTGGCACTAAGGGGCCTAAAGTGTGCCAAGAAAACCTCCCCCACACCATTACACCACCACCACCAGCCTGCACAGTGGTAACAAGGCATGATGGATCCATGTTCTCATTCTGTTTACACCAAATTCTGACTCTACCATCTGAATGTCTCAACAGAAATCGAGACTCATCAGACCAGGCAACATTTTTCCAGTCTTCAACTGTCCAATTTTGGTGAGCTTGTGCAAATTGTAGCCTCTTTTTCCTATTTGTAGTGGAGATGAGTGGTACCCGGTGGGGTCTTCTGCTGTTGTAGCCCATCCGCCTCAAGGTTGTGCGTGTTGTGGCTTCACAAATGCTTTGCTGCATACCTCGGTTGTAACCAGTGTTGGGCATGTTACTTTAAAAAAGTAATTAGTTATAGTTACTAGTTACTTCTTACAAATAGTAACTGAGTTAGTTACTGAGTTACATCATTATTAAAGTAACTAATTACCAGGGAAAGTAACTACTGTGTTACTTTTTTTTTTCTCAAATGTTCAAATATGTCAAATAACTTGTATGGCCCCAATATTAAATATGTTAAATTAATGAATTGCACACGAAATAGAATAAATTATTATTATAAAACATTGTACATTAATGTACACTATTGTAATGTTGTTGTGGGACAATGTGAGAGACACCTATCAAATTCATATTATCAGTACACCTACTACAGTGTAAATATGTGTAAATTTTATCAGTACTATACTACTCCTTTGGTAGTGGAGCTCATGTTATCACCTGGGTTTTTAGCCACTAATGTTGTGGCGGCATGTGATGATGTGAGGAGCTTCATTAAAATTACTTGCCACAGACGTGGAGAGACTATTTCTTCTTGGGCACGTTACACGTTACATAAACATTATTACCTTTCACCTCAATGAGGGAAAAGTGGTGCTTATACGTCCAGTTTGGGAACGCTACCTTTGAAGTTGTTGACTTGCCATCGCTCTGACTCCTCCTGGTCATTGGTGTGTGTGACTGGGCATATGCGTGTGGGTGTGTGTGTGAACTCAACCTATCAACCTCAACCTTGTCTCCAACCCACCAATCATTATCAGTTATGTGTACCACCCCACCCACCCCCCAACACGCAAGGCATGCACGCCCGCACGCACACACACACACACACACGTTGCAGGTCCGACTGACAGAGAGCCTGTTTGGATGAAAACCGCTTCAGTGAGCTCAATTATAGTAACGCGCCACATTTTATTCTCAGTAACGTTAGCGGCGTTGTAACGGGAGAAACAGTAATTCGTTTGATTACTCGTTACTGGAAAAAAAAATTCAGTTAGTAACGCCGTTTATTTCTAATGCCATTATTCCCATCACTGGCTGTAACGAGTGGTTATTTCAGTCATAGTTGCTCTTCTATCAGCTTGAATCAGTCGGCCCATTCTCCTCTGACCTCTAGCATCAACAAGGCATTTTCGCCCACAGGACTGCCGCATACTGGATGTTCTTCCCTTTTCACACCATTCTTTGTAAACCCTAGAAATGGTTGTGCGTGAAAATCCCAGTAACTGAGCAGATTGTGAAATACTCAGACCGGCCCGTCTGGCACCAACAACCATGCCACGCTCAAAATTGCTTAAATCACCTTTCTTTCCCATTCTGACATTCAGTTTGGAGTTCAGGAGATTGTCTTGACCAGGACCACACCCCTAAATGCATCGAAGCAACTGCCATGTGATTGGTTGATTAGATAATTGCATTAATGAGAAATTGAACATGTGTTCCTAATAATCCTTTAGGTGAGTGTAGGTAACCTGAGTATTCAAGATAAGCTAGGAGTAATTAAAGGATTAGTTCACCACAAAATGAAAATTTTCCTGATAATTTACTTACCCCCATCTCATCCAAGATCCTTCTTTCTTCAGTAGAAAAGAAGTTACGTTTTTTGAAGAAAACATTCCAGGATTTTTCATCATATTATGGTTTTCTATTGCAACCAAAATGTTGTAGGTCCAAATCAATGCAGTATCAAAAGGCCTCGATGGGCTTCAGAGACCGCCCCCGTGTTTACAAAGCGCTCGTGTGAAGACTAATACAAAAGGCAAATTTTCAACTTCAAAATCGTCTGATATCGTCGTTTTACCTTTTTTTTTTTTTTTTTTTGCTAAAGGGCGTTTGTATTAGTCTTTGCATGAGTGCTTGTAAACACAGGGGCGGTACTTCTGCCTACGTCTGGCGTGACCTTTCCTACATGATTACGTCATCCTTAGCACCTCGCAGAGCTGCACAAGATAAATAATTTAGGTTCAAAAGTATATTTAAAAAATATATATTTTGAAAATGACCAATCGTTTCGCATCTCTGAAGCCCATCAAAGAGCTTTGAAACTGCATTGATTTGGACCTTCAGCATTTTGGTTGCAATTGAAAACCATTATATGATGAAACATCCTGGAATGTTTTCTTCCGAAAACTTAATTTCTTTTCGACTGAAGAAAGAAAGACATGAACATCTGGGATGAGATGGGGGTGAGTAAATTATCAGGAATTTTTCTTTTTGGGGTGAACTAATCCTTTAATGTCTCCAGAGAGTAATAGGCTGAAAGTCCTTGTATTTTGCTTCTTTACATTTTGATAAAATGTCACATTTCATGCACCACTTTTAGAGGAGAGTGAAAAATGGCCTGTATGGACTGTTGGAAATGGACAGGCAGAATTAAAAGAATGAGCGAACATACATGCTGGACTGAGCAGCGGACACAATGATCAATAATAAATTAAACGATCACAGGAAAATAACAAAATGTTGCAACCGTCTGGAACAGGGTTGTGATATTAATCCGAAGAAAGGTCTCTCCCGTACATCATGCTCGTAACAACAGCAGGCTGAAGTAATTGCCTTGTCTGCAGAAAAGCTGAATAACATGTGCCATGACAAATACTTTGAGTCAGCTAATATCCCTACATCCATTTCCATCCTTTTACTAGGTTGAAAAAAAAACAAAAAACATCTCACTGTTTTTGAGGGGGGGGGGAAATCAATTTCTCTAAGAAAGCCAACTACCGCTGATCTATTCTTGGTCCATCCCATTCTTTAAGTGTAAAAAAAAATTAAATATAAATAACAAATCTAAAATCATTTGGGAATATTTGAGCCCTGTTGGGTTTTAGGGCATCAACAAGTGGTTCTCTCTCCCTGATACAAGGTAGAATTCATGCCAAGGGAAAGCCATTATTTCCTGAGAGTTAGCTTGGGATTTGAAATGGAAATGTAATGGCCATTTTGTACTCCAGACTTATTGAAACACCATCGGCTACGTGCAGCCATTGCCTTTGAAAGAACCTGAAATACAGCCTGGGATTAGAGAAATTTTACAGTTTAGCTGAAAAACTCTTCAATTTTTATACAAGGAAGATGTTGGGAGTTATATGGGAGTTATTTTATCTTTAAAAAAAAAAAAAGGTAATTGCACCTTTTAATCTAGATATAAATTCACAATTCTGACTTTATAACTTCCAATTCTGACTTTATAACGTGCAATTGAGAGTCATAAGGTCAGAATTGTGAGATGTAAACTTGCAATTCTGAGAAAAAAAAGATCTGAATTGCTAGTTATAAGTCAGAATTGAGAGAAAGAAACTCCCTATTGCGAGAAAAAAGTCAGAATTGTGAGTTATAAGTCAGAATTGCGAGAAATGAACTCGCTGTTGCGAGAAAAAAGTCAGATTTGTGAGTCATAATTCAGAATTGTGAGAAATAAACTTGCTATTGCGAGAAAAAAGTCAGAATTGCAAGTTATAAGTCAGAATTGAGAGAAATAAACTTGCTATTGCGCGAAAAAAGTCAGAATTGCGAATTATTAGTCAGAATTGCGAGATGTAAACTCGCAAATGTGAGAAGTCAGAATTGTGAGAAATAAACTCGCTGTTGCGAGAAAAAAGTTGAGTATTAAGTCTAGATTTGCGAGTTATAAGTCAGAATTGTGAAAAATGTACTCGCTATTGAAGGCAAAAAAGTCCGAATTTTGAGAAAAAAAATTCAGAATTGCGAGTTACAAATCAGAACTGCATGATATGAACTCGCGAGAATTTCTCGCAATAAAAAACGTGAGTTTATTTCTCGCAATTCGGAGGGGAAAAAATGCAGAATTGCGAGAAAAAAGTCACAATTATCTTTTAAATTGTTTTATTCTGTGGCGGAAACAAACTTTTAATACAAAACAGATATGTCATGATAAAGGGATTTTTCCTCTGATAAGGTGACAAGACAACAAGCTGTGTGAGAACTGAGGGATTGCATTTGTCTTTAAAGCAGGAAAGACAAAGAAAGTATGTTTGCACTCCATGAATAATGTATATACAGGCTTTCACATGCTCTTAATGGTTTCTTTACCCCCCTCCAACAACCCACCGTGTATGTCACAGTCTCTCTAGACAGAGGTAGGGGGGGCAGATTACAGCTGGGTCATGGCTGAAGACAAAGGTACATTTGCAAGAAGGCCGATGAACAACGCTTGAGTTTGCCCAGAAGCGACATGGCAAGATGCTGTTAATATTCTCCAGCCTGCAGAAAGGCTGGCGCAGCAGACAGGATGTGTAATGGATTCCACGCAGGCTGCTCTTAAATAAAGCATTAAGGCCGATTTGGGAGCAAGCTCTCCCTTTTTTTCCATTTCTCCCATTTTTTTCTGCTCTGCATTTTTGTTCTCAGTGCGACTGGCTAAAGGAAACACAGGTCTGTAAACAATAAGTCGCCCAGTCCATTACGGAGTGCCAGTGCGTTTTGTGCTCCATGGTGACTGCACAAATATAATAAATGACTCCGGCACTCTTTGGGATGTGCAAGAGTTGTGGTGAGAATACACTAGATTGAAGATGAATCTGCGGAGGTATTGGCACAGACAGGCTCTCCGTTGTAAATAATGTCCCGCTGCACAATATCCATAATCCAGTGATGCTAGCATAAACAAATACGTACACGTCCTCAAATTCACATTGCGTTTTGTCTGTTATTTATTTTGCTTCCCTCGTGCACACGACAGACGGTAATAAAACAATGACATGAAGACAAAGAGCGGAGACAGATTTCCTGCAGATCCTGTAGATCAGTGGCTCAGATTTAGCTTCAGGACTAAAGGGACGACCAATATTGTTTAATCGCACAAAAATAAACAAAAAAGTCCCTAGAATAAAACATTGATATCCATCTATATTATATTACATAATACACTGCCTGGCCAAAAAGTCACTTCAGATTTCAATAGTCAAATGCTTATTTAATGATTGGATTATTATTGCAGTGATTCTAATGTTTATAGCATGTTATATGTAACCCTAATTGATTGATTGTGTAGCTTTTAATTTTGTAAACAACCATAGGAAGACATTCATGGCCATATTCCAGGATGACAATGTCAAGATTCATCAGCCTCAAATTGTGAAAGAATGGTTGTGAGGGAGCACGAAGAATAAAAATCTATTTTTAACGCATGAATTGGCACCTCTGAGTCCAGACCTAAAATTCATTGAAAGTCTTTGGGATGTGCTGGAGGAGACTTTACAGAGGGCCCGTTCTTCGTACCTCGCTAACTCAGTTAGCTGGATTTGATTGTTGACGATTTGGCATGATCTTGGATTGTTTGGTTCTTCAACGCTCATCCTGGACTTGCTGTCATAGCAACAGGTCCGTAAGCTTAAACCTGCTCGCGAGCGGCTTATTTCATGTAGACAGGATTAGATTGCATCTTGAGGTGATACTTAAAATCTGTCCCAACCACTTCTACTTTATTACGAGAGTTCATTACTGAACCAGGGGTAATAATAATCATTTTAAATAATAATAATAATAATAATATACACATTTTAAATTGTATATGTATATGAGAATGTATATAATATTATAATGTTGTGTATAAAACTATAGACACAGCCGATTGATTGAGCGATGCACACATGTTGTATAGTTAATCTGAGCCGTGCATTAATTTAAGTGATGACGGATATTATGGGATGGCTTGATGCAGCGCAGGAGATGCAGAGAATTTGATCTTGACCCTTAAGAAACTTCAATACTGTCACGTTACAAATCTGCTTCAAATTGAATTAAAAATTGAATTACAACATTGAAATAAAAATGTAAAGGGTGTACAAATACTGTATAAAATTGTGAATATAAATAATTGGTAATCATGTAAAAAAAAAAAAAAAAAAAGTATCATTGATCTATTATAACTTTTTTATGTTGGTTTGGTCGTTTAGCTGTTTCCTTATAAAGGTCCAGATATTCGTGGGGTTTTTTGCCAGGTGGCTTTTTTAATTATATGATGTCATTACGTTGCTGTCTTGACGCCAGCCAATCGCTGCATTGCTGATCATGGTTTTGAGTATCGATGCATCTGCCCTCTCCAGGGAAAACAAGAAAGCGCAGTGATCTTTGATAATTTAATCCAGATATTTAAATCCAATCCGCAAATTCGTTTGAAGAACCAAATTAGCCAGACATCAGTTATCATGATTAAAAGATCTGGGATCTGTCAAATCTCAGATGTATTAAGCAAGGTACGAAGACCGGACCCCCGGACCCCCGGACTCTTGCATTGTCAATACAAGATCTTGAGCAAAGATTGACATCACAAAAAAATGTATTTCCATCAAGAGGTGTATCCATTTTTGGTCAAGATCATGTATCTTTTTTGTATAGCGACTTTTTTAGTTTTTAGGGTTTTTTTTAAGTGTTATTATATTATACATTAACTGGATAGCTGCACTAATGCAAAATAATGTATATAAAAATATATATAATTTGGAGTCAGTAAGATTTAACCCTTAAAATGCATGAATGTTCTGGTCTTTAGCGACACGGATATACAGTATATCGAACCCGGATGGATCTCTACCAGTCACAATAACATAAAACTCTCCTCATTGTCATGTGTCAGGTTCTTTCTCTTTGCTTCTCACTCTCCTTCCTGATTGTTTCAGACTTCAGACAGAGTTAGGCTCATCTTCTCTCTGTCTACCTGCACCTGTTAGTCATCGCAATCAGCGCCTCGCTGCCTTGTGATGACACCTGTTCCCATTTTTGTTTGAGTGCTTACCCTTTATCTAGTGTTTGTTCTTACTGCCTCTTGTTGGATCATTGTTTCATGTCATGCGTTACGACTGCTGCTTTCTTCATGTCTGATTTGCTTTGGAAGCGCTCACCTGGTCTTGTTTGTCTGATACAGCCTTGCGCCTAAGTTTAGTCTGAGTTCTGCATTTGCTGCAAGAGTACCTTCGTGGTCCTCTGTTCCTGACTGATTTATTCTCAAGAACTGCCTCCACCTCTACTGATGTCCCGATCTCTCTCCTCTTCGAGACAGGATCATCTCAGCTGCCTTCTCAGTTTGTTTTACCAGTTCTGTGTGCCTTAACGACAGACTGCCTTGTTTCTATTCTCATTAAAGACTGTTGTTATCCTGTCAACCTCTGCTTTTGGATCCATTCTTTATTGACTCTGACACTCATATTAGAGTAACAATTACAGTAGAATAAAATAAAGCATATGTTGTTACCTTTTGGAGCTTGCAAGGGTTCAGTTTGAGCAGATGTTTTATACTATCCTCACTGTCCTCGTCAGAGCTCATTTCCCAGTACATTCAGCATCTGGATCATATTCACCATCTCAAACATATTCTCAAAACTATCATTTTCAATATCTTCAACATCGCTGACAGCTTTTTAACCAGATCCACCATCAAGTGACAGTGACACTAATATTTAATTTGCGTTCAGTTCTTGTTCTGCAGTAAATCACTGAGACATTTCAAGTTTTGCTGATGATACTTCCTATTCTTTTGTTTTCTGCCTGCGGTAACTATGAGTGAAACGTCACTTCATCGTTGTGTATCAGACGTTTCCACCTTGTGTAATAAAAGTGATTTACACTTATTCAGTCATCAAAGATTCAATTATTGTTGTGCAGAAACAATATACTTGTACTGTTACACGCCTCGGGTCGTTAGCGTCCGAATAATTGTTTTTTACATAAAATGAATGTGAAAACAGGCATTCTTTTATAATTTTTTTATTGTTATATTTTTATAATGAATTGATTGAGAATTGAATACTAAGAAGGTTGATGACTTTAAAAAATGAATGAGGAGGAGGGTAGTGAATGACGTCCCGGGTTACTAAAGACCAGAGGTATGCGTTTAAGGGTTAATACTTTTATATTTAGCAATAATGCCTTAAACTGATCAAATGTGATAGTAAAGACATGAAATGTTACAAAAGATTTCTGGTTAAAATTTCTATTAATCAAAAAATCATGAAAAAAAAAAAAGTATCATGGTTTCCACAAAAATATTAAGCAACACAGCTGTTTTCAACATTAATAATAATAGGACATATTTGTTGAGCATCAAAACAGCATATTAGTATAACTTCTGAAGGATCATGTGACACTGAGGACTAGAGTAATGATTCTGAAAAGTACTTATTTTAAATTATAATAATATAGTATTACTGTTTTACTGTGTTCAAAAATAAATATACTCAAATAAACATATTTAATAATAAAAGTAAAGTGGCATATTAAATATGGGAAATAGGAACAAATATGCTGTGCATAAGCAAAATATTAAAACGATAAGAGAAAATCATTTTATATTACGCAATGTATTATATTATAAATGAGCTGAATCAAAAATGATTATTATTTTCTTTTGTATAATATCTAACCACATACCAGTGACCATTGAATTTGCACCAAAATACTGCAGAGTTTGACTGTACATCCTTTAAGCCATTGTATTTATTTAGCTATTTTTGTGTCGCAACCCAACAGTTGAGAACACCTACTGGCTTAGACCTTTATGTATCATCATGGGAGCCACCAGAGACATGGTGTAAACGTACTGCTATTCAATACGCAAATCATGGGCCAAAAAAAGCCCAGAGCGAAAGAACAAATCTGAGCAGCTGAGGTCACAGAGACAATGGAGGAAGCATGAAATGATGACATATGAGTGTGCTGATTGAAATGTGATGCGAGATGCATCATAAAACTCATATTATACACTCACACACACACATACTCACTCACTGATAGCTGGATTAATATTCCCCTCTCACATTGTGTTTTTCTCCACACTCCAATTTAAAGTTAGGTCTCATTGATATGTGAGGGCGTATGTGTGGCCCTCTTAGACAGGGTAATTGAATGCACACTGAGGGGAGGCCTGCTGGAATCACACACGCAGAGACACTCCTCAGGGAAGCTACACCAGTAACGCTGTTTTCATACTGCGTCTGTGTCTGAAACAAAGGCAGCTGATTTGCTGACCTGCAAGTGACTCAAAGTGCTCCTATTACGCCATTTTAAAGGTTCCTAATTTAGTGTTGGAGTCTCCTACAATAG
The DNA here is from genome assembly GCA_023566225.1 of Romanogobio albipinnatus. Lineage (NCBI taxonomy): Eukaryota > Metazoa > Chordata > Actinopteri > Cypriniformes > Gobionidae > Romanogobio > Romanogobio albipinnatus. The sequence continues at coordinate 10,584,986 of CM042261.1, read as the reverse complement.
GTTTACATGCCTTTAAGGTTAAAAAACACTTTAATTTTCTTATAATATATATTTCAGCATCACCTCTTTTGTCCCTCCATTCTGAGAGCCTACTCTGCTCTGATTGGTCAGACGGCCTAGTCTGTTGTGATTGGTCTACCTCTTAAAGAATGTGCCAGAAACTAAATGTCCATCACCATATCTGAATTTGAGCTCTGGAAGCTTCCACAGCTCTTGACACACACAGAGATACAAACAGTAACGCTGGCGTTGGTGCATAAAAGTAGGTTCATGCAGGAAGACTGGAATTACTGACAATTTGTTTCATGCAGGAAGACATTTTACATGAACAAACTACACTTTGTGAAAGGTAATATCAGATCCGAAAAAAGGCATAATAGGCACTGCTCCCCCAGACCAGAGCCAATGATTTTGTCTGAGCTATGAATATATATTTTTTAAAGGTCCCGTTCTTCGTGATCCCATTGTTCAAACTTCAGTTAGTGTGTAATGTTGCTGTTAGAGCATAAATAATACCTGTAAAATTATAAGGCTCAAAGTTCAATGCCAAGCGAGATATTTTATTTAACAGAAGTTCCCTTTCAAAGCCTACAGCGAACGGCTGGCTTGGACTACATCCTGGTACTTCCTTCATAAATGACGTCAGAAGAACAGTAGAACAGACTAACCTCCGCCCACAAGAATACGCAAAAAAGGGGATGTGGTCTTGTTGCTGTCCCATGTGGAGAAGAGGACGGTCGCGTGGCAAAAAGGAATTGTTGCGTTTGAGTGTGTTTGTCGCCATGTCGTCGAGACGCTGTTATTTTCATCCCGGAGTCAAATCACCTTTGTTTGGCTTTCCCAGGGACGCTGTAGAAATCATTAAGCGCATATATCTCCCGTTAAGAGGCGTGACCTTTCCATGTGCGCTAAGCTGCTGTCGAATCACAACACAGGAACCGTGCCACGTTTGCTAAGATGCGGTCAAATCCCAACACGGGAACCGCTGGCACAATCAGAACTCGTTACGTATTTCTGAAGGAGGGACTTCATAGAATAAAGGAAGTCATCAGCCGTTTTTAGGAGAGTGAAAACAGCGGTATACAGATAAGTACATTGTGTTAAAAATACTTTTTTTTTTTACACGGGAAACATGAACACATGTTATATTGCACACTGTAAACACAATCAAAGCTTCAAAAGAACACGAAGAACGGGACCTTTAAAATAATACAATTAATATTTTCTCATTTTATTTGTCTTATCTTATTCTTTTAGTGTAGAATGAGTAAAGTTTTTAGGCTGATTTTTTTTTTTGGCTGCTCTACCTTTGTGGTCACAAATCTAACAGCGCTCGTCAATGTCAAAATGGCCAATCAAATCAAAGAAGGCGGGGTTTACTGTACTGTCACTGTCACAACGCAACAAGAGTTTGTGGAAGATGTAAGTAGATAGCCTAGAAATCTCGCACCCTAGCGGCAGCAAATGTAATTTGCAGCCAGGGTCGTCTAGTAACTCTCCGTTGGCCTGCAAGCTGGAAAAACCAAGCTCGCAAGTCTCTATACACGATGTAATTGGCCTGACTAGAGTCGGTGGGCGGGCTTAACATAATGACGGCAGAGTTGAGGCGGTTCTGCATGCTACTTGTAAACAAAGAAGCTGGCGAACAGCGTCCTTTCGAATCGGCTTTGGCCGCGACTCTGGAAGACGAAGCTTTTCTTTGAGAAAAGAACAAAAAAACGGAGAAAGTCATTCTTAAAAAAGGGAGAGGTGTTCGGAGTTTTGCCTAAAAGTTTAATCAATCAACTAGCTCCGCTTCACCTTCTTCGTTGCTCTGGTTGGTTGTAGAGCTATCCTATTGCGTGCAGAGGGAATTTCAAAGACAACCATTTATCCCGCCCCTCGGATTGAGCCCTGCCAATTGTGTGTTCCCAGACCCAACATCTTGATGTGGGTCTGGCTTGTCAGGCTAGTAAGTAGATGACAACTGTTTTATGATAGAAATGTCCGGCTACTGACAGTAATAGACTGCAAACTACTCAACTTTTTGTGAAATTTCGCCGTTTTGAATTGAAGAATGCAATCATGATTCATGTAATTCATAAATGAATGTGACGACGAGGCAAAAAACACTTGCATTTTCTACATATTAGACATACGAATAAGAGTGAACTCTTTTAAAATAAAATATTTGCAAATAGTTTAAATTGATTATTTCATTAGCCTACTACAATTAGACCTAGAACTTTGTTCTTATTTAGTTATTTATTTATTCCCTTAAATCCCTTTTAATCCTTTAATTATTAAATTCCTTTATTGTTATTATCATTATTATTATTATTATTATTATTATTATTATTATTATTATCAGGGTGCGATTTGTGAAAAAAAAAAGAAGGGGGATGCTTTTGTAGACTATGTTTTGGCAGCTGTTAAAGGTTTTCTTTTTTACAATTAATATTCTGATTTAACTGTGAGCTTTGAAGTATTAAATAGATTAGCTTTGATATTTGACCACTATTTACAATGACACTAATAATTCTTAATTTCTGATAGGAATGTAAAATCAATCTGTAGTTATTAATATTTTGAAAATAAATGCGAGACACAAACCTGTACATATTCAATCGCGTTTGCTCCCATTTATTTTTGATCACAGTGCTTCAATACACAAGGCTACAAACTTTTAGTCCACATTTGGAGAAATATGTATTCACACGTTTACCTCATATTTCTTTAGATAGAATAGAACCATAATGTCTGAATGACTCACAGAAAAACAATTATCTGCCAATCCATTAGTCAATATTGCGTGATAATAATTCTTACCTTACGATGTTGGCAAACTTCTGCGTTCTGTCTCATTATACATTTATGCGTCCGTTATTATATATACTATCTGCATATGGTCACAATAAAGTGATTTTTGAGCAGAAACATTGTATTAACCTCATACTGGGACTCTGAAATAGAATAATGGTGTGCGACTGACTTTCTGAAAAGCTCTGCATGGATTGAGCCGCGTGAAACAGGAGACACGTCTCTAAATGCACTTTAACAGTTATTTAACAGTCTAATAATCCAGAACAAATTCAAGTAATCATAACCACACAAATGTTTTCCACTAAAATATCTTAATATCATCCTTAAAACAAGAAGAGTTAAGTTGTAAAGTTGTTTAAAATAACAAGACTTACACAGAATTAGGTATATTATTCTTTGCCTATTGGAAACATGTTTATTAAGAATTTTTTTTATATATATATCTTCCTTGTAAATCTTCTTTGTAAAAGCTTTACAAGGCATAAATAGTCCTCACTTTAGATGAGCTCACAAAAATAGTTAACTGACAACTACTAAATGTTTTTAAACTACCAGTATTGATTGATGTAAATAATGTAATGCTTAATTTAGAAATGATAAATTGATAAGTGATAAAGTATGAAAATACAATTAAACACATTACAGATATGCTTATAAATCAAGAATAAAACAAAATTATAACAACTGCTTATTGATGTCTATTAATGCTTTATAAATGATTTATTAACTATTTACTAAGGCTTAACTAATGATTCATAGCATGCAGTTATAATAAAGTGTTGGCATCTTATCTTATCCTTGAGTCATGTTTAAACATTTTTTTTTTACTTGAACTTGAAATGTTTTCTTGAAAACAAGACAACATATTCTGTAAAGTATATTCTGCAGTGCAAGTAAACATTAGAAAGCTTAATGCCTTCTTCCTGTTCTTCTGTATAGTGTTAACAAGGGCAGCATATTTCAGCTTCAGAACAGTTTGCAGGACTGGAAGTTGTCTTACATTTCTCTATAGACTCACAAAGCTTTATGAGAAGATGCAGTTTCAGGCTGTGGTGTTTTGAAACCCCTTCAAATGTTTCTGCAATTAGCCAAAAGCATACACACAAAAACAAACTTATGCATGCATCAGTATTAATTTTAATGGAGAGTGTGGCAGACACAATGTAGCTGTTTCAGAGTATTAAGGCACTCGTGCAATGAAAGAACACAGTAATAAATCAGTGACCAGCAGATATGTTCCTACAACATTATCAGTTGAGACTACACAGCCTGTAATAAGGAATCATTATAGACAACAAATGCACATACAGCACCATCTTTCTCTCTATTTCTCTTCAGCTCTCTGTGGACTGTACCACGACCATGGAAACACCATCAGTAGGCCTTCATCATGTTCACACACAGCTCAAAGGAGGTCCATAAGAAGGTTCTATAAAAACGCCCTCTATCTATTCACACACAGCACGTCCAGCTGTCTCCATCCCAAACCAACCTAACTTCATTTCAAAGCAGGAATTAATGGGATTCCTGAACAGTTTGTAGACATTCTTGAGAAGGTGTGCTGAGGGAATATTTCTGCCTTCATAGACAACAAAAAAAGACTTGGAAGATGGTTTTGGCAAAAACTCGAAACATAAAATGTATTGACACACATGCACAACAGCCTTTGAACACACACATGCATTTTCAGTCAGTGCCCAACAATCTAATTTCAACCTCATCTTCACTGCTCTGTGTTGCCTATTGATTTTATGTATGACTTTTTTTTCCATTATAAATTATATTATCATATAGCATACATTTTGTCAATAATTAATATATACATTTAATATTATTTTAATCATAATTATTAACAATAAATTTTTGAACAATAAATTAACAATATTTTTTTCTCTTCTGCAATGACTTCCGCAGTACTATAGTCTTCCAGTGGGTAGGTTGTATTGAACTGATTATTCAAATAAAAACAAATGAATAATAATTATAAAATTAAAATATCAAATGATTTCTTGAAACCATTTCTTGAAATTTTGCTAAATTCTAATTTATATTAATTTATAGGTTTAAATTAAATTAATGTGGTCATCGTTTTATTTTGGAGGACTGACCTTGGCCTGTTTGCTGTGTGCAGTGCGGCTTATTTCATTCAGAGCTTTTGCCAGGCTCCATTATTGGCAATCAGCACTCCAAATCTTTTTGACATTTTCAGGTGCTTGATTCTCTAGTTTTCTTTTTGTCTGCAGAGTAATGTTTATACTTGTAATTACAGATTGACCTTTCAGCTGTACAGTCCCCATAAAATAAATCCTCTATCTCTTCTTCGCCTGAGTGCCTTTGAACCCTCTTGCCTTTATGCAGACCTTCTTAACTTTATCTATCATGTTTCCGTCCTCTGTCCCTTTTTCCCAACTAAGACAAGCATCATGCCAATCAAACCAAGTGGGCTGTTGAATTTTGTAAAAAAACGCCGAAAAATATTTGTAGGTTTGAAAAATAAGATATAGATAACCAAGTGCACATATCTAAATTTGATCAGTCCAAGTGTAAAAACTTTTTTCAGTGAGTCTCTTACGTTGTAAATGCCAGTTAGATGACGACAAGTGATTGGCCCTTTCCCAAATGGCACACTTCATATGCACTTAAGGTTCTGTGGACTTACAATTGCTGCCGCATGTCCGTTAAGTCCATTTTGTCATTTTAGGTTTCAGAAGGGTGCTCACGAGTGTCCCCTATGCGGGCGATATGCGCCCTCGATGCACACTTTTGTGGAACCCGCACTGGAGCGAGCTCCACAGCAGACTTCTTACCGACAGTCAAAGCATAGGAAGACCACAAGTGTTTAGTGTGCCATTTGAGACAGAGCCATTGTCTTCAAGAGTGGTTAAATGGCTGTGTGACGGACGCCAGCTAGTAAAGACCTCACTCCCCTGGCCTCAAGAGGCGCATTAGCGACTGATTCTAGAGACTGCAGTCTATAGCATCCTTGTTAGCATGCTGAAAACGCCGGTTCGATTTCCACTCAGAGATGTGCGTGTTTAACCAAAGGGGTTACATTGGTGCCGTGATCCGGATAGGAGTGAGGTTTAGGGGGGTAAGTGTAAAGGATGCCATTTAGTAAAGAACTGTGCAGGTAAACCTCACTCCCCTGGCCTCAAGAGGTGCACTAGCGACTGACTCTAGAGGTTGTGGTCTATAGCGTCCTGGTTAGCATGCTGAAAATCCGGTTCGAATTCCACTCAGAATGGTACGAGTAGAAGAAACGGAGGGGTTACGTTGGTGCCTTGACCCGGATGGGAGTGAGGTTTAGGGGTGAGAGTAACGGAAGCCAGCTAGTGGCCTCAAGAGGTGCACTGGTGACTGACACAAGAGGCTGCGGTCTTTAGCATCCTTGTTAGTATGCTGGAAACGGCGGTTTGCATTCTGCTCAGAGCGGTGCAAGTTGAACCTGAGGGGTTACATTGGTGCCAGGGCCCTGATTTGAGGGAGGTTTAGGGGGTGAGTGTAATGGAAGCCAGCTAATAAAGAGCTGTGCAGGTAAACCTCACTCCCCTGGCCTCAACAGGCGCACTAGCAACTGAGGCTAGATGCTGCTGTCTTTAGCTTCCTTGTTAGCGTGCATGCCTCCCATGACGGAAACACTGGTTCTACTACCTCGGAGCAGTGGGAGTAGAACCAGAGGGGTTACAGATGCGCCTGAAAGCGCACCCTATTCCCTTACAGTGCACTATTTGAGGGGATAGCCATTTGTAATGGTGTCCCAAACCATTGTGGATATATTGAGTGCACTCATTCAATCCCATAATGCACTGCAATAATGAGTGTACAACTGATGTACTCAACAGCTAGCCACTATAGGATACCCATACACTGTGAGCATTGCGCTGAATTGATTCTTACGTCTCACCAAAATATGGTGTCCAAATTTGCCCGCTTGCCTTTATTAGCTCTTTTAAGATGACTATAGCCCCGTTTCCACCGAAATTACCCGGAACAATTTGTACCAGGAAATTTTTTACAGGAACTTTTTCCCCCAGACCTGCTACTGTCTGCGTTTCCACCACGGTCTAAAGTACCGTGAAGATTAGGCAAATTAGTACGGTGATGTAAGACTGCACGCGACTGTTCCTCCCAGTCAGCAATGGACAGTAGCCTAATCATTTTTGCGCGACACTGTCTGCAAAATAACAAGTATGGAGGAGATGCAAGCAGCGCTGCTTTTGCTAGTTATATATTGGTTTACTAAAGAGGTCATTAACAAAACGGCGGAAAAGAGACCAGCACTGATACTAAAGCGTATTCTGAACGCTCATAAAGCTAGATTTAAAATAAGGCAACGTATGTTATTATCAGCTATTACGGACATTGACCATGAGATGGCTGAGACGAACACGTGCCATCGGACAGAAAGAGCAAGACTGATACGCAGAACGAACCTCGCAAAAGACTTTTAAAAATGCTGGTTGAAATAAAATTCTGCGTGAACCAATCAGCATGTTCAGCCCGAGTACCACCCCAAAGTTCCTAGTTCCTGGGGAAAGTTCCTGCGGTGGAAACGCGGCTTTAGTTATTGAAGTAATAGGGAGTAGTGAATGATGGTATAAGGGGTGATTTCAGATACAGCCAATTAATCATTCCCTCAATCAATTCGTCCAACACTATTGTTTCATTCAGGAACAAAACAAGCAGCTATCTTTATATTTTGCGAGTCATTGAATTATTCATTCAACCAATTAGTTGAAACAGTAATTCATTTGGGAACACCACAACTGTGTGTAGCTAGGAGATGTGATGGTTGATTCCTCTTTTAAAGTCTTTACCATTAACTAAACATTCAACATTTAACTTTAGTATAAAAATCTCTCACAATCATCGTTTTCATTTTGAATAACGTAACATTTGGAATGACAGCATTTTTGCTTTATATACAGACCTATATACAAACTTTAGCACTAGACTAACGTGTCTAAAGTTCAGATGTTGCTTTGTCTATTAAAGTGGTTCCTAAACATAATCATATGCCCTCAAAAAGTTGGGGAAAAAAACATATTTTATTTAACTTATCTCACTTAGGGCATCAAGGGAGTCAGGAGTCTGGTTCTCCATTCTTCCAACCACTTCTGTTGTTTTGCTCATCGATCTGTACATCTGCAAGCCAAATTACACTGTGAATAAACAAAAAAAGCAACATTGATGCTCAACAAATAACACACGCCACACAGACTTGATGATAACCACAACTCTGAACTGCAATGGATGTTGCTTTTATATAAATTATGACACGATAAGCATCATCAATGGTTAACAAGCCAATGCAGTAGTTAAGCTTACACTAGCAGAATGAAACCACTTTGTAGTCTCTGCAGTATAACTCATAAACACAGCACAAACAGGGGGCGATGTGTTAGCAATGTAATTATTATTTTATGATTGAACATACTTGTAGAAACATTTATAGCTGCCATTTTTCCAATAACAGTCAAGTTGATGGTTAAACAGGCTTTACAATACGCAGCCTGGGTTTAAAGGGACAGTTCACCACCCCATTTTTTTTTTTTTTTTTTTTTTTTTTTTTTTTTTTTTTTACCTGTGTGATATTCTTTCTTCTGTGGAACACAAAAGAAGATAATTTGAAGAACTGATTTGAATGTTGATTGGACTCCATTGATGGAAAATATCTTCTTTTGTGTTCCTATTTGTTTGGAGTAAATAATTTTTGGGTGAACTATCCCTTTAAGGGTGCTACATTCAAGAATAACTTTTTCCGTCTCTCTTTTGCTCTCACTCTCACCATCTCTTTCTTTTCTCAGGTGACAAAATGACCCTGAGGCTCTAATCTAAGATGAGAGCAATATCAAAGGAGAAAAATACTCACAAAATAACACATTTTTCCTCTTCCATCTCTCTCTCTCTCTCTCTCTCTCTTTCTCTCTCTCTCTCTATTATATTAGACTTCAGAGGGATGAGCAATATTGCTTGCGCAGTGAGAGGTGCTGAGAAGGACACAGGGCAAAAGGAAACCAAATCGAGCCAAGTACACCGATCCTCATCATAGACTCATAAAACACCAGAGATCATAAGGCACTGAGCTTTCATAAACAGCCGTGGGGGGCTTTCTCAAAGACTTGAACCGTTACTCAGTGACTCGCTTAAAAGATGCCACATCTGATACCCTGCAGGTGCTGATGAGAAGACACAGGGGCCGTCCTGCACAGGAGAGGAGCTCATACACATAGGCAGACTGAATAAAAGAGTGGAAATGTCCATAGTTAATGTGATGAACTATCCGTGGATGCTCTGCTAGGACACCGGTGTGAAATTGAGGAGATACCATACTGATACCATACATCCATTTAAAATCACATCGGTGACCAGGACCAGTTGCACCATCTGTGCAACTTAAAATTAAGCCCATTTGTGGCATAAATGAGCAGTAAGTTATAACTGAACACACTACAATATATTTGAGCATTGCATTATGAAACATATGCATATAAACTTAATTATTATGGTTAACAGCAGATTGATTAAACTGCAACGGTTCTCATCATTACTTGTTCATGTCAGATCTCAACACACATTTAAAAAAAAAAAAAAAAAATCAATAAATGTAATTTCTGTTTTGTTTGCTGTATCAGTATTTATTTATTAACCTTAATTATTTTTTAGATACAATTCTCAAATTAATTTTACTTCAAAATTAGGTATTTCAATGGATTTTCAGTTTGGGTAACACGTTACAATAAGGTTCACATTCAACATTAGTTATTTACATTAGATAACTACCAATGAAAAATATGTCTAATTAATCTTGTTAATGCTAATACATCATCAACAAAAATAACAGTTGTATCTGTTAATATTAATTAATGGACCTAACACTATGTTACGGATGGACTGAGATGAGAGGCGTGCGGATCCATATGCAAAGCTTTTATTAAAGATGTGTCAATAACAGACAGGGCTCAAACCAAAACAGGCATGATATGGACAAGACAAAGAGCATTCCAGGGACAGGCAAGGGTCATCAACCAGATAACTACATCCAGGGGACAAGGCAAGAGGATAATCTGACTTCCAGGCTAAGGTCCAGGCGAGAGGCAAACAGTATCCAAACAGGGCAAGACAACTAGAGATAATCAAAGGCGAGCAAGAGTCCAGGGCAGGCAGAGAGCAGGCAGAACACAGGAAACCAGGCTAGGATCAAAACACAGAGTAAGACTAGAACAGACTCAGAACACGGTTGGCTCCGTAAAGAAGCTATCAGCTAAACAGCAACATGTGCTAACAATACTCGGCAATCAGTGAACTTGTGCATCAGTGTTTTATGGTCCTTGTGATTGACTACAGGTGTGGAACTAATTAGGAGCAATGAAACCTGGGAAATGTAGTCCAGGGTAACATGTAACTGTGCAGTGAAAAAGTCTTAATGGTGACCTCTGGTGGTGAGTAGATGGAAACGGCAGGCACAGGATATGTTACACACTAACTAACAATAACAGTTTTTTTTTTCTTAACATTAACAACAATTAATAAATACTATAACAAATGTATTGTGTAAACGAATGGGACCTTTTTTGGGAATTTGGAATATAATTTAATAAAAAGTTACAGCTTTTTAACACAACTTCTGTTCACAACAAGTGACCATCTTTATGAGTGAGCCATTGAGTCATTTATTGATTCATTCAGAACAAAATATGTGACTGTTTTTATGAGTAAGTCATTGGATGATTCACTCAGCTGATTTGTGAAACACTAATTCACAAAACAAGGGACTATTGTGAAGGAGTCATTGAACATTTATTTCAGCCTCTTAGTAATGTCAGATAAAGCTATTATTGGCATTTATAAAAATAGGAATTATTTTTTTTCATGATCATTTAAATATTATGCTTTCAATGGAAATGTCACCCTTACTGTTTACAGTTACATTACAAACATCACTCTTAACAAGATTCAATTTCCACAGCTTTTCAATGCTTCTGTTTACTATTTTAGTCCCTTTATATTAGGTGGCTTTAACTACTATGCACTTGCATCAAAATATAAGTACAATGTACTTAGTGTGTTCATATTGTATTGCAAAACACTTTTGCTGATATTGATGTGTATAAGTAGCCTGACGTCGTCATACTCAGAATCTAGTCAGATTATAAATCTGATACTGCTCCATTGGGCTGTGATTATGGGGCGTTTCAACCGAACCAGGAAAGAAAATGCCTCTGCACTAAATTGGATAGACCTACAACCAATCAGAGCAACGGAGTAAGTGACGCATGTTGAGCAATGCATAGTTGTCAACAGAACTCAACTGCAAGCACACTGGAAGAAGTAGTAGAAGAAGATATTTGCCGATCAACACGATCATAATTTTTGAGAGAAATAGTAAAGGTGAATGGATATATGAACAAGTTCTCCATTTAGGATTATAAGTAATGCAAGCACTTTTTGGTGACATAACGTCTCGGTTACGTATGGTAACCCTCGTTCCCTGAAGGAGGGAACGGAGACGTACGTCGGACGTACCGACGAATTGGGATCACTTCTGGGAGCCCCTATCAGCTTCGAGCTATATAGAACTGGCCAATGAACAATTTGCGTGCGAGATTTGCATCTCGCGCTCCGCCCCGCGCCGCGGGTATAAACAGAATGCGAGAGCGGATGCATGCTGTTTTTCACTGAGGAGCCGAACTTGCATCGGCCATGCAGTGATGGTACAGCAACTGTGGCGACGGGACGTACGTCTCCGATCCCTTCTTCAGGGAACGAGGGTTACCATACGTAACCGAGATGTTCCCTTTCAGTCGGTCATGTTCGATGTATGTCGGACGTACCGACGAATTGGGATCCCTTTGGAAAACGCCATAGTTACTACCACTTCCAGCGCCCAGCGATGAGCCCCTCAGACCCCGTCTGTTAGCGGGCAGGGAAATTCACGCAGGGAGAGTCAAAAAGCTGCTGTTCCGCAAGACCCATTCAGCTGACTTTATTGGATAATGCTGGGAAAGCGTGCCCGTGGAGGCCGCTGTGGAAGCCACATCATGCCCAGAGGGAGTTAACATGTGGAGAATACACGTATGGGCTGGCCGTGGGCAGCACAACATACGGAAGTCCCAGGGGTAGCCCCGGCGAATTAGAGGTGGGGGACTACACCTTCCTGAGACGTCAGAGGAACTCTGCCGAGGGAAAGACACAGGCTCGCCGTAGGGAGCCGTACCGTGGAAAAAGACACACATGGGACCGCTGTGGGGGTCACAACCAGAGTTTCCGCTAGAAAAAAATGGTGCCGGTCAAAGTGACCGGCAGAGGTTTCGTTTTCCGGACATTTTGATGATATGCCGGTCAAATATCGCCTCTTAATTATTCAAGTTGAGGAAAACTGAAAGCAGTTTATGTAACTTAAAAAAATGACATAATCAGGCCGTATATGCAACATGTTTATTAGCCTAACTTTCAAATAGACGGGGAAAAAAACATGAACGTCCGATTGGCGTCAATCAACCAATTTTTTTTACTATGGTTTCACATTTCATAGTTTAACAAACCAACCCCCCTTCCCCACATAAAATATCCGAATATAGCATTGTTTTTACTCAAGCAAATTTAATTATAAACTCAGTGTCTCATTTAGTTGGTAACATTTAAATTGGCCACCGTGTGAAATGACTCCTTGTCAAATGAACTTGAACAAACAAATGACTAGGCCTATAACATTGTCTCGCGTCATTTTTGGCTACTTTTTACGCTTTTTTGCAGTGCTGAATTGTGCAGCTGCCAACTTAAAATCAAAAGTTCCCAGTGTCTCTCCACAACTTGCAATGCGCATAAGCCGCGTAACCTTGTTCTCCACAAGGTGACTTCGCTGCTTCGTCTTGATCCGATTCTGCAGTGAGAACCCCCTCTCTGCAGGAACACTCAAGACAGGGATTACACAGGCTATCTTGGCGAGCTTGGTCCACTCTGGATACATTTCGCTGAAATCACATATGAGGACTTCGCAGGCTGTGGAGAAATGCAATCCTCCATAGCCACGGAGCGCTGTCATGACAGCGAGGGCATCACGTCGCAGGCTTACGGTATCGATAAGAGGAGCGGTGTCCGCACACTCAAGGCTTGTAAAATGGCAAACAATCCTTCTGATCGCTGTTTCTGCATATTCTTGCAGAACCGGCGGGGCCGGTTACTAGGCAGTTTTAATCTGACAATTTGACCGAAAAGATTTAATTTTTTCCGACATTTAATTTTTTTCCCGGCCAATGTCCGGTAATTACCGGACAACGGAAACCCTGGTCACAACATATGGAACCCAGCCTAAAACCCGTTCCACCAATGCATACGAGTGCTAGACCTGGCGTCGGACACTCCGCCACATCCGACTGCCGAGGGTAATGGAGGACTCAACAGGGTTCGCCATTCCGGGGAACTCAGCTGGAGCAGTTAGCGCACGTATCCGGTCCATCTGGAGGGGAATGGCGCAGCAAGCCGACACAAGAACAGGCACTTCGGTGTTACTGACTATTGGAAGTGAGCCCACAGGAAGATACCGGCTCTACACGAAGACTATAGAATCTAGTGAACGTGTTAGGTGTCGCCCAGCCCGCAGCTCTACAAATATCTGTCAGCGAGGCGCCCCGAGCCAACGCCCAGGAAGAAGCAACACCCCTGGTGGAGTGGGCTCTTAACCCGAGCAGGCAGGGCACGTCTTGGGACTTGGGCATCCACTATCCAGTGGACCATCCTCTGCTTGGAGACAGCCTTTCCCTTCTGTTGTCCTCCGTAACAGACGAAGAGCTGCTCTGAGGTCCTGAAGCTTTGCGTTCTGTCCACGTAAGTCTGGAGAGCACGGACTGGACAGAGAAAAGCTAGGGCTGGGTCTGCCTCCTCCGAAGGCAGCGCAGGGTCACCACTTGGTCCCGGAAGGGAGTAGTGGGAACCTTGGGCACATATCCAGGCCAGGGTCTCATGATCACATGAGAGTTACCGGGCCCGAACTCCAGGCACGATTCGTTGACCGAAACGTTGACCGTCCAGGGACCAAACATGGAGTTTTCAGAGGTCCGGACGCGGGTGCCATAGGGTGCCCCGTCTCTGAGTCAGGAGGTCCTTCCTCAGAGGAATGAGGACACGAGACTCTGGAAGGTCTGCTGAGACGACACGAGACTCTGGAAGGTCTGCTGAGACGACACGAGACTCTGGAAGGTCTGCTGAGACGACACGAGACTCTGGAAGGTCTGCTGAGACGACACGAGACTCTGGAAGGTCTGCTGAGACGACACGAGACTCTGGAAGGTCTGCTGAGACGACACGAGACTCTGGAAGGTCTGCTGAGACGACACGAGACTCTGGAAGGTCTGCTGAGACGACACGAGACTCTGGAAGGTCTGCTGAGACGACACGAGACTCTGGAAGGTCTGCTGAGACGACACGAGACTCTGGAAGGTCTGCTGAGACGACACGAGACTCTGGAAGGTCTGCTGAGACGACACGAGACTCTGGAAGGTCTGCTGAGACGACACGAGACTCTGGAAGGTCTGCTGAGACGACACGAGACTCTGGAAGGTCTGCTGAGACGTGAGGAGGCTCTGCGACCCCCACAGTGAAAAAAGAGCCAGTTATCAGTAGAGCATAATCCAGAAAATGACTGAGCGATGTACGAGGACCCTCATGGATTAATCGAGACTTTAAGGGTGGATTTATGCCTTCACAGAAGAAGTCAATGAGAACACAATCAGGCAGATCAGAAAAATATGCCAAATCCAAATACTCCTGAATATATGCCTCTAGCGGTCGCATACCCTGTTCTAGGGCCAATAACTGTCTTGCAAGGTTCATACCTGACCAGTGTTCTTTAGAGAAGTTGCTGGATCCTCGGGTGGCCGAGTATTCTGTTACGGATGGACTGAGATGAGAGGCGTGCGGATCCATATGCAAAGCTTTTATTAAAGATGTGTCAATAACAGACAGGGCTCAAACCAAAACAGGCATGATATGGACAAGACAAAGAGCATTCCAGGGACAGGCAAGGGTCATCAACCAGATAACTACATCCAGGGGACAAGGCAAGAGGATAATCTGACTTCCAGGCTAAGGTCCAGGCGAGAGGCAAACAGTATCCAAACAGGGCAAGACAACTAGAGATAATCAAAGGCGAGCAAGAGTCCAGGGCAGGCAGAGAGCAGGCAGAACACAGGAAACCAGGCTAGGATCAAAACACAGAGTAAGACTAGAACAGACTCAGAACACGGTTGGCTCCGTAAAGAAGCTATCAGCTAAACAGCAACATGTGCTAACAATACTCGGCAATCAGTGAACTTGTGCATCAGTGTTTTATGGTCCTTGTGATTGACTACAGGTGTGGAACTAATTAGGAGCAATGAAACCTGGGAAATGTAGTCCAGGGTAACATGTAACTGTGCAGTGAAAAAGTCTTAATGGTGACCTCTGGTGGTGAGTAGATGGAAACGGCAGGCACAGGATATGTTACACACTAACTAACAATAACAGTTTTTTTTTTCTTAACATTAACAACAATTAATAAATACTATAACAAATGTATTGTGTAAACGAATGGGACCTTTTTTGGGAATTTGGAATATAATTTAATAAAAAGTTACAGCTTTTTAACACAACTTCTGTTCACAACAAGTGACCATCTTTATGAGTGAGCCATTGAGTCATTTATTGATTCATTCAGAACAAAATATGTGACTGTTTTTATGAGTAAGTCATTGGATGATTCACTCAGCTGATTTGTGAAACACTAATTCACAAAACAAGGGACTATTGTGAAGGAGTCATTGAACATTTATTTCAGCCTCTTAGTAATGTCAGATAAAGCTATTATTGGCATTTATAAAAATAGGAATTATTTTTTTTCATGATCATTTAAATATTATGCTTTCAATGGAAATGTCACCCTTACTGTTTACAGTTACATTACAAACATCACTCTTAACAAGATTCAATTTCCACAGCTTTTCAATGCTTCTGTTTACTATTTTAGTCCCTTTATATTAGGTGGCTTTAACTACTATGCACTTGCATCAAAATATAAGTACAATGTACTTAGTGTGTTCATATTGTATTGCAAAACACTTTTGCTGATATTGATGTGTATAAGTAGCCTGACGTCGTCATACTCAGAATCTAGTCAGATTATAAATCTGATACTGCTCCATTGGGCTGTGATTATGGGGCGTTTCAACCGAACCAGGAAAGAAAATGCCTCTGCACTAAATTGGATAGACCTACAACCAATCAGAGCAACGGAGTAAGTGACGCATGTTGAGCAATGCATAGTTGTCAACAGAACTCAACTGCAAGCACACTGGAAGAAGTAGTAGAAGAAGATATTTGCCGATCAACACGATCATAATTTTTGAGAGAAATAGTAAAGGTGAATGGATATATGAACAAGTTCTCCATTTAGGATTATAAGTAATGCAAGCACTTTTTGGTGACATAACGTCTCGGTTACGTATGGTAACCCTCGTTCCCTGAAGGAGGGAACGGAGACGTACGTCGGACGTACCGACGAATTGGGATCACTTCTGGGAGCCCCTATCAGCTTCGAGCTATATAGAACTGGCCAATGAACAATTTGCGTGCGAGATTTGCATCTCGCGCTCCGCCCCGCGCCGCTGTTTTTCACTGAGGAGCCGAACTTGCATCGGCCATGCAGTGATGGTACAGCAACTGTGGCGACGGGACGTACGTCTCCGATCCCTTCTTCAGGGAACGAGGGTTACCATACGTAACCGAGATGTTCCCTTTCAGTCGGTCATGTTCGATGTATGTCGGACGTACCGACGAATTGGGATCCCTTTGGAAAACGCCATAGTTACTACCACTTCCAGCGCCCAGCGATGAGCCCCTCAGACCCCGTCTGTTAGCGGGCAGGGAAATTCACGCAGGGAGAGTCAAAAAGCTGCTGTTCCGCAAGACCCATTCAGCTGACTTTATTGGATAATGCTGGGAAAGCGTGCCCGTGGAGGCCGCTGTGGAAGCCACATCATGCCCAGAGGGAGTTAACATGTGGAGAATACACGTATGGGCTGGCCGTGGGCAGCACAACATACGGAAGTCCCAGGGGTAGCCCCGGCGAATTAGAGGTGGGGGACTACACCTTCCTGAGACGTCAGAGGAACTCTGCCGAGGGAAAGACACAGGCTCGCCGTAGGGAGCCGTACCGTGGAAAAAGACACACATGGGACCGCTGTGGGGGTCACAACCAGAGTTTCCGCTAGAAAAAAATGGTTACCATACGTACCAGAGGTTTCGTTTTCCGGACATTTTGATGATATGCCGGTCAAATATCGCCTCTTAATTATTCAAGTTGAGGAAAACTGAAAGCAGTTTATGTAACTTAAAAAAATGACATAATCAGGCCGTATATGCAACATGTTTATTAGCCTAACTTTCAAATAGACGGGAAAAAAAACATGAACGTCCGATTGGCGTCAATCAACCAATTTTTTTTACTATGGTTTCACATTTCATAGTTTAACAAACCAACCCCCCTTCCCCACATAAAATATCCGAATATAGCATTGTTTTTACTCAAGCAAATTTAATTATAAACTCAGTGTCTCATTTAGTTGGTAACATTTAAATTGGCCACCGTGTGAAATGACTCCTTGTCAAATGAACTTGAACAAACAAATGACTAGGCCTATAACATTGTCTCGCGTCATTTTTGGCTACTTTTTACGCTTTTTTGCAGTGCTGAATTGTGCAGCTGCCAACTTAAAATCAAAAGTTCCCAGTGTCTCTCCACAACTTGCAATGCGCATAAGCCGCGTAACCTTGTTCTCCACAAGGTGACTTCGCTGCTTCGTCTTGATCCGATTCTGCAGTGAGAACCCCCTCTCTGCAGGAACACTCAAGACAGGGATTACACAGGCTATCTTGGCGAGCTTGGTCCACTCTGGATACATTTCGCTGAAATCACATATGAGGACTTCGCAGGCTGTGGAGAAATGCAATCCTCCATAGCCACGGAGCGCTGTCATGACAGCGAGGGCATCACGTCGCAGGCTTACGGTATCGATAAGAGGAGCGGTGTCCGCACACTCAAGGCTTGTAAAATGGCAAACAATCCTTCTGATCGCTGTTTCTGCATATTCTTGCAGAACCGGCGGGGCCGGTTACTAGGCAGTTTTAATCTGACAATTTGACCGAAAAGATTTAATTTTTTCCGACATTTAATTTTTTTCCCGGCCAATGTCCGGTAATTACCGGACAACGGAAACCCTGGTCACAACATATGGAACCCAGCCTAAAACCCGTTCCACCAATGCATACGAGTGCTAGACCTGGCGTCGGACACTCCGCCACATCCGACTGCCGAGGGTAATGGAGGACTCAACAGGGTTCGCCATTCCGGGGAACTCAGCTGGAGCAGTTAGCGCACGTATCCGGTCCATCTGGAGGGGAATGGCGCAGCAAGCCGACACAAGAACAGGCACTTCGGTGTTACTGACTATTGGAAGTGAGCCCACAGGAAGATACCGGCTCTACACGAAGACTATAGAATCTAGTGAACGTGTTAGGTGTCGCCCAGCCCGCAGCTCTACAAATATCTGTCAGCGAGGCGCCCCGAGCCAACGCCCAGGAAGAAGCAACACCCCTGGTGGAGTGGGCTCTTAACCCGAGCAGGCAGGGCACGTCTTGGGACTTGGGCATCCACTATCCAGTGGACCATCCTCTGCTTGGAGACAGCCTTTCCCTTCTGTTGTCCTCCGTAACAGACGAAGAGCTGCTCTGAGGTCCTGAAGCTTTGCGTTCTGTCCACGTAAGTCTGGAGAGCACGGACTGGACAGAGAAAAGCTAGGGCTGGGTCTGCCTCCTCCGAAGGCAGCGCAGGGTCACCACTTGGTCCCGGAAGGGAGTAGTGGGAACCTTGGGCACATATCCAGGCCAGGGTCTCATGATCACATGAGAGTTACCGGGCCCGAACTCCAGGCACGATTCGTTGACCGAAACGTTGACCGTCCAGGGACCAAACATGGAGTTTTCAGAGGTCCGGACGCGGGTGCCATAGGGTGCCCCGTCTCTGAGTCAGGAGGTCCTTCCTCAGAGGAATGGGCCAAGGAGGTGCTGTCGCGAGGAGCACTAGTTCCGGGAACTAAGTCCGGTTGGGCCAATACGGAGCAACCAACAGGACTTGCTCCTCGTCCTCCCTGACCTTGCACAGTGTCTGTGCGAGAAGGCTCACTGGGGGAAACGCATATTTGCGTAGGCCCCGGGGCCAGCTGTGTGCTAGGGCATCCGAGCCGAGGGTCCCCTCGGTCAGGGAATAAAACCACTGGCAATGGGTCTAGTCCGGGGCGGCAAACAGGTCTACCTGTGCGGTCCCGAAGCTACTCCATATCAGCTGGACCACCTGGGGATGGAGTCTTTATTCTCCTGGGAGCACTGGTTGTCGTGAGAGCTCGTCGGCTGCACGATTGAGCAACCGATGTAGGCAACGGCCGCAGTGTTGTCCGTAAAGACCAGAACGTGCTTGCCTCTGAGCGGAACTTTGAAGCGGCTGAGTGCAAGACGAACTGCTAACAACTCGAGGTAATTGATATGCCATTGCAGTTGAGGCCCCGTCCACAGACCCAAAACTGCAAGCCTGTTGTACGTGGCACCCCAGCCGGTGGACGAGGCATCCGTGGAGACAACAGAATGCCTGGACACTTGTTCTAGGGGAATTCCCGCCCGTAGAAATGAAGGGTCCGACCACGGGCTGAAGGTTTAGTGGCACCTCGGAGTCACTTGGACGCGGAGGGAACCGTTGTGCCACGCCCATCTCGGGACTCGGTCGTGTAGCCAGCGTTGAAGCGGTCTCATATGAAGCAATCCCAATGGCGTTACTGCGGCTGCGGATGCCATATGCCCCAGGAGACTCTGAAAGTGTTTCAGTGGTGCCGCTGTCCTGCCTCTGAACGAATTCAAGCAGTTCAACACTGACTAAACGCGCTCCTCGGTGAGGCGCGCTGTCATGGCGACCGAGTCTATCTCCATACCGAGAAAAGAGATCCTCTGTGTTGGACAGAGTTTGCTCTTCTCCCAGTTGACCCAAAGTCCCAACTGGCTGAGGTGACTGAGCACCATGTCCCTGTGTTCACACAAGGATCAGCCAGTCGTCGAGATGAATGCGAACACCACGCTCTCTCATGGGAGCAATGGCTGCCTCTGCGACCTTCGTAAAGACGCGGGGCGACAGGGAAAGGCCGAAGGGTAAGACACGGTACTGATATGCCCGCCCCTCGAACGCAAAGCGCAGAAAGGGCCTGTGTCGAGGGAGAATCGAGACATGAAAGTACGCGTCCTTTAGGTCGATCACTGCAAACCAATCTTGGGGACGGATGCACCTAAAGATGTGTTTCTGCGTTAGCATTCTGAACGGCAGCCTGTGAAGGGGCCGGTTCAAGAATCGCAGATCCAAGATCGGCCGTAACCCGCCACCTTTCTTGGGTACAATGAAGTACGGGCTGTAGAACCCGGACCTCATATCGGCTGGAGGGACCAGCTTTATCGCATCCTTCACCAGTAGGACTGCAATCTCCGCCCGGAGCACGGGGGTGTTCTCCTTCGCTATTGTCGTGAAGTGAACGCCCCTGAACTTGGGGGGACGCCGGGCGAACTGAATCGCATAGCCGAGTCTGATGGTACGGAGGAGCCACCTAGACGGGCTGGGAAGCGCTAGCCAGGCTCCCAGACACCGAGCAAGGGGGATCAACGGCACCACAGACGTACCCGCAACGGGGCAGCGAGGGGGAATGCAGGGATCCGACCCGGACGGCATGGGAGCGGCCCGGAGTGGGATCTGAGTGTGCTGTGCAACACTTACCTGCGTCCGCTGAGTGGGTGTGCGAATGTGGGGAGGCCGCTTGAGTGTGTCCCCACAGCCGGCGTCCCCTGCTGACGAAGGGAGAGGCCCCTAAAGGATGGCGAGGGATGGGAGCGTCGACCACCGCCAAGCGCGCTCTCTTGGCACCCAGAGATATCGGAAACTGCTCTTTTATTGAAGTTTTGTATATGGGCACTGTGGCCAGCGGCGGAACAGAAATTAAGGAACAAAAGATTCTCCCCCGGCCCTCCTCCGGGTGAAGGAGTGGTGCTGCAGCCATCTCCTGGAGAGCAGTTTCCTCCATCTCTGGGCGGCCCGTCTCAGGGTCTCTTCCGACGGCGCTTACCACCTGGCTTGGCAGCGGCCTGAGCGGGCTGCCCCATGCCGTCGGCTGGGTGTAGGCTGTTGCGGTGCCTTGGCGGGGGCGGAGGCAGCGGCAGGCTGACGTCCTCGGCGACGAGCAGGCGGAGGTTGAGCCACTGGCGGCTGGGTGGAGGCAGCAGCGGGCCGCTGGGGCAGGATGTGCTTGATGGCCTCCGTCTGCTTCTGGGTGGCCGAGAACTGCTGGGCAAAGAGGAGGAGGAGCTCTGGGTCAGGTCTACCCCCGTGCATGTCCATGAGTGCCTGGGCCTGGTGGACCTGAAGCAACGCCATGGCATGCAAGGCAGACGCAGCCTGTCCGCAAGCCTTGTAAGCCTTCCCAGTCAGACTGGAGGAGAACTTACAGGCCCGGGACAGGAGAAACTTACAGGCCTTACTGGTGCTAACTTACAGGCCCGGGACACCGGTCACTGCGCCAGTGGGAGGCGGTCGCCGAACACAGTTGCATCGTGACGGCGCGTTCCACCGGCGGGATCCCCACGTAACCCTTGGCTGGCCCGCCGTCAGGGATAGTGTGGGGGGAGGAGTCACTCGCCAGGTTTCTGGCAGAAAAAGGTGCCGACCACGACCTCGTGAGCTCCTCATGCACCTCTGGTAAGAAAGGCACCAGGGCCAGACGCTGAGAACCAGCGCGACCCTCCCCGAGAAACCAATCGTCCAACCTAGAGGGTTCGGGACATGGTGGAGGGTTCCACACAAGACCCTTTCGGCGGCCCGGGAAAGCTTAGTAGCCATCTCGGGGTCCGGTGCGGCCAAAGCTGCTCTCCCAGAGGGAGATAGTCCAGCTGAACCCTCATGCTCCGAGGACTGGAACTCCCCCTCCGATGCAGCAATCGACATCTGTTCATCCACCGGAGCTCCGAAAGTCACCGCCGGCCGCCCATGGGAGGGACCATCCCGCCCATGGGCTTCTCCCGGGAGCTCTACCAGCAGCGGAACTGAGGGAATAGGGGCCTGCGGAGATTGACTCGGCGGGTGTGCCCTAAACGTAATCCTCAGGTCACCCTGGCCATCCGAAAAAATAGGTCTATTCTAGTTAGGAATAGAACTAGATCGTGGGATGGGTAAGGGGACTCCGCCTTCCTGGTGGTAGGTGAGTCTCGACCTTAGTTCCGAGATAGTCATGTTCAGTGGGAACACGAACTATCCACAAATGCCGCCTCAGCGTGCTGTTTGCCCAAACACGTGAGACAGCGATTGTGACTGTCAGCGGGCGCCAGGGAACGACCGCATCCAGAAACGCACGGGTGGAATGACATCTTGAAAAAGACGCAGCATTTGTGAGGAAACGCTCTTTTGTGCTGAAGCACTCAGGGGGAAACGCGACAGCGCACAGGGTTTAGTGCAGCCCGTGCCTGTACTCAAGGAAAAACGCCCTCACGCACCGACAGGTTGCTGTGAAAACAGCAGTTTTTCTCTCTTTTAGAGCAGCAATGAGCACCATCGCGCTGAAGTGTGCCGTTTCTCCAACACCACGTTGATCCTCGATCTCCGGTTCTTCTCTGTAGATAAACAGGAACTCTTGCTGATAGCAGCTTTAACTCAGTGTTTGGGAGTCGTCTTCAAACGCCATTCGGCTCCGAAGTGAATGACAGCGTGCATTCGCTCTCGCTTCCTGTTTATACTCGCGGCGCGGGGCGGAGTGCAAGATGCAAATCTATTTTTTGTCCATTGACCGGTTCTATATAGCTCGAAGCTGATAGGGGCTCCCAGAAGTGATCCCAATTCGTCGGTACGTCCGACGTACGTCGAACGTGACTGACTGAAAGGGAACTGTTGATCATCTGTCCATCATCGTATAAAGCCCGCCCTGACAATTTTATTGGTCCAAAAAGCTTTGGTTCAAGCATAGTTGCTCCACAACGGATCAAGTCCAGACCGGGGCTAAGTTCGGCTGGCATCCAGGCTAGTGTATATGGGTAAAGTTAGGGACGATTGTGGTGGTATGGGTAGGTTTAATGAAAGTGTAAGGGAAGGTGTAAGGGAAGTTTCAACAGTGTAATTAAAAATGTAATTACAGAAATGAATAACAGATATAATTACATGCAGCTATTTTCTTTTTTATGTAAGTACAATGTATGTACACAATAAGTTCGTATCAAATGATTAATTGAAATGTTAGTACATAATAGTTAAGGCCAGCTAATATAAAGAGGGTCCACAATTTTTATTGGAACAATAAAGGTAGACATCATATTACTGTAAGCTTACAACCTACTAATTTTGGCCTTGAGGACAAATGGTGCACCAAATTAAGTAAAGAGTTAGTTGAGTCACTTACTAGTACTTACAGTACACAATCTTTTTTAAATCTTAGAATGGCTGGTGCGTCTCAATACCCTGATGGTTAAAAGTTATTGCAAAATTGGCCCATTAAAATCCATACACTTTTAAGTGCACCAAATACTTTGTAAATCCAGACAGGCAACAAATGCCAATCAATGACAATCCTCTTCCTTTTGTGTTATGACAAAGCATGGAAAATAAAGCAAGCTTTCAGTGACTTCAGTGATTACTATTTGCAAAAATGCAAAGATAACTCACTGCAGTAGCGAGGTAGAATTTGCGTCTGACACTCTTATTGCCTAGTCCTTTCTTGGGAGAAAAGTGCTTGGTTTCATCACGTGCCACCAAAATTATACAGCTATTTGGAAACAGACTGCCACATGTGGAGCCGTTTCAATCGGGTCTGGGAGTGTTGTGTCAGTGTAACGGGTAGCTGCATTTAGTCTGTCAAACTGCCGTTCCCCGTATGTGTGGGAGCGGCAGCTGGGCACGAGCACAAACTGTCCTCTTTCCTGCTCGTTAGTGCCAGTCACCATCCTGGAGGCCTCCACCTTTTCCATCTCCCAGCCCAAACAGGCAGGGAGGAGTCAAAACTACAGCGTCTAATGAGAGAAGAGACAGCATCTACTGAGGGTTTGCGCGTGTGTGTTTGAAAGGGGTCGCTGGGGTCACTGCCACCTGCTGCAAAGAGGAGGATGAAAGAGGAGAAAAGTAAGGGAAAGCCATAATCCCATTATGCCCATCTACAAGAAGTACTTCCTTCAAGGCGAAATGAGTGTTCGGCGCCTGTGCGAGAGAGATAGACTCCTTTTGATGTGTAGATTAAGAGCATCTACTACACAGGAATGTGGATGAATGAGGCATAACCTGCAGCGTGACACTCCAGTGGCTCTGAATAGAAAAAGAGAGAAAGCTCTGAAAATGAGGAGTTGTTTCAGAGCGGCTGTGACATCTGTTTGAGCAGAGCTCGTACTGTCCTCTAGGGCTGTAAAAAAATAAACAAAAAGCAGTGACAAATACATTCAAATTTACATTTCTATCGCTATCAGGGCTGTCAAAGTGTCATTAATTATCATTTAAAAAAAAAAAGTACATAAAAAATGTAAATAAAAGTTACATTTAAATAAAAAATTATATTATTAAAACTTAGTTTAGTAAATAATACATCAACGCAATTAATCATGTCCCCTGCCCTGTATGTAAATAAGAGATTTTACTACCATCGGATTAATTGAAGCTTGAAGTATCACCGTCATGTTTTTGCGAGTCTGTAGGACAACGAGTCTTGCCAAATAACAACAAAACAGCACAGATTGATTAATGAGTCATTCACATTGGGTGCAATCTTATGTTGAAAAACTGAAGAAGATGCATGCGTCTCAATACATCAAGTTCAAATTCCGTTTATTTATATAGCACTTATAAAACAGCCACACCACTAACCTAAAGTGCTGTACAAAGGATCAGACAAAAGAAACATGTATGCGATAAACACAACTAAAACACAATAGAGACCCCAATTTGTGCTAAACTAAATGCATATATAAAATAAAACCAAGTAGAACAAGGTAAAGGCATTAAAACATAGCAGCACAACAAGCAACTATACAAGAAAATTAATTATAAGTCATGGAAAACGCTCGATCCCCTCTGCGTTTGAGTCTGGAATGTGGGACTAAAAGAAGGTGCTGGTTGCTGGATCTCAAACTTCTGGAAGGAGTATAAGGTTGCAGCAGTTCAGATAAATAAATGGGGGCTAAATCATGTAGAGATTTATGAACAAATAGAAGGATTTTAAATCAATTCTGAATTTAATAGGCAGCCAATGGAGGGTCCTCAATACATGTTTTTGAAGTTTAACTACTTTTAAAATGGACATTACACATTTACATGATAGTGATGTACAAAAAACGGAAACTTTTTGTTAAAAAAGTTCCCCCAGATCCGCAAAAACAATTCAAAACGCTTTATTATGCATGCCAGGTATATGGCGATGTCACTTTGTAAAGAAACACTATGTATAGACTGAACACGTGTGCATGACATCATCATTTTCGCAAATGCGCGTTTTTGTATTTTACACAGAGATAATAGCGGTATCGTTTTAAAAAACCTTGCACTTTGAAACCCGTTTTCAAACGGTTGGTTTTCAGGCCCCTAAAACGCTGCTGTCACGTAAATGAACGGCCAAAATGCATAAAAAGTTTTCTGTTTTTAGTTGAAAACGCTGTCGTGTAAACTTATGCCATGATGCGATGCAACCAGCATTCGGGAAAGTTACTTTTAAAAGTAATGCATTACAATATTGCGTTACGTTCTAAAAAAGTAATTAATGCCGTTTTAGTTACTTTTCTTGGCATTGCGTTACTTTTGGCTTACTTTTTCTCACCTGGGATGGGCTTGTTTTTGTTTTTTAAATAATAAAAAAGTTATATTTTGGCAAATGTTAATGCCTTTTCACACCAAAAGTGAACTGATTCACGTACAGTAGAAGGCGCAGCTTAAACAAACCTTTCAGCTGTGAAGAATATGATGAAAGAGAAGAAATATGATTATTATCTAAAGTCATTTTTGCTTATTCGTATATGGTCGTATATGCGGTATAATCAAGGGTCAGGAGCAAAAACATTGGTTAATAAAGTGAGATTAAATACATAAAGTAGGCTATATTTGTGTAATTTAACATTTAATTATTGCAGGTTTGCGTTTCACTGTTTTTATTCCCAGAGCCGGCCCAAGGCATAAGCAAACTAAGCGGCTGCTTAGGGCCCATTGGCCACCAGGGGGCCCCCAAGAGCACATTAAATGACTTTTTGCTGTATGTTATTTTATGTTATTGAAATCGCAAAATGGCCTTAAACAATTACTAAATAAACTGCAAAATGTTAAGTTTTCTAATATATGCACGGATTGATTCTGACAGCACTGCAGTCCAAAGTGCGAGAAAATCGGATGGATTTAGTAAACACGGACTGTAGTAAACAAACACGGATGTTCAAATGATTGCGTAACGCGCAAAAACAACATGAGAGGGAGTAAATGCAGAATTAAAATTCTTGGAGGAGCTAAACATTTACAGTTTGAGTCGTCATTTTGACACGTTTTCTTGTGATGAGAACTGTGACTGATTGCAATGATCATCTGAAGTGCACGCGCTGCCGGAATGGCACTCTTCAAAGTGAGAGCGCAAACATTATTTAAAGCTGAAACACCATTTAAAGCGGCACTCCTTAGTGAAAGCGCAAACATCATTTAAATCACCAGATCACATTTAGTTTTACTAGCATGATTATTCAAAGCATTTTAGATGGTTTATTCTATATGTATAGTGCATTAATAGCGGGAGAGGCGGGACACCGGGAGAGATGCTGCCTGCTTTGTACGTTTTGTGACCAATTAGTGATTAGATTCAGTGACATTATTACATTAAACAACTATATATAATGTTGAATATAATGTATAATAATGCAATGGGGAAATATTTGTTGGGTCCTGATAATAATAGGTTACACTAATAATAATATTATTATTTTAATAATAATAAAAAAGTACAAAATTAAAACAACACTCTTGATTTTGGCTACATATCGTATCATGAGTTCAGTATCGAGATACACTCGTGTCACGATTCGATATGTATCGTTACACCCCTAGTGCGAATATCTCTGACGTTCTGAACGCATGTCTCGGAGTAGGCTACAGCATTGCTTCCAGTTTCTCAGTAGATGTTTTTCTGCAAGTGCTATATCGTCCCCTTGGAATTATAAGTTGTGTAGCCTACATTTTGGATTTTTTTATTTAGAAAATAAAAAGGATCTTTCTACACAGTCGAATGGAATGCAAAAAATAACATTTTATTTCCGCCAAAATAAAAGCTCTGTTTAATGTTTGAAAGAAATCAACATTTCTTGTTTTTAAAAGAAGTCTCTTCTGCTAATCAGGGCTGCATTCATTTGATCAAAAAACAGTAATATTGTGGAATATTATTATAATGTATAACAGCTGTTTTCTAAGTGAATATATAGTAAAGTGTAATGTATTCCTGTGATCAAAGCTGAATTTATCATCATCAATGATCGCAAATCATTCTCATATGAGGATTTGATGCTCAAGACACATTTATGATTATCC
This sequence comes from Romanogobio albipinnatus, assembly GCA_023566225.1. Taxonomy (NCBI): domain Eukaryota; kingdom Metazoa; phylum Chordata; class Actinopteri; order Cypriniformes; family Gobionidae; genus Romanogobio; species Romanogobio albipinnatus. The sequence continues at coordinate 10,557,547 of CM042261.1, read as the reverse complement.
GTTTTTATATTACAATATTTTTAGGATTCTTTGAAAGCTTTCTATTTAAGAGAAATGTCCTTTTTAACCTTCTATTCATCAAAGAATCCTGGGGAAAAGTGAGCATATTCAGCATAAGAGACTAGGCTACTTAAAAAAAAGAAAAGGACAAAAAAAAGTACATATCCCAGTCTGAACTGTAGTACTGTAAGGCTTTGAATATTAACATCTGACCACTCTTGTGGGTTTGCTACTGTCACAATTAAAAACTGTGTAAGGGTAAAAACATGACAGGCAGACATGATGTAAGCAACACAGCAACAACTTATAACATTGATACTGGGTGTGTGAATTATCAAGATTTGACAATAGTCAATCGTATTGGTGGCACAGAGGGGCCCCCAAATAAAATTCTGCTTAGGGCCCCATAAGGGCTTGGGCCGGCCCTGTTTATTCCTTTTGAGGAATATTGAATCTGTTTTTGTACAAGTGAGATTTAATCTAGAACTTAAATAACCATCATGTTTACACACAATGCTTCTGCACTTACTTCAGACAATACATGGGAGAACAAAGTAACTTGCGTTATTTATTTGAAAAATAACTAATATATTTTGTTATAAAAGTAATGGGTTACTTTACTAGTTACTTGAAAAAGTAATCTGATTATTATGTTACTTGTAATGCGTTACCCCCAGCACTGGATGCAACATCCAGAAATGGCAGTAGACTGTCTGCTTAATATCTGCTAACACTTTGTTTTGTTGGTCCACAAAACAGACATTCTACTTACTAGAAGTAGCTTTGCAAGTATATATATATGAAGAGTTTGGTTGCAAAACGCGATATATCCATTTTGAGAAAATTGGTTATTTGCCATTATTATTTGACATCAACAGTCAAGTTCATTCACATTTTTTTTGTACATTAAACTATTACTTGAGCTCAGTGAAGGCCAGGGACACAATATTCTTCAAATCCAGGATATTTTTTATTTAATTTTATGTCCATAAATAGTTCATAAATAAGTCAAAAACCATGCCAAAATGCAACATATTTATCTTAACATTGTCAAACATCTTAAATTGGTTAAAAAAACAATACATCATAAATATATGGAATAGTATATACAAAGATTGATTAATAATAATAAGATTCTGAGTTAGTTTTGGCCTGAACATACACAACATAACCACTTTTTTTTTTTTTTTTTTTCAGCATTAGCAAGTGCATTACATGGTGACAGTGAGTGCACACGAGTGAGACAGAGCGAGTGCGGATTTAAGCAGATGTATTTGGAGGTTATGTTTTACTATTGGCCCTCAACATATATATTTTTGACCAATCAGCTTTCTTAAAGTGTTAGGTCACCCAAAAATGAAAATTAGACCATGATTTACTCACCCTCAAGCCATCTTAGGTGTATATGACATTCTTCTTTCAGACGAGTTATACAGTATTTCATATTCATTCTTTCAGAGTTATATAAAAAATGTCCTGGCTCTTCCAAGCTTTATAATGGCAGTGTCACATGTCTAGTCTGTTTTGGTTGTGTTTGATTTGTCACATGTTCCTTGGTTCTTTTTCCCGCCATTTCTGTGTTTCCCTGATTACCCTCATTAGTTCATTTATCCCAGCTGTGTTTTGTTAATTATCTCGTTTCTGTTCCCTATTTAAGTTCCTCTTGTTCATTCACTCCTTGTCTGGGCATAAAGGGTGTACGTTCCGTTGTGTTAGTGTGTTTGTGCCTACCTGTATTGAGAAACTTCCTTTGAGTAATTTATTTACCTGTCCTTGCCTTTCTGCCTGAGCGACTCGTAACAGGCAGTGACTGTTGGGTCATTTTTGAAGTCCATAAAAGTGCATCTATCCATCATATAACTGCTCCACACAGCTCCGGGGGGTTAATAAATGTCGTCTGAAGTGAAGTGGCGCGTTTGTGTAAGAAAAATATCCATATTTAAAACTTTATAGACTAAAATAACTAGCTTCTGACGGTCAGTGTTACGCAAGTCGACTTTATGGTGAATGAGTAACCCCTGACACGATGTACAGGAGCATCGCAAGCTTTGACGCCTCTTGCAGATAAGGCGGGGCAACAAACCCCTCTTCTCTTATATTGAAATACTCCGCCATTTCTCTTTAAAAATTCTCATTTTAGACTTCTAATTAATGACCAGTGTTTTGTTTTGCTCTATCCTCTGCGCTTCTGCGTTCGTCAATGCGCATGCGTCAAGGGTTACTTTTACACTGTAACTTTTTACTCTTTCACTTGCGTACTACTGACCGCCGGAAGCTAGCTATTTTAGTCTATTTTAGTCTTTTAGAAATTTGCGAATGTTGGGCTTATAGTTGTGCCATCACAGTTTAGTGATATCATTGTATGTTCCGGGAAAACGTCTCGGTTACGTATGTAACCCTCGTTCCCTGAGGAGGGAACGGAGACGTACGTTAGTGACTAACGAATGGGGGTTTCGCTTAGAAGCCTATCATCTTCGAGAATTCAACAGCGCCCAATGGCAGTGCCAATGCCATGGGCATGCGGAATTTGCATGCGTAACTCCGCCCCACCCTGTGGGTATATAAGGAAGTACGCTGGCAACATCGCATTATGTTACTGCTGCAGGAGCCAAGACTGAACTCCGCATACCAGCAACACAGCTGACGTGGCAAAGGAAACGTACGTCTCCGTTCCCTCCTCAGGGAACGAGGGTTACATACGTAACCGAGACGTTCCCTTTCGTTCAGTCACTACGACGTACGTTAGTGACTAACGAATGGGGGTTCCAATACAACAACGCCACTCAGCTGTCATCCAGTGCCCTGCGTAAGTGTGAGTACCCTGTCGTAAGACTAGTACGGACGAAGGACTCCCACTTATCACAGGATTACCAAGGTACACTGGGAAGCATATCCCAATGAGGGAATGCCAAGATGCCTACCCGTAGGGAGGACTTAAGAACACACATATGACCCGCTAAGGGCTGCATATGGAAGATCTCTAGGGTACCAGCCAGAGGGTGGATTTTTAACCCTAGGGGTGGCAGGGACTTGCCAAGGGAAAGACACCTGCTCGCTGAGGAGGCTTACGGTGGGAATACTCGTGTGGGGGTCGCCGGAGGGGAACCATGCACACGGAGCACCTGGCCGGACATGAGGGTCTGGGCTCGAAAGGGCAGACAGAACTGATGTCGGCGTAAGCAGTGCTGGAGGAGCTCAGGGCTCTCGGGGAGCTCACCTGAGGGAAAATATTGCACGTATCCAGTCCGTGGAGTGGAATGGCGAGCAAGCGAAGACACCTGAGCCTGGCCCATACCGGCCACCCGTAGGGGCGAGTACATAGTCGGACACTGGCTCCACTCGGAGATTGTAAAATCTGGCGAATGTGTTTGGTGTCGCCCAGCCTGCAGCTCTGCAGATGTCTGTTAGCGAGGCGCCATGCGCTAAGCCCAAGAGGAGGCCACACTCCAGGTGGAGTGTGCCCTGACCCCAAGGGGACATGGTCGACCTTGCTGCTGGTAAGCCAAAACAATGGTGTCCACTATCCAGTGAGACAACCTCTGCTTTGAGAGAGCACTTCCCTTCCGCTCTCCACCATAACAGACAAAGAGCTGGTCTGAGGTCCTGAAACATCGCGTACTGTCTACATAGGCGCGGAGAGCGCGTACTGGACAGAGCAATGCCAAGGCTGGGTCTGCCTCCTCCAAAGGCAGCGCTTGCAGGTTCACCACCTGGCTTCTTGGAACGGGGTGGTGGGAACCTTGGGCACATATCCGGGCCGGGGTCTCAGGATCACGTGAGAGTTAGCCGGCCCGAACTCAAGGCACGCTTCGTCAACCGAAAATGCTAGCAGGTCCCCGACCCTCTTAAGAGAGGCCAATGCGGTCAGCAGAGCCGTCTTTATAGACAAGAACTTAATCTCAACCGACCGCAAAGGCTCAAGGGAGGCCTCTACAGAGCACTTAAGACTACTGAGAGGTCCCAAGAGGGAACGAGAGGAGAGCGAGGATGATTCAGTCTCCTCGCCCCCCTCAGGAACCTGATGATCAGGTCGTGCTGACTTACCTTTTTGTCTCCCAGGAGATCGTGGTAGGCAGATATTGCGGCCACATACACTTTAAGGGTGGAAGGAGACAGCCTTCTTTCCACCCCCTCCTGGAGAAACGATAGCACGGACCCAATCGGGCATTTCCAGGGGTCTTCCTGGCGGGAAGAGCACCATGTGACGAAGAGGTTCCACTTCAACGCATAGAGGTGTCGTGTAGACTCTGCTCTAGCGGAAGTGATGGTAGCGACCACCGCAGGTGGAAGGCTACTCAAACCTGCCGCGTCCCGTCCAGAAGCCACACGTGGAGCTTCCAGAACACTGGACGCGGGTGCCAAAGGGTGCCCCGTCTCTGAGTGAGAAGGTCTTGACTCAGAGGAATAGGCCAGGGAGGGGCTGTCGCAAGGAGTAGCAGTTCTGAGAACCAGGCCTGGCCGTGCCAACGGGGCGACCAACATGACCTGCTCCTTGTCCGCCCTGATCTTGCACAGTACCTGTGCGAGAAGGCTCACTGGGGGAACGCATACTTGCGTAGCCCCGACGGCCAGCTGTGCTGTGTCAGGGAATAATACAGGGAGCAATGGGAAGAGTCCTGGGAGGCAACAGGTCTACCTGTGCGTCGCCGAACCGTTCCCATATCAGCTAGACCGTCTGGGGATGGAGTCTCCATTCTCCAGGAAGTGGCTGAAGCCGTGAGCTCGACGGCTGCACGGTTCAGGACTCCCGGGATGTGGACAGCATGAAGGGACCTCAGATGCTTCTGACTCCATAAAACGAGATGGCGGGCGAGTTGAGACATACGGCGGGAGCGTAGACCGCCCTGGTGGTTGATGTACGCTACTACGGCCGTGTTGTCTGTCCTGACTAGCACATGTTGACCCCTCAGCAACGCTCGGAAGCGGTGCAGGGCGAACCGTACTGCCAGTAACTCGAGGCAATTGACATGCAGAAGGCGCTGGGGTCCTGTCCAGGAGCCCGCGGCTGCTTGTCCATTGCACATGGCACCCCAGCCCGTGGAAGATGCATCTGTTGATACAACAAGATGCCTGGAAACTCGTTCTAAGGACACACCGGTCCGTCGAAACTTGAGGTTCGACCACGGGGTGAGAGTCTGTAAGCAGGCCCGAGTCACTTGTACCCGGAGCGTGCCAGACCGCCATGCCCATCTCGGGACTCGATCGCGTAGCCAGTGCTGAAGCGGTCTCATATGTAGCAATCCGAGCGGCGTCACCGCGGCTGCAGATGCCATATGCCCCAGGAGCCTCTGAAATAGCTTCAGTGGGACCGCATTCTCGCCCTCGATTTGACAAAGGCCAGTCAGCAGAGACTGTGTGCGCGCTCGCTGGTAAGCAGCACGCACCTGCGACCGAGTTGGAAACCACACTGAGAAAGGAGATCCTCTGCACGGGGCAGAGTCGCTCTTCTCCCAGTCGACCCGAAGGCCCAGACGGGCTAAGTGCTGGAGCACTTGGACTCTGTGTCCGCAGACCTGCTTCGAGAGTGACCCAGTATGAGCCAGTCATCGAAGTAGTTCAGGATGCGAACCCCGTGCTGCCGAGTGGCGCAAGGGCTGCCTCGAAGACTACGTAGAGTCACGAGGGGACAGAGCTGCCCGAATGGGGGGACTGCGTACTGAATGTCCGCCCCTCGAAGCAAACCGTAGGAACGGTCCGCGTCGAGGAAGGAGACATGAAGTAAGCGTCCTTCAGGTCGATCGCTGCAACCAATCTACCGGACGAACGTGTCCAAAGAGGCGTTCGCTACCGACATCCTGAACGGAAGCCTGAGAAGGATCGGTTCAAGACGGGCAGATCCAGGATTGGCCATAACCCACCGGTTTCCTAGGGTACAATGAAGCCAGGGCTGAGAAGCCGGACTTCACTTCGGCTGGAGGGACAGGCTCGATCGCACCCTTCGCCAGTAGGGTGACAACCTCCGCACGCATGACAGGGGATAGGCCCCATCATAGCGGGCGGCCTCCCCAGAGCGGGGAGGAACCTGCGCGAACTGAATCGCGTAGCCGCGCCTGATGATCTTCGTGACCCAGCGGAACAGTCCCGGAAGCTGAAACCAGACTCCCAGGAACTGCACCAGCGGGGTCATTCGGACCACAGACGTACCCAGGGTGGGGCAGCGAGGCAGCGTTACCGGCCCGGACATGGGAGGCTGTTGGGCGTCCCGGTGCGGGGGCACGGTTAACTGCTGCGTCCTGACAGAGGAGACCAGGGAAGGACGCACGTTCCACTGGGGTCTGCTCTGAAAGGAGGCTGGCGAGAGAGAGGGACGAGAGTGGCGCGGCCCGGAGGCGGCACACACTGCCATCACCGGTCTCTGGGTCCTCAGAGACAGGAACATGAGTTCTTTCCAAGCGCCGCTAGCCTGGGGGCCAGCAGCGGAAGGATTTTCCCCCGGCCCTCCACCGGGGGAAGGAGAGGCCCTGCAACCATCCCCTGGAAAGAACTGGAACCCATCTCTGAGTTGTCCACCTCCAGCCTGGCGTTTCAGCCAGGCTGAGGAGCGGACTGGGCGACATCCTGCAACCACCTCCACGGCGCGGCCCAGAGAAGGCTGCTGCTGGGGCCGGACGGGAGGAGGGAGGGCGCCCTCGGCGGCGAGCGGACTGAGGCGACTGGGCCGGCGGCTGGTGCAGCAGCCAGCCGCCGGGGCAGTACGTGTTACAGCCTCAGTCTGCTCTGGGGCGGCCAAGAACTGTTGGGCGCAGTTCTCGGCCGCGCCGCCGAAGAGGCCAGCCTGGGATATGGGCGAGTTGAGGAGGCGGGCTCAGTCAACCCCCCCATATCACCAGGTAAGGCCAGGAAATTCTCCCGGACCACAGCTGTGGACATCGCCCGACCGAGGGAGCGTGTGGCCACCTTCACCACCCAGAGGGCGGGATCAGTGGCGGCACGCAGCTCAACAAAGAGCCCTGGGTCAGCTCCACCCTTGTGCATGTGCAAAGGGGCGGCGGCCTACCCCATAGCACTGCAGGACCACGCCACCGAAGTAGACGAGCCCACAGGCTTAGGGAGGGTGCTTAGGACAGCCACACCACGTCAAAGCCCTCTGTGGACACCGGAGTGCGCAACAGAGTTGTTTAACAGTGGGGAGGGGGCCCCAGTGTACCCTAGGCCGCGGCCCCATCAAGGGCAGAGAAGGCGGAGGAGGCCACCAAACGGTCACGGGAAGCACGGGGACTTCCAGGACCGCGTGATCTCCTCATGCACCTCGGGAGCGAAAGGCATTGGGGGCGGGGCCCAACAGCTGTCGGGTGCCGCCCACAAAAACCAATCGCGCAACCACGAGCACTCGCGACTGGGCGGAGTTCCACACCAGCGCGAGGCTCGCGGCTGCCCGAGATAACATGGCTATCAACTCTAGGTCAGATCAGGCAGTGCTGACACACCCGGAGGCGGAGCACCACCTAATCGTCATCCCCAAAGGATCTAGCCCACCTTGGGATGCGGCGATCGACATCTCGCCGCTATCTGGAGTGTGAACGAAACGAACGAGGCGTCAGAGACGGGCCGCTGTTTCAGTCCAGCACTCGCGGGACGCGATGTGCGAGAGGGGGGCGTGGCCCGAGGAATGATCGTCGGGGTTCTTAATCCACGCACCGCCCTCAGGTCACCCTGGCCACCAGCCAAAGTACCACCTCTCTCAGAGACGGTAGATTGGGGTGTGGCAGAGGGGACTCTCTCTCCTCGCGGAGATCACTGAGTCTCGACCGCGACATCGCGATGGTCACGTTCCCGCTGTGGGAACATGACACATCCACAATCACTGCCCGAACGTGCTGAAGCCCAAACACGTCGAGCAGTGAATGTGCCCATAGACAGCAACGGAGATCGATCGCACCCGGAAGTGCACGGGCGAACCGTCTTGAAAAAGACGTGCCACGCGCAAGCTCTTTTTGTGAGAGGAAAGCTCTGCAGAGTGCCGAAGCGCCCAGGGAAAACACACACAGCTGTTGCAGATCACTGCACAGATCAGCAGGCAGGCAATGCGAGATCGCTGGAATGCGCCGTCACACCAACACTCTGGAGAACCGCTCGTCTCGAAGACTGAAGAGAGGACTTCAGAATTCAGGCTTGTAGGAGTGAAGAGATGCTCTTGGCTCCAAAGCAGAAACATAATGCGATGTTGCCAGCGTACTTCCTTATATACCCACAGGGTGGGGCGGAGTTACGCATGCAAATTCCGCATGCCCATGGCATTGGCACTGCCATTGGGCGCTGTTGAATTCTCGAAGATGATAGGCTTCTAAGCGAAACCCCCATTCGTTAGTCACTAACGTACGTCGTAGTGACTGAACGAAAGGGAACTGAAGTTGTATGGTCAGTGTCTGTCACAGCGCCTTTTAATTGTTTTTTTAGATCCGGCAATTATTAATTTACAAATTAAGCACGGCTCAAGAGAATGTCTAAAGAGGACCATCAAAATAAAGTGTAGCCAACCTTAATATCTAAAATGATATTCATGATTGCAATTAATTAATCATGTAATTAATTAAAGGTAAAATAAATGTTTTATGTGAATTCGTAGCAGGTGAAAATCTGAGATGAAGGCTTAAAAGGAGATATGCTAACAACTGTTCCATTCTGTTACATAATTTAGTTCATATTAGCAAAGCTAACATTCCAGCAATGCCTGCAAGTATCTTACTGCTGAACGTATTAGGGAGCTGTTTAATGCTACAAGTCGATTTACACATGTTAATACACTAGTCCGGGAGAAAGGGATCTGTTTTGATCAAAGAAAGTGTGTGAGCCAAGTTTCCACCCCCACTGGAGCCGTGAAAATCCTCATCAGATGAGCTTGGCAGCGCAGTCTTGCAGTCAGTCTCATAACATAAATACCAGTCAATAATGTTCAATACAAACAGCCAAAGGAATACCAGCTATTCAATATATGAAGTACCTAATCAAAAGCTAACACCATATGCAATATTCAGAAAGAGTTTTACAAACAAATGCCTGATGGCAGCATTTCAAGGTTCTTATGGCGACCAAAAATTAGGCTTCACTTAAAGACCAAGGGGGGTTGAAGAAGCACCCCGTTTACAAAATATTGTTGGAGATCTCGGGGTTGCTTTTGATTTCCATCAGCATCAGTGGAGCAAGACAAACTCAGGATTTTACACAAATTATAATAATTCACAGACCCCGGTCATCATTATTGTCTCGACTCTAATTAAATGTGATTACCCCACAGCTGGCGTCGGTAGATTTGTTTTTACTGAGGCAACACACAAACCCTGAAGTCACAAACAGTTGATTTGAACTCTTAAAACCAGATAAGCACATGATCACAAGTGATTTCATATACTTAGAAGCACAGAAGCACGATAAAATAAAATAAAAATCAGTTTATGATCATATTATTAGCCTACTTAGAATGATTTTAAGCAACAAGGATGTTGGCTATTTTAATTATGTTTTTTTTTTGTTTTTTTGTTTTTGTAAATTTTTTGAAAGAAATGTATTGTACTCACAAAATATTATTATTTTAAAATATCTGTTGTCTATTTTAATATATGTTGAATATGATTGATTCCAAAGCTGAATTTTCAGCATGTTCGGTGTCACATGACATTTCAGAAATCAGACAGCTGGGGTTAGGTGTCTTGCTCATGGACACCTCGACACTTGGTCAGGTGGAACCGGGGATCGAACCACCAACCTTCCGGTTTGTAGACAACCTACATGAACCACTGAGCCACTGCCACCCCAGCAATGATCATTAAATAATTACATTATTTAATGCTTAAAAGATCATCAGATCTGCTCATAGCCGCCACATAAAACTACTCATCTGAAGAATTCAGAAGTTGTGTGGCACTGGTATCAGGCCCGCATACTGATGTGACATGCCCACTGGTGACGACTAGGATCGATCATTTGAATGTAGACTCTTATCACAAATTCATAACCCTGAGCTCATTAGAACTTCAAGTTCAGCCCAGTTGATCTCCCATCAAGCTGGCATTTGACGCGGCGTATAGCATCCAGTAGTCAGTTTCAATTAGCTAGGAGAGGCTAAGCCCATCGCAACACATGTTGTCAAGTCAAGATGACAGCTAACCCAAACAAGCGATTTCACCACGGATTTAAAAACGACAGCGCCGCTTCTGAAATGCGATGAAAAACTAGAGGTTTCAGATCGTGTTTACCCCAATCTGTCATGAATGCAACAGACAGTGGTTTTCATTATTCACTGTATAAATTTAGCATCAGAATATTCCTTGATTTAAATAAGTTAAATATCTATTTCCCAGAGCTAACTGAAATTGATTTTATAGTGCTTTTGTCAGTCAAAACAACATAAGCTATGTGTCTTTTACCAGACAAATAACCTTTTTGCTTTCAGTCTGTTTTCTTAGCAAAAGTGAGGACTATGAAATACAGAAACACATGTGTTGTAATATTTAATTACTTTAATAATAATTAATAACTTTAATAACGAATTTGCCATTTTCCATATAATCATGATCATCACATTCACCAATCATAATCCCTGTCGAAACTACAGAATCATAATCGTCAATCGCAGGGCAGCGATGATCATAATTGCCAAAAGCAAAATGTTGATCCATGAGGAAATGCAAACTGCATTCTTGCTCCAAGTGACATCTACATTCAAATCACGATCTAACAGGCCAACATAATTTTTAATAAACCGAGCAAGGTTATAACTGAACTTTATAGAAAGTGATCATCATGTATATCATCGTCATGCGGAATTGTGCAAAATTCAGAATTGAACAACTGGCTCCCTTTAAGTTCATGAGTTGGATTTGCATTGAATTGGACACAACCTTGGACAGAAAGGGTTTTACCAAATAATAACTTAAAGACATTAAACACATGTAATGACAGTCTGGGAAATTAAGTGTTATTTCTCCTGCAAGGCCTTTAAAAAAAACTCTACAACTAAACAAGATTTAAAGTTGTATCATTAAAATATAAAGTTCTGTCATGAATCTCTAAAAGGCACAGGCTGATGGGTCATTAACTCAATCTGCTTGCAATCACTATAGGCCACAGCTGAATGGTTCCTGCTGTATCAGCCAATGAGCTCACTGCTCAAGCATTAAATATTTGATCAACATTTTCTGTAGCAGATGCAGCGCGCTTTCAGAAACCACCCACCTCCCCCAGCTCCACCTGTATAGATCTGCTATGGGTAATTCATGTATGCTATATTGTAAAGCAAAAGCATGTCTTACAGTAGCATGTCATGTGTATATATATATGTAATAGCAAGTCCAGTACTTTCTCTGCAGCATCAGCAACAATAACAACAGCAGCAGAATAGCAGATCTATTCAGCCAAGACCAAATATATCAACATTGTTATAGCCATTACCATGCCAAACACGCAGAGAGATGACAGAAATTACATTTATTGCAATTTTTTTATATATTTTTTTTATTGTAATTTTGTTTTAAATATCAATTGCAGTTCCTGTTTGCTATACAAATAAAAAAATCAGGAACTAATTGGAAAACCATTCTCGGTTCAGTTCTGAATGGCACACAACCCTGCTGTCAGCTACACATGAAAATAAACAATCATCTTTCCAAAGTATGATTATTGCAATCATGCCGCTTTTGTTCTTTAATACACGTGTAAACACACCTTTATGTGATATACACAAGCATTCAAAAGTATGGAGTCAAGATTTGTAATAATTTTATGCAAAGTCTCATGCTTAACAAGGCTGCATTTATTTGATCAAAATACAGTAACAATTCTGTGTCATATTGTGATGGCAAAGATTTCATTAGTCTTCAGTGTCACATGATCAGAAATCAGAAACAGAAATCATTATAATATTATAATATGCTGATTTAGTGCTCAAGTAATATTTCTTATTATTACACTGTAAAAAAAAATGTTGGTTTAACTTAACTAAAAGTAAGTAACCTGGTTGCCTTAATTTCAAGTTCATTGAAATTAAAAATTTGAGTTAATACAATGAAGGAAATTGGTTTGACAAATAGAAACTCAAAATATTATTGTTACTGAACCACATACATTAAAACAAATATGTGATAAATCAGTTTGGCATGTTTCACTGCATTATTACAAATAAAACACACAATTACGCAATTTGCTTACAACATATCTTAATAATATTTGAATAAAGGGTGATGTTGATTCTCAAAAATGTTCACTGTATTAACTCAAATTTTTAATTTCAATGAACTCTCAATGAATTTTAAGGCAACCAGGTAACTTACTTAAGTAAAAATATTTTTTTTAAGTGTAGTAATGTTGAAACATTTGCTGCTTAATATTTGTGTGTAAACTATAATGCATTTTTCAGGATTATTTGATGGACAGAAAGTCAAAAAGAACATAAATAGTATATTTTGTGACAATGTAAAAGTCTTTTATTGTCACTTCTGATCAATTGAATGCACCCTTGATGAATAAAAGTTTTAATTAAAAATAATATTACTGACTGAAAAGTTTAGAACGGTAGTGTATATATAGATATGGCTTCTGTTCCACCCCCCATCCAAGTGAATCACTTAATCACTTTTGTACCATTTCCTGATACTTATAAGTCACATTGGATAAAGCATCTGCTAAATGTATAACATAATGTATATTTAGTTTATATTGCGTGAGGGAAATGGACTCTGCTCACTGTAGCCACCCACTATACATATCGGATGTCACTGAGTTTATATCGAAATCCTTTCCACTTAATTTCCAGACTGACCATATGGACAGCAGACACTATACACATGAAAACGATAAACCTCTCAAATGAGGTTTCATCAAAAACAGTCAAACAGAATATAGAACAAAATGTTCAGTTTGTTTCCAATGTTACTTGAAGACCCACAAGATCTCTCTACAACCTTGCTTCAAAGATCGACAAAAATTACAAGCGATACTTCCATGAACCCATCCGTTTTTAGTTTTTGATGCTGTGACTTAAAATGCAGCATCCTCTGTATGAGCCAGCATGAGAGTAATGTTTTATATTTTAATTCTTTGAACCCTGTAACTTCAGCTGACTGATTCCACCAAATTTCCTCAAATGTCAATCAAAGAGCGCAGTGCCTGATATACGGAATAAAACATTTGGGCTCACAACTTAAGAATTCACAGTGCCAGAAAGAGAGAGAAAGGCTGCAATGTGGTACTGTATGTCAGTGGGGATACAGTATGAGTCTTCTCTTCTGAGCTATAATAACTGAGACTAGAAAATGTAAAAGGCCAAGACAGCAAGATGAAAGCAAAGGCAGGATCACCAAAGAGATGAGGGTCGTCCCTTGGGTTGGCAAGGACAGGGAACCTAATTACTCTAGCTCCGCTCTTCATTTCATTTATTTCACTCTCATAAATATATGACTTATTTATAGTGTATCTGATGCATACTCATTCTCAGAGCTCTTGTGCCGAGAAAAAAAACTAGCCAGGGTGCGTTTCCAGAAAGTATCGTTAGCTAACAAGGGTCGCAAGTTCCAGTGTTACTAACATAATTGAGCGATTTGTTGTTTCCCGAAACGATAGATCCAACCAACATACATGGTTGGAACTATAGCTTTCAAACTGTGAAGCATAGTTTCTTGTTAAATGCCATGACGTGGCCTTAAATAGATCATGCTCTTGGGTACAGTAAGCAAGCTAACATTCAGCACATTCTATATCTCTCATTCTATTTTTATATACAGTATATGTTAGTGGTGTAACGTACACAAAACTGACGGTTCGGTACGTACCTCGGTTTTGAAGTCACGGTTCGGTATAGGTTCGGTACAGCAGTTTTACAAAATTGCTTTTCATTTATTTTTATTAAACAGTTGTTTACTGAAAAAAAATGTGTCTGTCCTTAAATTAATTCAATTATAACTAAACATTTATTGAAAATATTGCTTTAAAATATATAGGGCGCCCTTACTTGCACATTAATATTACACTGTAAAAAATTATTGTGATTTTAATGGTAAAAGACTGTAAAAATGCTACGGTGAAAAACAGTTTATTGGTTAACAGAAAGTTTCTGTACTATATACAGTGAATACCTGTAATAGACCTAACCTTACATTTAACAGTAAAATACCGATAAATTTACAGTTTTTGGAAGTGAAAAAAAACAAGTTATTCTGTAATTTACAGTGAAAAACCGTAAAGTGACATTCCCAGAATTCCTTGTGTGACACTTCGCATTTGATGTATTTTCATTGAAATAATGTTTCTTCTCAGATTTTTCTAATTTGTTATGTACATCAGGGTTTTATGTTACATCTAATGTTTATTGCATTTTTTAAATTCCATGCGTGTTATCATGATGGTGTTTAGTGTTTGTGTGAATGACACTGTGCACTTTCTAGTATTGTCCTCCTAAAAGCTCCTTGTGATGAGCTTTCATTAATCATGTGACTCATCTCCACTGTGATTGATGGTTGTCAGTATATATCAAAGGTACATAACATATATTAGTATTTCAATAGGTTGGTAATTTAACATTATTTAAGTTAATGAAATAAGTTTATTTACTGTACATTTTTTATAGTGTACATGTAATTATTACAATATAAACCTTTAAATTATACGGTGCTGTCCCTTAAAACCTAAAACATTACTGCCGTATTTTTTACGGTAAAGTTCTGGCAACCACAGCTGCCGTTTTTTTACCGTAAATTTTACAGGGATTTTTTTTTTACAGTGTAAAGGTTAACAACAGAGCCCAAACTATTATCCTAAATTCAGTTGCTATTTATTTTTAGGTATAATAATCAACAATCAAATTAACATAGTACGCAAACATGTAAACATCACATAAGGCAGTTTTTGCAATAACTTCTAAATCTAATTATAAAATAGTTTTTTTCTCCAATTCGTTGTTGAAATATAATAATTTATACACAGTGACTGTCATTTTCATGACAGATTTATTTAAACATACATTAAATAATCAAGACATCACTAAAAGGTTAAGTAGAATATAATGAATATAGGCTAATATAGTGCATATATTTAGTGAAAGAGTTGATTTCTCTAGTGAATAAAATTCTATGGACACTGAATGACTTCTGAGGTAAATGTGATGCCACATTACATTTTATAAGCTGTTATATTGAGGTCTTTCCACCGTTGAAACATGATTACACCACTGTGACTGTAAGTTGTAATGCATCCTCAACACACCTTCAGTTCTTTCATGTTTATTCTTTAGGAAGAGATGATCGATCGCTTTCACAGATGATCGCGTTCACGCGCGTGCATTCCCATACAGTGATCAGTCACTGTAAAAAAAATATGGACGTAGTGTCCATGACGTCACCCATAGGATTCTGATGAGCAGTTTTGAAGCGTAAAGTAGGGTCGAGCTGGCCGTTGACATCTTGGCAGCGCGTCACTCCCAGATAATAGCAGTGTTAATTTTGTTGATGAATAATTTTCGTCATAATTTTCGTCAACAACCTTTTTTCACTGACGAAAACGAGACGATAACTAAATAAAAACTAGTGTTAGATGACAAAAACTATAACAAAAATCAACTGTCATTTTCGTCAACAAATAAAACGAGACGAAAATGTTAAGGAGGGACGATTAGGGAAGAGATCCAGTCAGAACTGATATCCTGTGTAACAGATGCGCACATTTGATTCGAACGTGCTGATCTAACCGCTGGAGAACACGGCGCTGTTGCGCTTCTACAGGCTCACTCAAGCATCCCCAATCCAGCGCTCCAGACCGGCTCACAATCAATGAATAACACACATTTATGCCAGGCAATTGTTTATGAACTAATGCTGATGAATAATGACAATGTTTACTTTACGATGTTTATATCAGGGCTTAAAAACGGAAAAAAATATCAATCGGTTCACTCCGAGCAGAATCGATATTATAGCGTTTCGGTTTTTGCGTTCCTCAATAAACATTACTGTTCCGAAAACGGTTTGATATGAAAAAATACCGGTTAATAACGTTATTTTAATTAAGCCTATACTTTAAACAAATATGTATAAATTTTAAACAAATATGTATAAATAGACTTATTTTCACTCAATAATAATATAACACATTGTAATTAAACTTGAATATTTATTTAATAACATTTTTAAAACCAGAAATACATGCATTAATTACAAGGCATAAACAGCGGACCTGTTTTAATGGAGCGTTAGACAATCGAAAGTGGCCTCTAATGCCGAATTCTTTTCAGAAGAGTGATAACATTCTTTGTACATAACTTTTTTTCAACACGACTTGTTTTAAAAAATGCATGAATAAAGAATAAATAAACTGGATAACCATTGCTCTTTTAATGCACCGTCAACTGCTAATTTCAAAGCAAACACTGCGCAACACGTTCTTGCATCACATAATCAAATTCAGTCAGCTAATAAAGCTTGCATTTAATGCAATATAACATACCATTTAATACGAAGCATCAACCGTCTATATAGAAAACATTGACCTGTCCTGTATTGGCAATCTGAAAGACTATAGGAAAAATGTTTGATAGATGCTATAGCCTACTTGGATAGGCTTAAACGGAATCCATAAACTATCCTAAATCAGTCTATTTGAGCTTAAAGTCCGTACTGCTTATTTAAACGTTCGAAAAGAATGTCCTCCAATACCTGCACATTCATTGTAGACCTCAGCGGGGAAAGAAATGTACTTGAGGCATGAAAATGCGCGCTCACACTGACTTGCGTTACCGGTAGATTCATAGACGATGGTGCGCGGGCATTTCACTCACGCTTGATCCGTCAACGTCACATGCTGTACTACTCATTTCATGATTGGTCACTGCCAAATTAAAATATTAAAGAGAACGATAAAATAACGTTATTAACCGGTTAATGGTCATTTCAAATTAACGTTTCTGTTCAGAACGATTCAAATTGATTTTGATTTCGTTTCCGTTTTTGTTCCTCTTAAAATTTCGTTCGTTTCCGGTTTTCGTTTTCGTTCCTTGAACCGGTTCAGAGCCCTGGTTTATATAGTAATGTGTTTTAGACGGTTGTAACAATGCATATTTTATCTCCTCATCTGAACTTGAATGAGCTCCTACAACAGCAATAGTTAGGCGAGATTTCAAAATAAGAGTCCCAGTGTATTACCACCTTGTTTATAATTAAAAGACAAGCATTATATATAAATTTTTGCTTACAAAATAAACTGTATTTAGTTTCATTCCCATTTAATTCATAGTAAGGAGGAAAGACCAGTATTCGACACATATTAAATAAAGTATCAGGGTTATAATAGTTCACTAAAACCATTAAAAAAAATGTTAACTGAAATTAAAAAAATAAATAAACAAACATTTGAAGCTTTAGCTTAACATGATATAGGCTACTAACTAAAACAGAAATACAAAGTTATAAAAATTATATAGATGTTTTTAAAAACAAACAAAAAAGTGAAGTGAGCTCTTTTTCGTGTATTTTTAATATCAAAAACAAAATGATGTCAAAATGTCGGTTCAAGTGACAGTCGGTTATGTAATACTTAAATGCTTAATGTATTACAATTGAACTAAACTCATTAGATTTTAGTCAACTAAATCTACTGTAGATTTAGTCGACTAAAATCTTATGATTGTCATGATCCCAGCCTGTGTTTCTCTGTCTTGTGAGGACTTTTGTTATTTCCTGTCTTGTGTCATGTTTTGTAGTTCTTTGTAGTTTTTCATGTTGATTAGTTCTCCCAGGTGTTTCCAATTTAGCCTCTCCCTCTTGTTATCTTGTTAAGCTAGTCTTCCCTTTGTGTATATATAGTGCTTGTGTCTTACTGGTGTTGGTGGGTTGTTATACATGTTATGGTTGCTTCTAGTTTTTGTTTCTTTATTCCTGGAATTATTTGGTTCAATGTGTTACTTTATTAAAAACCCTGCATTTGGAAAAATGGAAAAACCCTTGCCTTCGTCTGCTTTCTCCAGCACGTGACAATGATATTTAGTCGACTAAAACTAAATGGCATTTTAGTCAAAAGACTATGACTAAAACTAAATCAAAATATGCTGTCAAAATGAACACTGGATAATAGAAAATGGGCAAAAAGGCTGGACTTGGGCGGACAAACTTTAATGCTTTTTAAAAAAAATGCACCCCCCTCACAGCTGTATAGACCAAAAACACTATTTGTACCAGACTGTAAACATGTTTTATTCTGCTGTAAAGTTGGGCATTTTAACATGGGGCTCAATGAGATTCTGCTCCCTTCTGGAGCCTGTCCCTAGCGGCCAGTCGATGAATTGCAGTTTATGTCACTTCGTATTAGCTTCAAGAGAAACTGTGGGAGGTTGCCGCTTGGTCACACCACATTAAAAAATGGTTCGGTACGAATACGTGTACCGTTACACCCCTAATATATATATCTTGTCAGTTTCAGATATGAAAACTTCCTTGTTAGTCCAAAAACAGCTTTTATTTTATTTTATTGTAACCAAGCCCAGAGAATGGCTCGCTGCGGAATGTGTCTATCTATTATAGGTGAAAGATCGCCTCTACAGTAGAAAATATGGTTATTTATTTTCAACAATGTGAATGTTTTCTCGCGCCAAAACTCCCATAATAATCAACAAATCTCTTATTTCCATTGTGTTTGCACTGTTAATTATAATGAAAGCATTCGCGAGTGTGCAGAAATCGAGTTTTCGAGAGCTCCACAAGCAATACCTATTTCATGTTAGCCAATCATAGCAGTGGGCGTTTACACTAAAGTCTCACAGCAGACACGCCCCTTCAAACAGAGCTTTCCAATCAGAGGACTAAAATCAGGGTAAGAAAATTGCCTTTTATTTCTAAATTACGACCATTTTTTTTATATAAAAATCATACTAACATTATAAGTGCACCCCAGGAAACATTATAAAGCAATGCAGTTTATGACCCCTTTAAAAATAATATGGTAAAATGTACTGTTTTTGTAGGTATGAATTAATATAATAATAATTTACAGTTTAAATCTACAGTATATAATTCTTTAAAATATATATTTTCACTGTATAAAAAAAGATAAAATTGTATAAAAAAATGTTTTACAATAAATTTTACAGGATATTTTCTCAGTGTGCGACTAAATGTAATTTCTATTGTAGAACAAAACGTGAACGTCTCTTCAACAACTGTTAACCACTGACCTAATTTTACTCATAAACCTCTATTCAGAAACCCATTATAAATTCCAGAAGCAATCCATAGCGATTAGCCTTCAGGGTTGGCCTACAAATTGACGTCATGACTGAACGGCTCTATTGAGATTATTTTATGGAGGATTTACAAAATTTGTGGTATGTGGCTCTCATAAAGATTTTAACATGCTTATGAGGATGACTGGCATTCTTTGTCATGTTCACAAATGACATACCATCGCCCAAGGCTTCTGAATTCATCAGCTTTTGAATTGAGCATTACCTCAGTAAAACAGGCCTCTGCAATTCCAGTCATTTCAATAGAATGCAAATCTTTGTATCACCTGCATTATTAGCGAAGAAAATAAATAGAGGTTTGTTAGTTAATGATAGAGCCAAACACATTTGGCTCCCAAGCAGGGGTGTTTTAAATAGTTGGCAGATCTGCCACAGTCATTCTGAAATCTTCGCCCCCACAATTAAATTTCATCTTAAAATCTTGCAGTATTCTATCAGCTGTCTATGGGTGAAGTACACCAGAGAAACACTTGTTTGTGTTGTCCTCATAAATGTCCTAATCAACATCTGCTTGTTTACTTGCTTGAAATTATTGTAATGGCATCTCTATTTCAGAACATTGTCCCTTTGTTGAGTAGTTTTTTAAACCTCTGGTTCTCCTTGTCAGTCAAAAAATATTATTTATTTCAATGAAATTCAAGAATGTTTCTATTTTGTTTTTTTATAGTACTAAATTATATTTATGCAGTTGTTATAATCCATTTATTAACTCTTATCCCCTTTTTGAGCATGAAAATGAAATTTCAGACTTAAACTGTCATAAATATTGAATGCTTTAGAGCACAGACTTAAGGTTGTTTTTTTTTGTTTGTTTTTTTAAGTTTGGTATTTAAAGAAGACACTTAGCAGATTATTGCTGAAGTAGTAAAAAATGAACTGGAAAAAAAAAGTTATATAAATGTATGTTTATTTTTATGAAAAATGCACAAAAACACTATTTCATTTATATTAAATTCATATTTATATGAAATACATATTTTCCAAGACAAAAATGAAAATTCACAGTTGATGTGCTCTGTAAAAAAGTTTGTAATTTTTACAAAAAAAAAGATTGTAAAATGCTAAAGGTAAAAAAAAAAAAAAAAAAAAAAAAAATTAATTGGTTATCGTAAACTGTAAGTTACCTTAACATATATAGTGAAAAATTATTTATTTAATTATTTTAAATATATTTTAACAAAAAAAAAACAAACAAACAAAAAAAAACATCCTAAGCCTTTGCCTGCTTGTCGCCGAGGGCACCCCCCTCCCCCGCGTAGGCCTCTGCCCCTGCGAAACCCAGGCAGCAGCCTCCATCTGGGAAGCAGGGTGCCGGACGTAGGGGAGGGGGGTGCCCTCGGCGACAAGCCTTTGCCTGCTTGTCGCCGAGGGCAACCCCCTCCCCCGCGTCCGCCTCTGCCCGTGCGAAACCCAGGCAGCAGCCTCCATCTGGGAAGCAGGGTGCCGGACATAAGGGAGGCAACCCGCTCAGGGCTTTGCTAGTCTACAAGCAAGCATAAGGGCAAGCGGCCCTGAGACGGGTCTGTCTATTCCGCCTCGCTGCCCCACCCTGGGTACGTCTGTGGTGCCGTTGGTCCCGCTTGTGCGGTCTCTGGGGGCTTGGCTACAGCTCCCCAGACCGTCTCGCTGGCTCATCCGTACCATCAGACTCGGCTACGCGATTCAGTTCGCTCACCGGCCTCCCAGATGTACTTATCCTCTTCACCTCCATGCGAAGCAGCGATGCTCAGGTCTTGCGGTCAGAGATCGATGTCCTACTGGCGAAGGACTCGGTCGAGCCGGTTCCTCCAGCCGATATGAAGGTGGGGTTCTACAGCCCTACTTCATTGTACCCAAGAAAGGTGGTGGGTTACAGCCAATCTTGGACCTGCGTATCCTGAATCGGGCCCTGCACAAGCTCCCATTCCGGATGCAGAAACGCATTTTCCAATGCATCCGTCCCCAAGATTGGTTCGCAGCGATCGACCTGGAGGATGCGTACTTTCATGTCTCTATCGCTTCCGTTGCATGTTCCAACTCGCCCGCCACCTCCTCCTTTGGAGTCAGAAGCATCTGAAGTCGCTTTGTGCCATTCATATCCCAGGTGCGCTCAACCGGACAGCCAACGAGCTCTCACGGCAGCCGACACCTCCGGGAGAGTGGCGACTCCATCCCCAGGCGGTCCAGCTGATATGGGACCTCTTCAGAGCCGCACAGGTAGACTTGTTTGCCTCTCCGGACTCGTCCCA
Source organism: Romanogobio albipinnatus (assembly GCA_023566225.1). Lineage (NCBI taxonomy): Eukaryota > Metazoa > Chordata > Actinopteri > Cypriniformes > Gobionidae > Romanogobio > Romanogobio albipinnatus. Next base: position 10,536,103 of record CM042261.1, on the reverse strand, counting down.
TTGCCAGTGGTACTATTCCCTGTCCGGGGGCACCCTCGGCACGGATGCACTGGCGCACAGCTGGCCCTGGGACCTGCGCAAATATGCGTTTCCCCCAGTGAGGTCAGGAAGGACGAGGAGCAGGTCTTGTTAGTTGCGCCCTACTGGCCCAACCGGTCCGCACTCTTCGCGCTTACGTTGACCAGAGCTTTCAGACCTCAGAGCAACTCTTCGTCTGTTACGGAGGCCAGCAGAAGGGAAAGGCTGTCTCCAAGCAGAGGTTAGCCCACTGGATAGTGGATGCTATCGTCTTGGCTTACCAGTCCCAAGACGTGCCTTGCCCGTTCGGGTTGCGAGCACACTCAACAAGGAGTGTTGCTTCCTCCTGGGCAACCCGGAACCGGCTAACCCTGTCAAGCTCCTCCGTCATCCCTGCGGTGCCAGACGTTGCGGCTGTCTGACGCCAGGCCAGCACCCGTATGCTTGTGTAACGTGTGTGTGTGTGTAGGCTGGGTTCCATATGTAGCGGTTCCCTTACGGCAACCCCATATGTGTATTCTTCCACGGTACCTGCTACCCTACTTGGCTAGCCCCGTGTCTTTCCCTTGACAGAACCCGCTCTGTCGTCTCTGGGCGTGTTCTTTCCCCCCTGGAACCAGGCTGGAACCACCCCAGAGACTGCCATATGTTGCACTACCCTGCCAGGTTAGTCCTTATGTGTTTTCCGCCACCAATCTTTCCACTGAAGGACGTGGCTCAGCAGCGTACCATCTCCCGAGACGGGCCAGCGCCCTGGCGTTTTGGTATGGATCCCAATTCGTCGGTCAGTTCCGACATATGCCGAACGTGACCGACTGAAAGGGAACGTCTCGGTTACGTATGTAACCCTTGTTCCCTGAAGGAGGGAAAGGAGACGTACGTCCCGTCGCCAGGTGCTTCGCTTCCGCTAGGGGGCCGAGTCACTAGTTCGGCTCCTCAGCAGAAAAAAAGCAATGACCAAGCATTCCACTTCCTTATTTATACCCGCGCTGCGGGGCGGTGCGTGGAATGCGTGAATTGCATGCCAATCTCCATTGGCTCGTTTTTAACACACTCGAAGTAGATTGGTCTCTGAGATCAGATCCCAATTCGTCGGTCAGTTCCGACGTACGTCTCCATTCCCTCCTTCAGGGAACGAGGGTTACATACGTAACCGAGACGTTCCACTAAATTAAATTAATTTCCCATTCATTTCAAAGTGCCAAAACCTTTTTTCAAGTTTGGTACCATTCTGATGAAGTAAAACATTCTAAAAGAAAACTAAAACTTACTTTTTTTCAGTAGAAAATGACTGAAGAGAACCAGAGGGTCACAGTTTTATTTATAAAATATTTAAAATATATGTTAAATATATGTTAGTGAAATACATGTTTATAATACCAAAATATATTAAACAATAACGTTTTGGGTGAATGCAAAATAAATTTTAGACAAATTAAAAGTTCAGTCTCAATATACTGTACTATTGTCACATACTGCTCCGAAACTCAAAAGTTGAGGATCCAAACGCAGCTTTAATGAAAGGGTAATCAACAATCATAGTCAGCAATACAGGCAAGGTCAAAACACAGGTAGGCTGTCCAAACAAACAATCAAAGCAGGGGACAGAGGCAAAAGGGTAATCCGGGAAACAGGCAAGAAATCCAACAAACCAAGAGACATGAAACCAGGGAAAACGCTCAGAAATAGAGTGTAACACTAAACAAGACTTGACAGAGTGAACATGGTATATATAAGCTGAGGTAATGAGGTAAATGAGACACAGGTGCAAACAATGAGTGCTGATGAATTCGGGCAAAGGATTATGAGATGTAGCCCTTGATGGAGTGACAGTCCAGGGTGGAGTGCCCTCAGGTGGTAAACAGGGGCACTCTCACTGGTGATTGTGACAACTATATACTGTTCAAAGATTTTGAACTTTCGATTAATCAAAGAACCTGTAAAAAATGTACCATGGTTTCCACAAAAAAAGGGGGAAAAAAGTGTTTTCAACATTGATAATGGAAATGTTTCTTGAGCAGCAAAAAAACTTAACTCCAAGTCTTCCAGAGTCGCGGCCAAAGCCGATTCGAAAGACAGCTGTTCCAGGAACCGCGGCAACTCTGCCGTCATTGTGTTAAGCCCGCCCACTGACTCTTAACACGATGTGATTGGCCTGACTAGAGTTTGGTTTTTCCAGCTCGCAAGCCAACGGAGAGTTGCTAGATGCCCTGGCTGCAAATTATATTTGCTGCCGCAAGTGTGCGTCTAGATTTCAAGGCTAACAGTTTCACCTAATCACCCCCAACCCATTCCTCATATCCTACACTGACACCTTATTGTAAACTTTGACCAAATTGTCTTACTTAATAAGATATAATATGAAGATATCTTTACTTAAGCAAACTTTTAAAATGATTAAAGATTTTTAAACACGCAGTATTGTAGAATTGCACTGGTAGATGGAAAAGAAGCTAATATGCATTCTAAAAATCTAAGCAATTTGGATATTAAGGTATCTAGAATTATCAACGTATTTTGAAATGCCCACGATCAGTGCCATGCACGACAATGATACCGTGGCACATCGTCTTCAAAGCGCTCGTGAATGCCGAATTAAACCAACAAGACATGATGCAGCAACCAACATTTGAACAATATAGTTTTTAAATGTAACACTCTTATCTTGTTCACTTTTTCCCCTATTTTCCTCTTCTCTGCACCAAACATTAACGCACACGGCTGGCACAAACAAACTTTATCAAACATATTACCACGCATTACTGTCTTAACGCCTGGCATAGGGCCCCCTGGTAGCCACGGGGGCCCTATGCAACTGCTTATATCACTTATTAGGTAGGGCCGGCACACTGTAAAAAATGTAAGGCCTCTCCGATTCAAAATTTTCTAGTGAACGATCACATCTAAATTTTTCAATTGGCCAAATTGAATTTCTGTGAATTGAATTTTATCCATTGTGGCAACAGTCTGTTAACATGGGCTCAATTAGAAATAATATGTTGAGCCAAGGGAAAAATTTAATTTACCAACACTGTAAAAAATGTCAGGCCTCTCCAATTTAAAATTTTCTAGTGACCGATCACATCTAAATTTTTCAATTTGGCCAACTAGAACATTTTAAATTGGAGAAATGTTTTACAGTGAAACTGTGAGGTTGGTCCAATTAAATATTTTAAATTGTAGTAACAATTGTTTATTTCTCACTGTCCCAAAAGACAAAAATGACAAAAAAACATAAATATATTAAGCAAAATACAGAACACAGACAACAGGGTTGACATTTTATCATGTTACTTTATTAACAAGTAAATTCCAACACAGGATATTTGGTGAAAATACCTTATTTTCAATAAGGAAAAACTCTGAATATTCAAGAAGTCAAGAAGTCTTCTGCATAACAGGATGTCTTAATGTGATGAAGAAAACGCGGCACTGCTTAGGCTAAAAACCTGCAAATAAAAATAAAAACTAACATTAATGGCAAAGTTTCCCTGCATCACATCTGGCAAATGACAGAACAGAAGTTCTTCATTATATAATGAGGATGAGACGAATGAATGGACGAATAAGAAAATCACGAACTTGACGTGTTTGATATTAAAAGGCAATAACTCAAGCCCTGAAAGAGGCCGACTCCAAATGCAATCTAACAGCACTGTGTTCAACAGTCGCATGCCGCATACATCACACAAATGACTTAATTTACTTATTACCTATTATTTTAGACATATAGGCTAAGACATGAGGAAAATAAAACTATTGGCTACCATTAGACAATTATGTAGTAAACGAGAACACACTCATGAAACCAATGAATGCATGAACTCATGATTATACAAAATGTCTTTTAAACTTCATACCGGGTCATGAAACAAAACTCTAGAGAATAATTTCAGTGCTCAATGCTCACCAACGTCTTGTGACGATGAATATCTCTCTATTCTCTTGGGAATGTTTGTTTCGGTCTTCAGCACCGTTTGGCTCAGCAGTCTGCTCGAGCTCGCGCGCTCCCGCCACTCCGCATTTGAAATCTCCACACTAACTTGTTCACCCAACATGGATTTTTCACTTCAACTTCATAGATTGACTGAGCACAATTAAATATGTTCAGTGAATAAACAATTCAGAAGACCTTAAGCTATGATTAGTACAATGCATCTTTTTGCATGGGGATAACAATTTGGAAGTCCTTTATTGGGCCAATATGTAATGATCAATTTTCACAATTTTTCCAATTTTTATTTTTTTTTACAGTGCACAAGTAGTGTATATAACTAACTGAAAGTTATCTAAAATATATAAATATACTTTTAAATATTAGCAATATATTTTCGAAATATATTTAAAGGTCCCGTTCTTCGTGTGTTTTTGAAGCTTTGATTGTGTTTACAGTGTGCAATATAACATGTGTTCATGTTTCGCGTGTAAAAAAACACAGTATTTTTCACACAATTTACTTATCTGTATACCGCTGTTTTCACTCTCCTAAAAACGGGCTTACGAGTTCCTTGTTCTATGAAGTCCCTCCTTCAGAAATACGTAACGAGTTCTGATTGTGCCAGCGGTTCCTGTGTTGTGATTCGACAGCAGCTTAGCGCAAGTTGTACGGAAAGGTCACGCCTCTTAACGGGAGATGTATGCGGCTATGCGCTCAATGATCTCTACAGCGTCCCTGGGAAAGCCAAACAAAGGTGATTTGACTCCGGGATGAAAATAACAGCGTCTCGACGACATGGCGACAAACACACTGTAACGCAGCACTTCCTTTTCTCCACGCGACCGTCCTCTTCTCCACGTGGGACAGCAACAAGACCACGCCCCCTTTTTTCGCGTATTCTTGTGGGCGGAGGTTAGTCTGTTCTACTGTTCTACTGACGTCATTTATGAAGGAAGTACCAGGATGTAGTCCAAGCCAGCCGTTCGCTGTAGGCTTTGAAAGGGAACTTCTGTTAAATAAAATATCTCGCTTGGCATTGAACTTTGAGCTTTATAATTTTACAGGTATTATTTATGCTCTAACAGCAACATTACACACTAACTAAAGTTTGAACAATGGGATCACGAAGAACGGGACCTTTAAAAATATATTTTTGCCATATAAAGCTTGTAAATCTATCATTTTCCTACATTTAGTTCTTTTTGAAAAAACGGTACACAGCTAAAAAAAAGGATCAAATACAAGGGGACGTTAGTAAACGAATGCTTCGATCGCATGCCTGACTCTTTCTTTAAAACCCTTTTAAAAGTGCCCTACGCCGCACCTCTTCCTCATTTCTGCCAGTGTTATTCATGCTCTGTTGTTTTTACTTAGTATTCAATGGGATGTGAGGCCGAGTTCCTGTTGCTTTTTTTGTTGTTGTCAACTTATCAAACTAAGCAAATGTGTTTGCTGTGAACATGTTTTCCCTGGGAACACAAGAACTAAAAGAAAAATCAATAGTGAAAGAAATTCTCTCCTCGCCTGTCATTCCTGATTTGATGGATTTCAGAGACGGCAAATAAAGTAGCATTTCCGTCTCTCTATTTACGCTCATAGGCTACTTCCAAGAATTCCATTTCTGTATTTTATTCCCCTTCTGTCTGCAACCTCCCAGAACACGCTGCCTCTTCACAGGAGACTTCATCATCCACTTTTCACACACACACACACACACAAGAGCTTTATCGTTCTCGTTTGAAAACCCATCTCTGCTATTTTTATTTTTTTGAGTCTTATCTCATCAGGACCATGAAATGCGTCATGAGTGAAATGCATATGAATTCAGAGCAGGCTGGATTCCAGGATTCCGTAATACATCACAGGCACTTTCAAAGAGATTGTGCATCACTGTACACACGCAAGCTTGTTCCGGCACGGTTGAGGAAGGATTCCTGGCTCAGAAGCATCATGTAATAGATCTGGATCAGTAGTGGCACACCATCGTTCCCCAGGGGCAGCGGCACACATGCTGGAACTGTGCACTCAGCAGAAGGGGAAATAAAGCATTAAATAAATCCTGCATCTCTGCTCCGTTCTCTCGGGCCAGATCAAGCGCTCTATCAGGGGAAATGTGAGAGGAACAATATTGTAATAGGATCCTTTTTACACTAACCTGAGGAGACAAAAGTCATGGCAAAGGAAAGAGGTGGAGGCAGGCATGCATTACTTCTGCTGCTTCCCTCGAGCGCTCATGATTCACTCAGAGTGAGCCACTCACCCACCTCTTAGACTGCAGTCGTGCACTTAATGCTACAGAACAGGTGCACAGCAGCCAGGAAGAGAGGGATTCAAACATGCAAACAATAGTTAACAAATCACAAAAATGTCTAACTTTAGCAGATAGCAATGCGTCAAATCATCTGCAGGTGGGAAGACTGAGGAAATCAGTAAACAAGTGTGTAAAGCTCAAAGCCCACATACTCACAAATGTAAGGCAATACATGTAATTATATAAATTGATAATTCTCACTATTAACTAACTATTACAACTTTTGCCTCAATACATTTCTAATTACTGCTTATTAATAGTTAGTAAGGTAGTTGTTAAGTTAAGGCATTGATTAAGAGATGTAAAATATGTTTATGCAGAATATGTCATTAATATGTACTAATAAACAGCCTTCATCATAGTAGTATGCATGCTAATAAACTACTAGTTAATAGTGAGAATTTGACTCTGAACTAAAGTGTTACCATAAGTTCTAAATTATTATTGCTAAATAGAATATAATTTTTTTACATGTATTTATTTAATTTAAATAAATATTAATTATTGGTTTAATTTATTTAAATAGTATATTACTATTTATATTATTGTTAATCATTATAAACAAACTACATATTAATAATGTATGTATTACATTTATACTGATTTGTTTTACATTTATTTATAATTCATTTATTATAAAGAAATTGATCCAGTATTATGAATTTAATATTTTCTAACAAATGTTATGATATAACAAATCACAATTTTTTTATGATATGAGTATATATATATATATATATATATATATATATATATATATATATATATATATATATATATATATATATATATATATATATATATATATATATATATATATATATATATATACAGGTCCTTCTCAAAAAAATTGCATATTGTGATAAAGTTCATTATTTTCCATAATGTAATGATAAAAATTAAACTTTCATATATTTTAGATTCATTGCACACCAACTGAAATTTTTTCAGGTCTTTTATTGTTTTAATACTGATGATTTTGGCATACAGCTCATGAAAATCTCAATAAATTAGCATATTTTATCCGACCAATACAAGAAAAGTGTTTTTAATACAAAAAAAGTCAACCTTCAAATAATTATGTTCAGTTATGCACTCAATACTTGGTTGGGAATCCTTTTGCAGAAATGACTGCTTCAATGCGGCGTGGCATGGAGGCGATCAGCCTGTGGCACTGCTGAGGTGTTATGGAGGCCCAGGATGCTTCGATAGCGGCCTTAAGCTTATCCAGAGTGTTGGGTCTTGCGTCTCTCAACTTTCTCTTCACAATATCCCACAGATTCTCTATGGGGTTCAGGTCAGGAGAGTTGGCAGGCCAATTGAGCACAGTAATACCATGGTCAGTAAACCATTTACCAGTGGTTTTGGCACTGTGAGCAGGTGCCAGGTCGTGCTGAAAAATGAAATCTTCATCTCCATAAAGCTTTTCAGCAGATGGAAGCATGAAGTGCTTCAAAATCTCCTGATAGCTAGCTGCATTGACCCTGCCCTTGATAAAACACAGTGGACCAACACCAGCAGCTGACATGGCACCCCAGACCATCACTGACTGTGGGTACTTGACACTGGACTTCAGGCATTTCGGCATTTCCTTCTCCCCAGTCTTCCTCCAAACTCTGACACCTTGATTTCCGAATGACATGCAAAATTTGCTTTCATCCGAAAAAAGTAATTTGGACCACTGAGCAACAGTCCAGTGCTGCTTCTCTGTAGCCCAGGTCAGGCGCTTCTGCCGCTGTTTCTGGTTCAAAAGTGGCTTGACCTGGGGAAGGCGGCACCTGTAGCCCATTTCCTTCACACGCCTGTGCACGGTGGCTCTGGATGTTTCTACTCCAGACTCAGTCCACTGCTTCCACAGGTCCCCCAAGGTCTGGAATCGGTCCTTCTCCACAATCTTCCTCAGGGTCCGGTCACCTCTTCTCGTTGTGCAGCTTTTTTTGCCACACTTTTTCCTTCCCACAGACTTCCCACTGAGGTGCCTTGATACAGCACTCTGGGAACAGCCTATTCGTTCAGAAATTTCTTTCTGTGTCTTACCCTCTTGCTTGAGGGTGTCAATGATGGCCTTCTGGACAGCAGTCAGGTCGGCGGTCTTACCCATGATTGCGGTTTTGAGTAATGAACCAGGCTGGGAGTTTTTAAAAGCCTCAGGAATCTTTTGCAGGTGTAATTTTGATTCAGATGATAGTTAATAGCTCATTTAGAGAACCTGTATGCCAAAATCATCAGTATTAAAACAATAAAAGACCTGAAATATTTCAGTTGGTCTGCAATGAATCTAAAATATATGAAAGTTTAATTTTTATCATTACATTATGGAAAATAATGAACTTTATCACAATATGCTAAATTTTTTGAGAAGGACCTGTATGTATATATATCTATATATATATATAATTGATAATAACTACGTATTTTTATGGAAGTTTTAATTGATATAATGCATAAGTGACACGATAATTGTAACTGACATTTAGCTTGGTTATATCTTTTTGGTAACACTATTTTAAGGTGATATTACACGTTACTACGTGTACAGTAACAACAGTAACAGTATGCATAATTACAAGAAACTAAACCCTAAACCCTAAAACAAACCTTAACTCTATAGTAAGTACATGTAGTTAATTAATATTACTCAGTACTTATGTAAGTACAATGTTACGGTGACGCATTGCTGCCAAATACTTTTTTTCCCCTCACTCAATTATGTCGTAATAACAAGATCTTATGTCGTTAAAACAACATATTTTTCTCGTTAAAACTACATATATTTTCTCCTAATAAGGACGTGTTGTATAGTGATGTGTGTATATATGTCTGTATCCACATTAGAGAATTTATTTAGCCCATGCCTTTGTCACATTTGTTTGAAAAGCAGAAAAATAGGATCATCCGCTGCCTGTATCCGTGGCAGTGCCCATAGCACGAAATTGTTGTAATTTAGTGATGTAGCCTACAGTTCTTAACAGCCACGGGTAACAGTGCCATGGATCTCTCATGCAGTCGTGGCCTAATGGTTAGAGAGTCGGACTTGTAACCAGAAGGTTGCAGGTTCGAGTCTCAGGTCCGGCAGGAATTGTCGGTGGGGGGAGTGAATAACCAGCGCCCTCCTCCACCCTCAATACCACGACTGAGGTGAGACCCTTGAGCAAGGCACCAAACCCCCAACTGCTCCCCGGGCGCCACAGCAATATGGCTGCCCACTTCTCCGGGTGTGTGTTCACGGTGTGTGTGTGTTCACTACCGTGTGTGTGCACTTGGATGGGTTAAATGCAGAGCACAAATTCCAAGTATGGGTCACCATACTTGGCCACACGTCACTTCACTTCACTTCACTTCATGATTAGCGCGTAGCTTTAACCTAGTAATGACAGACCCCTGTGCAGCCACAAATATCATAATTGCAGTAGGCCTATAGATAGTTAACCCTCTAGGCGCCACGGTCGAGTTTCCTCGACAAGATGCAGCACTGAATTAAACGGCCGATTTTGTCAAAGAGGGTGTCAAATTTCGTTTGACTTCCCCTCCACTAGATGTCAGACATGTTATACTTCATCCCGACTCCAAAAAACATCATGCTTCTATACAAAATCTTCGAGCAAGAGCGCATTGAGTCTGTGCGAACAAACGCGGAGCTAGTGTGCGAGTGAGCCATTTTATCAGAGCAATATTGTCAATGTCAGCGAGTATTTGCATTAGATTATTATTTTCTAATGGCAAGCTTACCCGCAATGAAGTGTTGGGTCTTCTATTCGCGGACCCTGATTCTGAAGGGGAATATCTGCGTAATCCTGAAAGTGAAAGTATAGCCCTACACCAAGCACAAACGGTGAATCCTTTGCCCAATGTAGATGGTAATTTGCCCAGTATCAGTGGTGGGAACACAGTGGTGTTTCCCGGGGGCGGAGTGTTCATCGCAAAGTTAGCAGGCGTGTTACGCCGGCTTCACACCGCACGCGCGAGCAGTGTGTTGGCAGGGCAGTGGTGTGTATGGAGAGCGGGAGCCGCGCGCCCGTTGTGCATTCACACTGACAGCGTTTGTCTCGCGCAGCTGAACCGCGGCTCATGTATTGCAAATACAGTTAGTGGGCAACGTGAGGCAGGGTGTGGAGTCACAATGACAATGACAGTAGTCCGAACTGTGCACACTCGGCGCGCGCGTCTCTCGTCTTGTCTCGTCATCTCACTCATTATCTCTGCCTTACCGTGGCGAGTGATCTTTTGAGCTGAACAGGTCTTGTTTACTTGTGTTTGTGTGTCATATGAATAATATATGTGCTCCATACATGGAATCAGAGAACCTACTGTATGTAGTAAATGGAAAATCTCTACAGCAAAAGGCCAACCGTTACATGCATTCGGTTTGTTTCTACCATTATTAGTAACGATTTACACAGTTTGTTTACTATTTACTATTCACCTGAGCATTCAGTATTGAGCAATATAGCATACAGAAGGTGAGGGACATTTTTTGGGGAAAGAAGTGCTGCATTTATCATTTAAAGGTCCCGTTCTTCGTGATCCCACTGTTCAAACTTTAGTTAGTGTGTATTGTTGCTGTTAGAGCATAAATAATACCTGTAAAATTATAAAGCTCAAAGTTCAATGCCAAGCAAGATATTTTATTTAACAGAAGTTCCCTTTCAAAGCCTACAGCGAACGGCCGGCTTGGACTACATCCTGGTACTTCCTTCATAAATGACGTCAGTAGAACAGTAGAACAGACTAACCTCCGCCCACAAGAATACGCGAAAAAGGGGGCGTGGTCTTGTTGCTGTCCAACGTGGAGAAGAGGAAGTGTCGCGTGGAGAAGAGGAAGTGTTGCGTTTGAGTGTGTTTGTCGCCATGTTGTCGAGACGCTGTTATTTTCATCCCGGAGTCAAATCACCTTTGTTTGGCTTTCCCAGGAACGCTGTAGAGATCATTAAGCGCATATATATCTCCCGTTAAGAGGCATGACCTTTCCATGTGCGCTAAACTGCTGTCCAATCACAACACAGGAACCGCTGGCACAATCAGAACTCGTTACGTATTTCTGAAGGAGGGACTTCATAGAACAAGGAACTCATCAGCCGTTTTTAGGACAGTGAGAACAGCGGTGTACAGATGAGTACATTGTGTGAAAAATACTGTGTTTTTTTACACGCGAAACATGAACACATGTTATATTGCACACTGTAAACACAATCAAAGCTTCAAAAAAACACGAAGAACGGGACCTTTAAATATGTGACTTTTCATGAAAATTCTAGAATCCAAGGTGACCACCACCATATGACGTCATAATATGCAAATTAGATGGGACAATGTAATCCCTACATAAACTTTGGGTCATCCTTAATATCTCTCTAATTTACAGAAAGTCTCTATCTTTTATCACTTTTAAGATATAGCCTTTTCAAATTAAGATGTCAAAATCGAACGTTTTAGGAAAAAACCTCTGGCGCCTAAAGGGTGTTGGTTGGTGTTTTGGTTTTCTCTTGTCGTTGCAGGTCTGGTGATTTGGTAATTGAGTGCACCTGTTGCTCGTCACAGGATCTGTCTTAAGCATGGAGCAAGAGGCTGTCGGGGCGGCTGCTCAGCACTCATTCAGGAGCAGTTTGCCATGCGCTCTTATCCTTTGTTTTGTTGTCATTTACAGTCATTGCTTTATGTGTAGCATCCATTCACGCGCACCTCATACTGATTGTCTTACTGATATTAACTTTTCAATATGTTATTTTTGTTTAATAAATGGTTTGTTTGGAAACGTTCTGCTGTGTCGTCTCCCTTTATGTTGCACCGTTGAGCCGGGTGTAACAGTTAAGACATTCTAGAAATGTATTAAAAAGAACGAGGCTTTCAGCCTTACTCAAAGGCAGTGGAAACAGGCCAGTGGGTTCGTTACGCACGTCAATCCATTCCCCGCGTTCTTATTTTGCTTCTTATGTATTAAATATATAGGCAATTAGCTTTTGAAACCTTGATCAAAATTAAAATATAATTTATAGAAAACTAAATTCCCTTTAAAGAAACGATTTCTGCAAAACAACACTCTCCAAAACTGACCCCACTCCATGTCTCCAGACATATTGCGCATTTTATAGCCTATATAGGCTACTCATGCCGACGAAAGCCCTTGCGAATTCTTTAATATTTATCATTTTTGCAGTTTTTTTTTTACCACTTCGTTATTTTGGCTCGGAATTTTGTTTGTTGGAAAAATGAACTGAATTTAGAAATTAAATTTGAAATTAAAAACTTTGCGTTTAATAAACAAAATACATTTTTGAAGCGTTTGGAGTGGAGTAGGCTACATGCAAAACGTAGCCTACTTAGATTCATAGTTAGGCTATATGTTTAAATATTAGCCTATTATATTATTCAGTCCTTCCAGAAAAATGCGGCTTTTCTTTGTGATTGTTGCGGGCAAAAATCCTTGATTATGCAGCACGTTTTCTTAAAAAATGCGATGGAAAATGCGGGATATTTATGCAATTTTATGCGATGAAATTGAGGGAACTTGCAAAAACTGCGGTTTTAGGAAAAAGAAGAAAAAAAAAGCACTACATCACAGAAAGTGCTGGAAATATTTAAGTTCTCATCTTGTTTTATTGAAGACCTTAATAAACACATGGCTCAAATTTACAAAACATTGAGTCAAACAACAGACATTTGAGTGCTTCCAATGCACAAAGTGCAATCTCTTAAAGGGTTTGTTCCCAAAAAATGAAAATTCTGTCATTAATGACTGACCCTCATGTCGTTGGACACCCGTAAGACCTCCGTTCATCTTCGAAACACGGAGGAGGAAAAACTCTGGTTATAAAAATACCTGTGTACGTGTGGACTAGGCCTTAGTTGAAATCCGACGGCTCAGAAAGGCCTCCATTGGCACAATGCACTGTATACTCTCAAGACCCATAAACGGCTCTAAAGACGTTGTTACAAAGTCCATATCACTACACTGGCTCTACAATAACTTTATGAAGCGACGAGAATAGTTTTTGTGCGCAAAAAAAACGAAATAACGACTTATATAGTGATGACCGATTTCAAAACACAGCATCATGAAGCTTCGAAGCGTTATGAATCAGGGAGTTAATTCATGATTCGGATCGTGTGTCAAACTGCTGAAATACGTGACTTTGGCGATCCAAACCGCTGAATCGACTCACTGATTCATAATGCTCCAAACCGCTGAATCAACTCACTGATTCATAACTTCGAAGCTTCATGATGCTGTGTTTTGAAACACACAGGGAAACTACTTTGCGTGGTCTTTTGCTGTTATTTTTGTTGGCAAATGGGAATTTGCGTGCTTCATCATGGTTTCACAGATATCTATGGTTTCACCACGGGGTTTTCAGCTTTTCGATGACGTTCGTGTCGGGTAATTACGTTAATTAGTAAACTAACATTTTTCAACTTTCTGCTAATATATATGACTGTTTTGCAACGAAAATGCGGGGATTATGAAATCATGCTAGCCCCGCATATTTTGCACGTGGAAATAGGCAATTTATGCGGCGAAAGTGCTGCGTATTTGAAAAAATATGGCCCCCGCATAAATATGCAGACTTTGGCTGATTATGCATTAATAATCGCGTTTTTCTGGAGGGACTGATTATTGTTTTAATTTCATATGTTGGTGATGAAAAGTGAGCAGCATGAGTAAGATAGGCTATAAGACGCGCAATATGTCTGGAGACATGGAGTGTTGTTTTGCAGAAATAATTTCTTTAAAGTGAATTTCGTTTTCTATAAATTGTATTATAATTTTGATCAAGGTTTTATAAACTAATGGCCTGTATATTTAATACATAAGAAGCAAAATAAGAACGCTGGGAATGGACGTAACGAACTCACTGGCCTGTTTCCACAGCCTTACATTTCTACATTTCTAGATTATATGTATTACAGTATAACATACAATATATAACAGTAGGCCTATTATAGATAGTTATGATAGCCTATTTGTGCACCGGGGTCCGTAATTTCTAGGTTAAAGTTATGCCACTGATGCGAACATTAGCGGTTCATGGCACTGTTACCCGTGGCTGTTATGAACTATAGGCTACATCAATAAATTACAATACTTTCGTGCTATGGGCATTGCCACTGATACAGGCAGCGGAAGAGCCTATTTTACTCTGAGCTTGCTTCTGCTTTTCAGACATGGAAGTGTGACAAATGCACATGGGCTATATGAATTATCTAATGTGGATACAGGCATATTTTGTAGACATCACTGTACAACACATGTCCTTATTAGGAGAAAATATGTCGTTTTAACGAGAAAAATATATTGTTTTAACGACTTAAGATCTCGTTATTACGAGAAAATTATGTCGGTATTACGAGAAAAGATGTCGTTTTAACGACATAAGATCTCGTTATTCCGAGAAAATATGTCATTAAAACGACATAAGATCTGGTTATTACGACATAATTGAGTGAAAAAAATTATATGTATGTAGCAGCAATGCGTCACCGTACAATGTAACTACATCACCTTAAAATAAAGTCTAACCTATTTTGTATTTATACATTTACAAACAATATCTGTGCTCCACAAATTTTGTTTATTATTAAGTACCTACTGTGGCTTATTTATCAAAGCAACTCAGTAGGAAAATCCTATAAAGTTTATTTCAAGCCAACACTAACCTTTCCGTAGTTCTGCATTTCTTCAGGTTACAGAATAAAGATTGCTATGAAAGCAGCCCATAATCCAGCATGACTTCATACTGGCCTTAATCAGAAAATATTGTTCCCTGTTCTCTGTGCTTTGTTCTGGTGTGTGTGTGTGTGTGTGTGTGTGTGTGGGGGGGGGGGGGGATCTACATTTCTGTGATGGGGTTTTGGGTAGGGTTAGTGTATGGTGATAGAATATACCGTTTTTACAGTATACAAATGATTATGTCTATGGAAAGTCCCCATAAAACATGAAAACACAACATGTGTGTGTATGGACTACATTATCACTATCTGAGACTTCAAAGGAAACACACATCTGTGTATGATAGAGCAGTGAGTGGATGTGTTTTCCCAGAGAGCAGAGTACATGCAGTGCTTTTTTATGTGATCACTTCAGTCAGGTGACAGGCTGCTCTCCCCCACCCCCACACCTGTGTCCTCCCGCCTCATGCTCCACGAATGACTGAGAATGATAGAACGTGATGGAAAGTGAAATCGACCACAGATCCTTTTTAAAACAGAACAACAGGAGGTATAAACCGCACATTATCTTCTAACTACCTGTAGCACCACAGAATTGGTTTTCTCCCATCATACAGCGACATTTCTCTGTTACCCTGTCCTCCGATCAACAAATCAGAGCTATTCCCTGTCTCGCATCACGTAATGTTACACAAAGCTATTGATGTACACTGGTAGGATGTATGCATGCAGACAGCGCTGCTCTTCGCCCTGCAACCATGATACCAATGTAGAGTAACAGAGAGATGTTCTTGGCATTCGGAGTCCACAAGAGTCATTAATCGGAGATAAACTCATCGTTTACACCCGCAAAATGACTAGTTTTACGCCAACTCACTTGACCTTTCTCACCAATTCCAGTCATCAGGGGTTTAAATGTCACAGGCGAGCTGCTACAAAGGATCTAGCAGGAGAGCAGCGGGAAGCAGTCGCTCTGACATGGATTTACACGTCCGTACAGCAGCATGATGTATGTTATCAGATTAAAATATGAATAAAGGGCATAAAAATAGATGAACGATAAACGTTTGAATAGAGTACATACATAGACGAATCCAACATGTGAAGTGGAAAAACTATTTACCTCACTGTCATTAACCATGGTCTCTTTTACAGAAATTTTGGTAGCACTTTATTTTGATGGTCCCCTTTAGACATTCTGTTGACTATAAGTAACTCTGCACCTGCATGTCAACTAACTCTCATTGGAGTATTAGTAGACTGTCTGTTTAATATCTGCTAACACTTTATTGTGATGCTCACCAACAGACATTCAATTGACTATAAGTAACTTTGCAACTACATGTCAACTTATTCTACTAACCCTAACTGTACCAGTCTACTAATACTCAATGTTATTTACTGTATAGTCAACAGAATATCTAAAGTGGACCATCAAATTAAAGTGTAACCGAAAGTTAGTGTTACTTTTCTATTTATTGAATTTATTTGCTGACAGATAGAATTGGAAACATCTCACACTGATACAAATGATGCTGAAGTATATACTACAAACAAAAACTAATACAATTTCTACCTGAATAAGTTAGTTCAGGCAAGTAAATCCTACACTCTAAAAAATGTTGGGTTAAAAACAACCCAAGTTGGGTTGAAAATGGACAAACCCAGCGATTGGGTCATTTTAACCCAGCAATTGGGTTATTTTAAGCAAACATTTAACCCAACCGATGGATTAAAACAACCCAATTGCTGGGTTTGTCCATTTTCAACCCAACTTGGGTTGTTTTTAACCCAACATTTTTTAGAGTTTATATTAGTATTAATCTGGTAGAAATTAAAGCGTAAATATCAGCATTATAAAATTAAGAAAAACCTACTCAACTTTCTGATACAGGTGTTCCCATCATGCACTGGGGCAAGCATAATTAATAAGAAGGCATTTTCTACTGTTCAGCTGTATTTACAGTTTTATCATTGCTTCTGTTGTTAGGTTAGTAAATTGCTGTTTACACGTACATTAAATTAAATATAGTAATTTATGCATATTTGCCGTGCTGTAGGGGGAGGTCTCAGAGCTCGGAATTTGGCCCGAACCCAGAGTACTCCCCCTCCTTGACTGGGATAGAAACAGCCAAGAGTGGGGCGATGGGGTGATGGAGGGATGCTGTGAAAATGAGAGATGAGATGAGAGATGGCTATATATACCGGCTTCCTCTTGCACTGATTGGTTGATTACCTGAACGTGCTCCTCCCGAAATTTGTTGAAAACTGGAGCTCATTTTACACATCATGTATTTGATGTCTCAAACTGACACATCAACATGTTCCCAACTCGTCACATATTGACACTTAGTAAGGATCCCTCAAAGTCACTTTTTAATGCACAGGGTACCCCTTTAGCGTCATTTTTTAAATTTTTCAGTTGTTTGCCCAATGAGTCAGATCAACATACTGTACGAGACCCAATGTAATTTCACTATCAAAGCTGATGTACCGCTTCTTTGGACGGCAATTTTTGAATGTGTGCACGATCTTCGGCGGATGGAGACGCTGATCGCTTTTGGGGATTTACTTCACATAAATCAATCGTTTGGCCTCGAAACACGTGGAATATTTGTTATTTTTTAATAAATTGTGCCTGCAGTCGTATCTGCCTGTTATATCCTATATAACACCTATATAATACACAAATGGGTAGGTTTAGGGATTGGGGTTGGGTTGGTTTACATGTTCAAACGTGTCTAAACAGCATAAATAAAAAATCAAAATCACAAAAAAATCTAAATTGAGAATCACACTCCAACATGTCATAATGGAAAGATCATAACACAATTTATAATTTCATCATGACGATAACAATAGTTAGCTACAATAACATGGGTCAAAGGTTTCTCACTGAAATCAATGGATTTCCTGCGTGTCGAAAAATTACACTAAAGGGGTATCCTGTGCATTAAAAAGTGACGCCGAAGGGTCCTGATCAAACGTCAATATGTGACGAGTTGGGAGTGAGAACGTGTTGGACACATTAACACAAATGTTACCGTTATTTTGTATTGTGTAAAAATTGAGACCTCTGTTTACGGGTGGGAACCACATTACTTCTATTATGTTGATATGTTGTCTACACAATATTGAGTAGAAAATACTCAAACTTTAACTGGTTGTTAATTTTACTTAACTTAATTCCATATGTGAAGTGTACTTTAAAAATCTGCATGCAAAAACTTGCAAATGAAAAAGTAAATTTTACTTATTGTTTTTTTCAATGCATGTTTGGAGAAACGGGTGTATTTGAAGTTGTGATGTAAAGCGATTGATTTTTTGTTCAGTCAAACAGATAATCGAAAATAATTACTCTATCCATGTGTTGTTGACTGGATAGGCAGATCTAAATGTAAGTTTGCAGTCAGTTGTGAGCAAGAATCAGTCACCAGAGAGAGGTCTGTCCTTTTACCGGAAGATCGAGTTGATATTTTAATTAAAAATAAATAAATAATCGTATTCGTGGATAAATCGCTTTTCGAAAACAGATCGGGTGAAGCAAATTGTATTGTGTGAGTATAAGTATTGTAGAGAGATTTATAAAAAATAAAAAAAAATAAAAACTAGTCACAGTCATTAACTGTAGTAGGAATGAATTTGGAATGAAAGAGAAAAGGATTTGGATTTGCTCTACCTTGCTGGAGCTCACAGGTGCAGCTACCAAAAATATGTGCAGTTGTCATGATGACTATGAGCATGCATCTGGTTTTCTGTTGTGCACACACATGCACACACACAAAAACGTATGCCACAAGCCATCATTTTTTTAATATACCCTAAATATCACTGAATTTAAACTTAAAGCAAAAAATAGCACTTCCAAAGAAAAATGCCTGAAAGCCAGGTTCTGTCAGGACCACTATAGTCAAAGATGATTGATTGACTATTAGCACTATTTTTAACTACAGTTTGGATTGGCGGTATGGTTCTGTTCTGGGCAAGAACTCCCCGCACATCCATTCAGCCTAGCATGGATAAGAGCAGGGAGAGCAGCAATAACCCCCCCTTAGGGTAAACAGAACAGAACCAACATAATGTATTGCAGATATCATTCATGTCGATATTAAACATACAAAATAATTGGGGAATTTAGTCTGACTCAAGGGGAATCAGAATGCCAAATCCTGACTGGACGAGAGGAGGAGCTGGGGATGGAGGAGGGTGAATGAGCTCTGAAGAAAAGTTATAGCAGTTGAAAGTACTGAAGGAGCTTATATATGTATGCTGTGATAGACGTCGTATTCCTATAAGTTGACGTGATCAGCTGACAGTCATTTGACTAACGTGACCTGCCAGAACTGATGCAATGCTTGATTTCAGCAATTCCACTAAAAAGTAGCAACTAACAGTGAAAAACAGTCATTTCATTTCATAAATAAAGCTGTACATCACATAAGTCACGTTTAGGTCTTGTTTTGATTTGTATCTCATTGTTTCCTGATCCCTTTGTTCTGTTGTCCCACTCTTCATTAGTTACTATGGTTTTTGATTAGTCATTTACACAGGTTCTGTATTTCCCTGTATATTTCTGAGTATTTTCTATTAAAGATAATTCTTGTAAATCATTGTGCGCATCATTGCTGCCACTACACTGTGACAATCAGTTATTTGAAAAAGATTAGTAACACAATATTATAACATGTTACTTCTCCCACAACAGTGTCAACAATTAAAGGTTACACATCATTTCAAATAGTCCACTTCTCACATTCTACTAATTATAAGTAACTAAATGTTGACTAATGCCGGTACACATTGCACGTTTTTGGGATGACAAAAGATTGTGGTGATTTCTGTCGTGGCTCCTAAACGGTGGTACAGTTCTGACAGTGTCAGAAATATAGCATGATCATCTCACAGTGTGTTTGCTGCTACGACCTACTACTGACTGGTCAATAAAACAGCAACACAAAATATAATAATAGAGAATAAATACTGTTATGAGCTGGCATGTTTTAGTCCAGATTAAAATGCAAAGAACTTTATAAGTGTCTGAAAAGTATTTAAGTAGGCCTAATTAAATATTTGGAGTTGTTTGAGAAACACTAAAGGGAATACAAAAATCTGAATGGCTGTTTGAAAACGTAAATAGTTGCCTTCTTTTCCTCTCCATTATGAGCAGAAACAGAAAGTCGCGCTTGCGCAGCTTTGTGTACATGGGTAACCGCCAATTTCTGCTGTTCCATAAGCACCACCTCCTGCCAGAGAGTGAACTTGCATTTTTATTCAGCCCGTTTGCTGCTTGTACAGATGGTTAATGCACAAACCATATCAAAGTGGACTTAACATAATGACAGCAGAGTTGAGGCGGTTCCGCGTGCTACTTGAAAACAAAGAAGCAGGCGAACAGCGGTCTTTCAAATCGGCTTTGGCCGCGACTCTGGATGCCTTGTTGTCACAAACAAACAAAAGGAAACTGGTGCGAGGACTCAAGTGCAGGGAAAAAGGTTTTAATTAACAAAGAAACAGAAACACAAAACAAAAACCCACAAGGGGGAAAACAAAACATAATACCAGGAACACAGGGAACGGGAGACATAACATAGACAACGATACCACAAAGACTGCAAACACAAAGGAACTTATGAAGGGGACAAATAAGGCAGGTAACGAGGGAACACAGGTGGGGCAAATTAAACCAATAACAGGATAACAAGGAGGGTGGGAACTAGACAAGGACGGAAAATAACAAACCACCACATGTGCTACACAAGACAGGACAGGCATGTGACACTACACCCTCCTTAAGGAGCGGCTACCAGACGCTCCACAAGAACAGGGCGGGACCGGGAGGACAAACCAGGGTGGGACGGGAGGGACAGACCAGGGCGGAACGGAAGGGACAGACCAGGGCGGGACGGGACGGGAGGGACAGACCAGGGCGGGATGGGAGGGGCAGACCAGGGCGGGACGAAAGGGGCAGACCAGGGCGGGATGGGAGGGGCAGACCAGGGCGGGATGGGATGGGCAGACCAGGGCGGGACGGGAGGGGCAGACCAGGGAGGGAAGGGGGAAACAAAAAGTTCATACGGCCAGGGCGGCCCACGGAGTTCAGGTGGCCAGGGAAGCCCGCAGAGTTCGGGAGGCCAGGGCGGCCCGCAGAGTTCGGGAGGCCAAGGCGGACCGCAGAGTTCGGGAGGCCAGGGCGGACCTCAGAGTTCGGGAGGCCAGGGCGGCCCGCAGAGTTCGGGAGGCCAGGGCGGCGTAGGCAGAGCAGGGCGCCAGGGTGGCGCGTCGGACACGGCAGGAACCGCCGGGATGGTCTCTGGGCTTGGGACCACTGAAATCAGCACCACCGGACTCGGGACCACCGGAACAGGAACCATCCCAACTGGGAACACCGGAACTGGGACCACGCCAGAGGAAACCCTGTGCTCCTCCCAGGCACACAGGACTGCCGCCACAAAGAATCCCATCACAGCCCTCCAGGCCGTGTCAGGACTCGGGACCACCGGACTCGCTACCACTGGAACTGGGACCACCGGAACTGGGACCACCGGAACTGGGTCCACCGGAGCAGGGACCACCGGAGCAGGGACCACGCCAGAGGAAACCCTGTGCTCCTCCCAGGCACGCAGGACTGCCGTCACGAAGAATCCCATCACAGCCCTCCAGGCCGTGTCAGGACTCGGTACCACTGGAACTGGGATCACCGGAACACGATCCACCGGAACTGGGACCACCGGAACAGGGACCACCGGAACAGGGTCCACCGGAACAGGAACCACCGGAACTGGGACCACCGGAACTGGGACCACCGGAACTGGGACCACCGGAACAGGGTCCACCGGAACAGGGACCACCGGAACTGGGACCACCGGAACAGGGTCCACCAGAACCGCCACGGAGGGAGCCTTCCTTCTCCTCCTCCGCTTAAAGACCACCGGAACCGGGTCCATTGGAACAGGGACCACCGGAACAGGGACCACCTTATTCTTGCGGTGGAATAGATAATTTGAAAAGTTCAAAAAGTTCAAGTGGCTCACCAACTCCATTTCCCACTGCGAAAGAGGGCAATCCAGGCAAAAATAAAAAATGTCCTTGAGGCCCATATCAAGGCAATGAAGCCTCTCTGCCCTTTCCCAGAACCTTTGGGTGAATGCCCGAATGTCCATTCCCCTTTGCCGGAGTGTAGTTAGACCCCGGGGAAGGGCCGGGCTTCCACTCATCCTGCTGATGTCCTCTGATGGTGGTATCATTCTGTCACGTCACAAACAAAAGGAAACTGGTGCGAGGACTCAAGTGCAGGGAAAAAGGTTTTAATTAACAAAGAAACAGAAACACAAAACAAAAACCCACAAGGGCGAAAACAAAACATAATACCAGGAACACAGGGAACGGGAGACATAACATAGACAACGATACCACAAAGACTGCAAACACAAAGGAACTTATGAAGGGGACAAATAAGGCAGGTAACGAGGAAACACAGGTGGGGCAAATTAAACCAATAGCAGGATAACAAGGAGGGTGGGAACTAGACAAGGACGGAAAATAACAAACCACCACATGTGCTACACAAGACAGGACAGGCATGTGACACTTGTAGTTAAGCTAACAAAGAACGGCACTGAAATCATTCTTAAAAAAGGAAGATGTGATCAGTGTTTTGCCAACCAGATACGGCGAAAGTTTAATCTATCAACTAGCTCCACTTCACCTTCTTCATTGCTCTGGTTGGTTGTAGTGCTATCCTATTGCGTGCAGAGGGAATTGGAAAGACAACCGTTTATCCCGCCCCTCGGATTGTGTTCCCAGACCCAACATCTTGATGTGGTTCTGGGTTGTCAGGCTACTGGTAGATGGAAAAGAAGCTCATATGCATTTTAAAAATCTAAACAATTTGGATATTAAGGTATCTCGAATTGTTAACGTATTTTGAAGTGCCCACGATAAAAATGCCATGCATGACACTGATACCATGGCACATCGTCTTCAAAGCGCTCGTGAATGCCGAATTAAACCAACAAGACATGATGCAGCAACCGCCATTTGAACAATATAGTTGTAAAATTTAACACTCTTATCTTGTTCACTTTTCTCCCGATTTTCCTCTTCTCTGCACCAGATTGACAGTGTCATCGCCTCTTCATTTTCAAACATTAACGCACACAACTGGCACAAGCAAACTTTATCAAACATATTACCACGCATTACTGTATAACACCTGGGGCCCTATGCAACCACTTATTTCACTTATTAGGCAGGGCCGGCACTGGGGGTATGATTAAGGTAGTAGATTAAGTTGACATTTAGTTGCAAAGTTACTTTTAGTCAGTTGAATGTCTGTTTGGGAGCATCAAAATAAAGTGTTAGCAGATATTGAAAAGACATACACTCACCTAAAGGATTATTAGGAACACCATACTAATACTTGTGTTTGACCCCCTTTCGCCTTCAGTACTGCCTTTATTCTACCAATTTGAAATGATTCGAGCTTTGTGACATGGTGGTCATAAAGGGATGGACATGGTCAGAAACAATGCTCAGGTAGGCCGTGGCATTTAAATGATGCCCAATTGGCACTAAGGGGCCTAAAGTGTGCCAATAAAACATCCCACGCAACATTACACCACCACCACCACCAGCCTGCACAGTGGTAACAAGGCATGATGGATCCATGTTCTCATTCTGTTTACGCCAAATTCTGACTCAGACAACAGAAATCGAGACTCATCAGACCAGGCAACATTTTTCCAGTCTTCAGCTGTCCAATTTTGGTGAGCTCGTGCAAATTGTAGCCTCTTTTTCCTATTTGTAGTGGAGATGAGTGGTACCCGGTGGGGTCTTCTGCTGTTGTAGCCCATCCGCCTCAAGGTTGTGCGTGTTGTGGCTTCACAAATGCTTTGCTGCATACCTCGGTTGTAACGAGTGGTTATTTCAGTCAAAGTTGCTCTTTTATCAGCTTGAATCAGTCGGCCCATTCTCCTCTGACCTCTAGCATCAACAAGGCATTTTCGCCCACAGGACTGCCGCATACTGGATGTATTTCCCTTTTCACACCATTCTTTGTAAACCCTAGAAATGGTTGTGCGTGAAAATCCTAGTAACTGAGCAGATTGTGAAATACTCAGACCGGCCTGTCTGGCACCAACAACCATGCCACACTCAAAATTGCTTAACCCTCTAGGCGCCACGGTCGAGTTTACTCGACAAGATGCGGCACTGAATAAAACGGCCGATTTTGTCAAATAGGGTGTCAAATTTCGTTTGACCTCCCCTCCACTAGATGTCAGACATGTCATACTTCATCCCAGACTCAAAAAAACATCATGCTTCTATACAAAATCTTCGAGCAAGAGCGCATTGAATCAGTGCGAACAAACGCGGAGCTGGTGTGTGCGTGAGCCACTTTATCAGAGCAATATTGTCAACATCAGCGAGTATTTGCATTAGATTATTATTTTCTAATGGCATCAATAAAGCTTACCCGCAATGAAGTGTTGGGTCTTCTATTCGCGGACCCTGATTCTGAAGGGGAATATCTGATGACGGTGATTCTGAAACTGAAAGTATAGTCCTACACCAAGCACAACCGGTGAATCCTTTGCCCAATGTGATGATCATTTGCCCAATGTCAGTGGTGGGAACACAGTGGTGTTTCGCGGGGTCGGAGTGTTCATTGTGAAGTTAGCAAGCGTGTTACACCGGCTTCACACCGCACGCGTGTTTGCGTTGGCCGGGCAGTGGTGCGGATGGAGAGCGCGAGCCACACGCGGTCGTTTTGCATTCACACTGGCAGCGTTTGTCTCACGCAGCTGAACGCGGCTCATGTATTGCAAATACAGTTAGTGGGCAATGTGGAGGCAGGGTGTGGAGTCACAATGACAATGACAGTAGTCCGAACTGTGCACTCGGCGGGCGCGCGCGTCTGTCTCTCGTCTTGTCTCGTCATCTCACTCATGATCTCTACCTTGCCGTGGCGCGTGATCTTTTGAACTAAACAGGTCTTGTCTACTTGTGTTTGTGTGTCATATGAATAATATATATGTGTCCCATACATGGAATCAGAGTGCCTACTGTATGTAGTAAATGGAAAGTCTCTACAGCAAAAGGCCAACCGTTACATGCATTCGGTTTGTTTATACCATTTATTAGTAACGATTTACACAGTTTGTTTTCTATTTACTATTTACCTGAGCATTCAGTATTGTGCAATATAGCATACAGAAGGTGAGGGACATTTTGGGGGGAAAGAAGTGCTGCATTTATCATTTAAACATGTGACTTTTCATGAAAATTCTATAATCCAAGGTGACCACCACCATATGACGTCATAATATGCAAATTAGATGGGACAATGAAATCCCTACATAATCTTTGGGTCTTCCTTAATATGTCTCTAATTTACAGAAAGTCTCTATCTTTTATCACTTTTAAGATATAGCCTTTTCAAATTAAGATGTCAAAATAAAACGTTTTAGGAAAAAACCTCTGGGGCCTAAAGGGTTAAATCACCTTTCTTACCCATTCTGACATTCAGTTTGGAGTTCAGGAGATTGTCTTGACAGGACCACACCCCTAAATGCATTGAAGCAACTGCCATGTGATTGGTTGATTAGATAATTGCATTAATGAGAAATTGAACAGGTGTTCCTAATAATCCTTTAGGTGAGTGTATACTCTAATGACTGCTAGTCATGGGCGTCGGAACCATTGTATGTGGGTGGGACAAGACCCACCCACTTTTTACGATCAATGATATTGGACCTACTCACTTGTATCGTCTCGAATTCAGCATATGTCTGTTTACCTACCCCTAACCAATAAACACTTGTTAGATGCTGTATTTCCACTTTTCTAATATTTTCGGTAACACTTTATAATAACTACACACTATGAAGCATTAGTTAAGCATTAGTAAATAGTTAATTCATCATTTATAAAGCATTAATATACATTAATGGGCAGTTTATAAATACAGCTATAAATGCTTTATTCTTGATTCATAAACATATCTACAATGTGTTTAATAATTGTATTTTCATACCTTATAAATTATTAATTTATTATTTCTAAATTAAGTATTACATTATTTACAAACCAGTTATTTAGGAATTGTCAGTGGTTCATCAGATCATTTAGAAAGTGTAAGTAAATGATTAATACACTATATAAATGTACATTTATACATCTTATTATTTAGACATATAGTAATAGTTACTCGATGTGTTAATAAATGCTTTATTAACATGTATTCCTACTGTAATTCATGATAAATTCTGGTAGTTATAAAACATTTAGTAGTTGTCAGTTAACTCTTTTTGTGAGTTCATCTAAAGTGAGGACTATTTATGCCTTGTAAAGCTTTTACAAAGGAGATTTAAAGGCCCAGTTCTCTTCTGAACATAAAAAAGGAAACAAACACAGCACAGGAGGAATATAACATATAAATATTTATTTAAAAATGCAAAAATGGAGACTGTACAACTAGTAACTTAATATAAAATTAAAATTAAACCTCTTCAATGTCATAAAATAGTATTCCTGTAGATCGCCAGAAACCATAACTGCAGTCAAATGAAACTAAGCCTCTGCAATCTAATATAAAAATACTTTTCTGTAAAGTGTAAACATTTCTGAATAAAAATGTAATCACACTGGATTACAGGAGTGCCAAAATATAACAAATACAATTTTGATAAAACAATAATAATATAATAAAATATTTTGCAGTGTGAAAACAGTAGTAACTTTAAAACATTAGAGAACAGCAGTGCAGAAGAGAACTGAGCCTTTATATCTCCTTTGTAAAAGCTTTACAAGGCATAAATCGTCCTCACTTTAGATGAGCTCAGAAATAGTTAACTGACAACTACTAAATGTTTTATAACTACCTGAATTAATCATGAATTACAGTGGAAATACATGTTAATAAAGCATTTATTAACACACTGAATAACTATTACTATATGTCTAAATAATAAAATGTATAAATGTATATTTAAATAGTTTATTAATCATTTACTTACACTTTCTAAATGATCTGATGAACCACTGACAACTCTTAAATAACTGGTTTGTAAATAATGTTATACTTCATTTAGAAATGATAAATTGATCATTTATAAAGTATGAAAATACAATTATTGAACACAGTATAGATATGCTTATAAATCAAGAATAAAGCATTTATTGCTGTATTTATAAACTGCTTAGTAATGTCTATTAATGCTTTGTAAATGATGAATTAACTATTTACTAATGCTTAACTAATGCTTCATAGCGTGTAGTTATTATAAAGTGTTACCGTATTTTCTTATTTTTTATTGAAATAAATGCCTTTCCGATCTGAAATGTGATGGGAAAAGGGAGTAGAGTGATTTCGGCAAAAGGCGGATTCGAACCACAGGTCAATTTGTGCCAAAACTTCATGACTTCGTGTCTTACCCCTACACTATTGCCACTCTCAATGATAAAGTGATTTCTGTAATTTTGTCTTTCCCAACCAGACGTTCAGCAAACAAGGCGGTATATTTGTACTAATGTAAATGGCATCTACTCCAGTAAAAAATTTCTGATTGGACCCACCCACATTTTTTGGGCTTCTGACGCCCATGCAACTAGTAGATATGTAGTTGCATAGTTACTCATAGTTAGTAGAATGGCTACAGTGGACTATTTTTACCAACTTAGTGCCCCCCAAAAATCCCATCCTTTCATCCTTCCGTTATTTCCTTTTTCCTCACTAGAATCTCACTGTTTCCCTACATTAGCAATGTCAGAGAACTCTCATGTTAATCTTCCCTTTCTCTCAGCGTTTTCATTTCTTGGCCACCTGGGTACCTGAGCCCATCGGGCTGGAACGGCAGTCTGACCATGGTCACGCCCAGGGGAAGCGGCGACGGCACGGAACCATCTCTCACTGCACACCTGTCATGAGTTTCCCACCTCTGGAGAGAAAGAGACAGAGACAGAAAGAAGAAACAGGCTGAGGGAGGGAGTAGAAATTGTTTGGAAAGAATAACATTGCACTAGCTAACACCGAAACCAAAAGGGAGAATAGCATATTACATTCATAAAGAGAGGCAGGCTTTATTACCCCAGGGGGGGTTTCCTATTAATTTGGCAGAATTAATTGTGTTTTCAGATCCGCAAGCAAGGGTCCATTTTAAGCAGTGTTCCAATATGTACAGTCCATTGTAAGTTAAACTAAAATGTCAAATTAAATGACGCGATTATTTAAACTCTACAACTCATTAATTCTTTGTTAGGTTAATCATCAGATATTAAACGTGGCTATACAGTGTTTTTCTTCTGGCTCTAAAACACACAAGGCACCTGAAAACAATAGGAAGCGTAATAAATGCTACAGACAACTGGAACAAATGTGCTTTTCGCTTAAAAGGATATTTTAATGCCACAGGCTCTCTCTCTGTCTTCCTCTTTTCCTCTCTCATATGGTCCGTACACAATCATTCTGGCTGGGTGACAAAGTGAGCTCATTTTCTAGGCTTCCTGGGAGTGCCAGTGGATACTGTGAGGAAAGGACACAGGGCATCAGGTATGAGCACAAGACATAATCTCCCAAAACATGTGACCTGGATCACATCATGCTTGTGTTGGCTGTGTGCACCTCACTTCACTACAGCAATCAGAGAGCTGGAAATCAAATGGTGGAAAATGGAAATTGCAAATGGATTTTTTTTCTGCTGGAGTATCGTTATGAATAAAAGATCAGGGAATTATTCAGTCTTATGAGGGTTTATATACGTTTCATGTGTCTCTGTATTTGTTAGCATGCATGTAAGTGCATGTGAGTTCGTAAAAAAATTTTTTTTATTTTGTTCACAAACTGGTTCAAAAACAGATCATGTTTTTATGAATTTGGTCTGGGTTCTCCCTGCACAACATTTTATGGATTCAAGTTATTTTATTTGTATTTATTTATAACATTTTTTAAAGAAAAAAAAAACAACAACAACATTTAGTTAAGTCTTTTAATCAGAAATGCTACCATGGGTCCATATTTTAATTTTACTTTTTAATTAATTTTATTTTGAAAAAAATTAATACTTTTATTCAGCAAGGACAAATTAATTTGATTAAAAGTGTGTGAATGTTACAAAGGATTTCCATTAAAATAAATTATGTTCTTTTGAACTTTCTATTCATTAAAAAAAAAACCTGAAAAAAAAAAAAACATGTATCATGGTTTCCAAAAAAATATTCATAATCATCATGTGACACTGAAGACTGGAGTAAAAATGCTGTAAATTCATCTTTGTCGTCACAGGAATAAATTTGAAAATAAATTAAAATAGAAAACAGTTACTTTATAGTGTAATAACATTTCACAATATTACTGTTGATGGTAATCATAAGAGATTTCTGAAACGAATTATAGAAATTTGAATGATAGAATATAAAAATGATGGTCTTATGACAATGACATTTAATGGCATTAATTTAAGTGCATTATTACAGTTTCAAAGAAAATACATACATTTATTTGTATTATACAAACTTTGATGCTGCCACCCTAAAATACAGATGCTAATAGTGTGACTCAAAAAGAGAGAAAAACCAAGTAAAGGTGCTGTCAAATTCAGAGACAGAATGCGTCTGAAGAAGACAGATTTAAAGGGATACTTCACAGCTGGAAAGGTGAATGTGTATTTAAATTGGGTCATTTATGTAGTAGAAATGTGAAATTATTTTAGAAGTTGGTGCCCTCTAGACTGAGAAAAGCCAGAAAATGTATTTTTGGTTCATATGGATGAAAGACAACAACTCCCAGAATGCACTTGCTTCGCTGCCCAATGAGGCCACTCCCAAGCCACACCTACCAGTTACATCACTTGCCCACCGCGGCACCGCCCCCACGTGTTACAAGCACGCCAGGCTCCACCCTCTCCCAGACACAACGATCCCAATCACCAGAGTTCTGAGCACACACACCTGCACGTCATCATCACTGCAATCACCACCTGCACTTAAGCCCCACGCACGCACTCAGTCACCGTCCGGTATCGTTTGCACATGCTCCATGCTAATGCTTGCTTCTACGGACTCACCTGAACTCCTTGCCTGTGCGCCAACGTCTCCTGAGTGTCTCCTCGTCTCGTCTCCTGGTTCCTTGTCTCCTTCGCTCCATTGTCTCGTCTACCTGCAAACAAGAATGTATTGTATCACCCTTTGTCATCACCATTCTCCTGGACTGCCACTTCTGTTACTCACCACATCTGCTCACTTCCTGGTTCTGTCAATAAACCCAGTTTACATCCGCATCTGTTATCCGTGTCACCTCTGTTTGTAACACCACGTCGTTTTCCTTTTTATAGTAATAAAATAATTTAGTTCAATTAGAGAAGACACTACAATTAAAAACTGAATGTGTCTAATACAGCATGAGCCGAATGAGTGTCGCAGCACAAACTGCAGCAGGAGTCAGATTTCATTCATCAGAGAGTGAGGAGCTGACAGACCAGATGATCGCGGAAGATTTGGTTTCGAAGCGAAATGCGCCTATTTAAGTGAGTTTGTCATTGTACCGTTTTGTTGTTGTCTTATTCATTAAGAATAATAGGCTAATGAACCCACAATTCAAGCACTAATTCTAAACCGAAACTAAAATGAGCACGGCCGCACAGGCATTTATTCATGGCCGCATTGTTATTCACGGTGCGTGTCCAGTCTGGCGTGGTTTCAGTTCATGCCTATGGAAGCTTAACTTTCATGGGAATTCATTGAAAACACTCGCTTTGCTCCGCACCGCTCCGTTATAAATGCCAGAGCGTCCGTGCGCATTTACATTCTGTGAGTGAGATCCCACCCCTATGGGCAGGTTGAAAACATGCGGAACTAGCTCCTACTTTTGGCTGTAGTCTCTAGCCTCTGGCCAAAAAAGACTCAGATGACGCTAAATGACAGTTTTTGCATCATCTGAGGTTTTTTTCCAGACAAAAAATCGTCTCAGGGAGACATGAGGGAGGGAAGCACGGCCATTCGAATATACCACAGGGTTTCTACTGATACAAAGCTTAATGCTAATCGGTGAAGTAACCCTTTAAGGAGAAGACAAAAAAGAGGAGGCCATTTTGATTTTTAATATTTAGTAATCTAATGATTAGTAATCTAGTAATCTATAATAATTACATCTCTGGCATAAAAAGAAGGAAAAGAGACGGAACGAGAGAGAATCCAGAAGGATGGCACCAAAGACCTGCAGAGGGAGGCATTATGTAAAGTGGATAATAAAAGGGTTATATGAACAGCTGAGTATGTCTGATGTTTTTAAATGCACCATCTGAGGCCTCTTAGCATGAGAACACATACTATCTTTAATTTATGAGCAGCAGCAGTCAGCCGTAACACACCTCACGCAGAACACATAACTCTCACTTACCTAAACATGAAGAACTAGATACATCCTTATTTTTCAACCGGACATCATACATACATTATTTATACTACAGTATATGGATAACTGAGCCGCAGCAAGCAGTGCAAACCCCTGCTAAAGACAGTAAAACATACAGATCTTAGACTGTCTGCTTAATATCTGCTAACACTTTATTTTGATGCTCCTTCAGCGGAAAATCTAGCCTACTGACTATAAGTAACTTAGCCAATTTCAAAAACGTCAACGTTAGTTGACATTTAGTTGAGTTACTTATGCCGCATTCCACATTCGCAACCCGTAACCCATGTTTTTCCAACCTTCTACCCATGAAAGTGTACTGGAACAGCCGTCAAACCCACCTGTGAACTCAGTTTTAACAGCTTCTCTTGCCGTACGCATAATATTTTCTCCTCTGTTTCCCTAAAATAAGCAAGGAGTTAGCACCTTTGGCGATAGAAAGGATTGTATATGAGCATAAGCCCCGTACAGTCCGCCATGCTTTGTTTACATCTAGCTACCACAATTCCTTGCGCTTAAGCAGTTTGGTGTTACTTTGCCTGGAATGCTACAAAGTTGTGGGTCTTGGATTGAAGTTGTAACTTACGGGCTCAAAAACCTGCCTGGAACCGCAGCATTAGTAGAATGCCTAAAGTCAATAGTAGAATGACTATCGAGATAAAGTGTAACCATAAAATGTTAATTTTAGCACAATGGTCAATGATGATATCAAAATCACTGTTTTGGTCCATAATAGCAACTCGATGAGCTGTTGAAATTGTTGTTGAATAATTCATGAACATTTCATAGCGCAATGTTATTGTTAGCATTGAGATTTGGCTTGGAGACCTGATCTCCAGACCAAAACATGCTTTTTTGATGCAGTTCCCGATTTCGATGAAGAGAGAAAAGAGCTTAACACAAAAGGTTTAACTTGAGCTTTCCATATTAAAACTGTTTAATCCACACACATAATTCTAGTCACTCATAAGAACTTATTTAAACAAAGAGGAGTTCAAAGCGTGTCATTCCTGGGAGTGCTGCTCTTTAAGCTTTTTTATCTTGATTCCTCTCAGTGATTTCAGAGTAAATGCGATGAGAATGAATGGACTGATATTAACCATAGGAAATATAATAAATCAGTGTCTTGTCCTTCTTTGATTCAGCTTCTTTATAAGATTTGGATGCACTTTGTTTCGATGGTCCACTTTAGACATTTACTAACTATTAAAAAAAAACGTTGCAGCTACATGTCAACTACATTTCCTTAATTTGTAACTACCTCAACTAACTCCCATTAGAGTATTAGACTGTTATTTTAAGGTTAGGATTAGTAGAATAAGTTGATGTACTTTCAAAGTTACTTATAGTCAGTAGAATGTCTGTTGGGAGCATCAAAATTAAGTGTTAGCAGTAGGGATGTAACAATTCAGTCGGAGCCGGTTGAAAATCGATACAAATGTGTTGACTCATTCAAATCGGCATGGCCACTCTGGCGGCATTTTGACTTTCCAACCACTAATAATCACCACAGTGAGAGGCTCCAGTCACCTCCGTCTGCATGTAAAAGATAATAGGCCAAACCACACTGACCGGCGGATTTGCAGCCCCACTCGAGGGCGAATGCCATGGAGATCATAAAGTGCATCAGTGTTTTCACAGCGAAGGCCGTTTTCTGTCATATTAATGGATTCCAGGCTTTTCCTCATCAAGAGAAAGACCACCGCGAGGATGTATTCCACAGACTGAAGGAGATTTTTTTCAATAATTTGTTGTTTATTATGGCATATTTATGTAAATGTGTTCTGTTTTTCTAACTCTTGCAAGTAGCATATACGTTATGTTTATAATGCTGAGCACAGAGAGCATCTTGAATGCTTTCATTCATGTTCCGCTGTAGGTCCTATGTTTTTGTTGAATAATTTGGGTGTGTTTATTGTTCGTTTTTGTGTTTTTCAAAATAAATGAACTGAAGTCACTTTGAGGCCTTTCTAACAGAAGCAGCTAGTAGTCGCTGTGCGAGTAAACCTCACTCCTCTGATCTCAAGAGACGCTCTAGTGATTGACACTAGAGGTTGCAGCCTTTAGCCTCATTGTTAGAGCGTCCGACTCTCATGCCGGCAGACCTGGGTTCGAGTCCCACTGGGACCGGGCAGTTCGAACAGGAGGTGTTACATCTGCATTCGTCATTCACAGCTATTGAAATAGCCTTTAAATTAGTTTGGGCTAATGAGGACATAAATTAGATTAAACTACAGCATGTCTGCCTATTGAAAAATAAATAATTATAAAAATTACCACCTGATTACCAACACACAACTATTGATCTGTGACATTGCCACGATGTTGCAGTTACTAACTGGCAACGTTACAATGTTACATTGTGACAACGTATCTGGGAATTTAACTTTTACAGTTGCCACAACGTGACTACGACACCACGACAAAAGTTTAGTCAGCGGATTACGTTGCAGTTACGTAACAGTCACGTATTTTTGTTAGCTGGGTGTAATGACAAAAATTATAATTAAAATATTGCCTTTATAATAATGTGAAACCCCTGTCACTTTTGTACTTAAATTTGACCTAGGCTGAATCCAAAATCACCCCCTATACCCTTAAATAGGGCATTATTTGAGGGGACAGCCATTTGTAGTGGTGTCCGAAACCTTAGTGGACGTTATTGAGTGCACTCATTCAATCCCACATTGCACCGCAATAACGAGTGTACAGCCGATGTACGCTCAACTCATTCACTCCTTAAAGTGAACTATATTAGTGGACTAACGTAGGGAATAGTGAATGAGGGTTTAAGGGGGCAATTTCGGATTCAGCCCTAGTCTTTTTTCCCCCTGCTATTCCTCAGTGCAGGATGAGGGTGAAGAAGCTGATACAACCTCCTCCCAAGAAAAGATCTCCATGAAGGGACTTTTTGAAGATTTGTTTGAAAATTTCAAGTTATTATTTGACATTAAATATATATTTACATTTTATAAAGAAATATGCAGAATTTTGTCTGAGAAATAAAAGGACACTTTTATTTTATAATTTGTCTTAAATCTCATTTTGTTAAAAAAAAACAAATGTGAGAAAATCGTATTGTGAAATTAGCATTGTGAATCTTATCGCACTGGAGTTGAGTGAATCGTTGTATCCCTAGTTAGCAGATATTAAGCAGACAGCCCATCAAGTAATTTTGTGTTTAAAAGACGCCTAATATCCGTCCAAATACAGCCCTGATGTATAGGCTAAAACAAGGCAAAATTTTGGCTGTCAGTGAAAATTGAATAGACCATATCCCAAGAATAGACGCATCTAGAACATAAACATGTCAAAGTAATAAAACCAAACACCTTGTAATTACTGTCGACTTTGCTTACATGATGGAATATCATACATCTCACAAGTTATATAGTCAAAAATGACAAAATTCAAGGCTATTTTGGCTAGAAGTGGGTTACTAATAGCAGGACTACATTGGGTCTATAGTTAACAGAGATGGTGAAATGATGGCTTTTGAGAGCTATAATCTACTGATGTGAGAGTTAGCTGACATGAAGTTGCAAAGTTAATTATAGTAAGTAGAATGTCTAAAGTGGACCATTGGAATAAAATGTTACCTATTGTATATTGTGACATTTTATTTGATAAAATCTGCAACTGATAAAGTCTGGGATTTTCTACCTCCGTGTTCCTTCATGAAATGGAATGTTTGTCACTGGAAACAAAAAAAAGCAGACATAATATTTCTGAAAGACAGATGGCATGGATTCACGCAACATCACACTTGTTCTCCCCAAGTTCAACATGATACAAAGCAAACACAAACGCCACTTGACAAGATGGAGTGTATTACAGCACATCCAGAACAATTGACGAGAAATATTACAGCAAACACATCCATCAATCACTCCCTACAGTCGTGTCAGATGGGGGAACATCTATCAAGTTCATTTAAGTCACCCAAGCTTTTGTGCCAACAGTTGAGCAATCAGCAGTTTTATTCCTTGAAGTGCTGCTGAATTTATTTCTATTTTTTTTGCAGCTTACTGTTTACTGTCATTTGCATCCAAATAATTACTCCATCAGGACAACGGGAACAGTATCAGAGTTTAATTATTCTCTGACGAGCCCAGCTCAGAATTTAAATTGCAGATTTAGGATTCCCTTGTTTGCATCTGTGGAAAGCTTTGACATGCATTAAGTTTACATTACACACTCGTACAGCCTTCTGTCTTTTCACAGATGTCAACTTCTGTTTGTAAGATGACAGCCCCAGTCCTGCTTAATATTCAAATGCAAACATGATCATTTTGTTTTCAGGAAATCTAAGTGCTTTACATTTCTGGTTTTATGCACATAATCATCTGTAATTTCCGTATTCATCGTGATAGATTCATTAGCATCTTATTTGCTGTCTGTGTGCTTTGCGCACACATTGCTTAAGCTGCACATGGTACTTATGTTAGTTTCTTTTCCAACACATTTTTGTTAAGATATTTTTGCTCGCCAGCTGTTTTTGGTCTTTATTCAGTGCTGGGAGTCTGTACTCAATGTAGTAAGTGATTAATTTTGCAGATGCACAAAGCCAAACCCAATCACAGAATGTAAGGCTGAAACACAGGATTTAACCAAATGCGCAAAATGCCACTGAAGCACTAACAAGCCAAAATCACAACATGCAAAAATTTTAATAATGTAAGAGGTCAAGTTAATCAACGGTTTCTAGGAAACAACAATTATGGCAGTAATGAAAATGATAACACTTTACAATAAGGTCACATGTAGGGGTAAAAAATGTACTCACCCTCAAGCCATCCCAGGTGTATATGACTTTCTTATTTTAGCCGAACACAGTCGGAGTTGTATTTAAAAACATCCTGGCTCTTCAGATTTATAATGGGAGTGAATGGTAGCATTTTTTAAGCCCAAAACAGCTCATTCATCCATCATAAAAGTAATCCATACTGCTCCAAGGGGGTTAAAGGGGTGGTAAACCATGATTTCACTTTTCTAACTTTAGCTAGTGTATAATGTTGCTGTTTGAACAAAATCTGCAAAGTTACAACATTGAAAGTTTAAAGCAAAGGGAGCTATGCTTTAAAAAATTGCTTTTAAAGAAATACATTTCTAAGGACTACAGCAAACGGCCAGTAGGGACTACTAGACATTCCTCCAGGGTTCCTGACATCACCAGCCCCAATATTTACATAAACCCCTCCTCCGAGAATATAAAAGGGGGGGCGAGGCCATTTTGTATTGCAGCAGGGAAGCGTTGTTGTGGTATAGTAAGTAGGCTGGAGTGTTGTTGCCGCAATGCAGACGAAACGCTGTTATTTTCATCTGGATTGCAGGTCCACTTTGTTCAGCCTTCCTAGGGACGGGGGTGCGTTGCAGTGCATTTAACATACAACATGTTATATGCATGTGTGTATGAGACAGAGGGGAACAGGTCGCATTTGCAGCAGATATATGCTGCCCATCATAAATCAAAGCACGAGACAGACAGGGGTTGGAGGAGAGTACTGTAGAGTACTGTGAGAGAGAAATCAAGTAATCGAGTGTATTACCTGCATTCAGATTTAGCATTTTTCCTTCTTTATGTTCATAATAAAAAACCTGTTTGAATGTTCACTGCGATATCTTGTCCTTGTAACAGTTAAGGGGTTTTCCCTTGCCTGACACTCAAAGCATTTGTCAGTTCTGATTGTTCTGTTCACACAACAAGTTTCAGTCCTTTCAAACTAAAAGTCTTTGCTGCTGACTGAATCGCTCATAAAGACAGTGTTTGCCGCCATCTAATAGCGTAATAAATGCAACTTCTGTTGCTGTTCATGGTCAGGGACTATTTTTTCCCAGCGGAAAGAAGCCTTCAAGTGATTATACTTCATTAAAGTTGCACTGATACATATTTTTGGCTTTAATATTTTTATTGTGTGGTAACCGTATTATAAAAGCAATAAGGTACTTGAGGCTAGTGCTG
Source organism: Romanogobio albipinnatus (assembly GCA_023566225.1). Taxonomy (NCBI): domain Eukaryota; kingdom Metazoa; phylum Chordata; class Actinopteri; order Cypriniformes; family Gobionidae; genus Romanogobio; species Romanogobio albipinnatus. The sequence goes on along the minus strand of CM042261.1, from coordinate 10,498,803 downwards.
TATCGTGAATAAGTCACGGCTGAAAGGGTTGCAGGCACCCCGCTTCGCATCGTGCCTAACAACGCACTTCAGCCATGACTTATTCACGATACAGCACAGCCTCTCGTACCTTATTGCTTATAATCATTTTCTTCTGGTAATGGCCATACGCGAGTCGAGGTCCAGTCGAAGAGTGACTTCTGACCCTTGAATGTTTCTGTGTGTACGCGGCACAATCTCCAATCTTTGTGTGCGAGTATGTGTGTGTGGGTGTGCTTCAATGAAAGCAGCACATTAACGTTAAGCTTATTTTTAAGGCAAGAGCAGGCGCGGCCATTGTAACTTGATTATGTCGAGGCTTCCGGTTGCATCCGCTTCCATTTCTATTAACATATAAAAGATACAATAAATTGTGCATGAGAGCAAATCCAAGTCTAGTGGACAAAGCAGCTTGTTTTGATGTGCACCAAGAATGTCTCAGGCCAATCCATCCTGTAGCTGTGTGTGTTCCTGGTTATGGATGTACGTCCCACAGTCCCTACACATATGCTTGATTTCAAAACATGTGAGCTGACTTTAGAGGCAGCATTTTAAGGGGCCAGAGGCTAGAGAACCAAAGGCTGTCCAAGCAGGTAAGGATCTTAATTAACTCTTTCTCCACCACTGACAAGATTTTCCGGTAATCTGCGTTTTCACTGTTATACGGTAGGGAGTGCTATTATAGATCTTCTGAAAGAGTACAGCAACAAAAAAAAGTGAAGAAGAAGATCTGCATAAACAAGAGGAGCCGATGGAAGTTGCTTACAAACAAGTAAGCTAACGTGATCATTAAATACTCAACATCATATAAATCGAAAATGCCCTTTCGTTAAAGGGGTGGTAAAACACGATTTCACTTTTCTAACTTTAGCTAGTGTGTAATGTTGCTGTTTGAGCATAAACAACATCTGCAAAGTTACAACGTTCAAAGTTTAAAGCAAAGGGAGATATTTGCTTTTAAAGAAATCAATTTCTAAGGACTACAGCAAACGGCCAGTAGGGACTACAGACATTCCTCCAGGGTTGCTGACATCACCAGTCTCAATATTTACATAATCCCCTCCTCCGAGAATAAGGGGAACGAGGTCATTTTGTATTGCTATAGAGAAAAGTTGTTGTGGTATTCTTAGATTTCATGTGACGTCACACAGTGGCGCGGGTGTCATTTGTAGGACTGAATTGCAACATGCAGTCTATCTGCTGTGCTGTGGGCTGTGAACAGCAAATCTGGTTAGTAGGCTGGAGTGTTGTTTCCGCAATGCCGACGAAAACACTGTTATTTTCATCCGGATTGCACGTCCACTTTGTTCAGCCTTCCTAGGGACAGAGGAGTTAGGGATCAATGGTTATCTCGCTCTCTGTGCTGTACATTTTACGGAAGAAAGCTTCCACAATCTTCGCGAGTTCAATGCAGGATTCGCACAACGGCTTGTCCTGAAAGATGGAGCAGTTCCAACTTTAAAAACAGAAGCTGTTTACGGGCCACAACCTGTAAGTATGATTTATTTTTCATCGATTTATTTTCCTGTAATAGTTTGTATTGTTAATTGTACGTTGTAGCAAGGAAGTAAACAAATGACAACGCTGTTTGGCTCTGCAAACCAGTTTGTTAAATGCTCATTCATACTTAACGTTATCCGACAAACACCTAACGTTACAAACTTTTTTAAAATCTCAACAGCGAACTTGGAATTAGTGTAAATTATTCTTTGATTAGAGCTTTTATGTATTGCTTATCTACATACTTGTTTATCTACAGGCATGCTAAACATGGTTCTGTGTTTGATTTGGCTACTATAGTAAAGCCAATTTTTTGTGTTCTTTTTGGGTTAATAGTTCTTGCGACAGATATTTGGCTATAATAGTTCTAATAATATAAAAGTAACAGTGCCATTCAGTAGCGATCACTATAGATCTGCAGTCTTTACTAAAAAAATCCCTTTGAGGACTGTAGTAGGCTATACAGTAACAACAAAAACAAACCATTCTGAAACGTCGTTTAACAGCCGTTCTTGAACAGTGTTAGATTTTGGTGTATTTGGCCGAGCAGTCGTTTGGGTGGCTCGCCAATGTATTCGATTTCTCCAATACATAAAATAAGTAAGCTTGACCAGAGTTCTTGTGGGGAGAAGAATTTATTGAAGGTTTGTAGTGTAGCAGTCTTTCAGCATCGATGTTATCATGCCGCCCTTCAACATCTTAACCCAACGTTCTGTGTTCTGAGACAGAACTTTATACAGGGAAGACAAAGGGCTTTAGACAAAGGGAAACTGTTAGGACCTCCCACAGGAGATCGTTCTTACACACCCCAAACGTTCCTGCCATCAGTCCTGATCCAATCAGCATAACAGTGACATTCAAATGCATAGATGCTAATCCAATCACTCATGGGCTCCAAGGGCCATTAAAGACAAATGGTGCTCATTTTACAAAAAGGAACTGGCCTGGAAGATTTGCATTCAAAATCTATCAACAGGTTCTGCTCGATCATCTTCACTAAAATGTTCTGGGTCCGATTCCGGCTCAAATTGGTATGGTTTTATTGATGCCATTGTTTCTAATACTACCAAAGCACAGTCTACCGGTAAAGGTACCACTAGGCAGTTAGCGAATCACAACACACTGGGCCAGCTAACCAATCTGAGCCCATTGCGTATTTTTGAGGGACCGGCTTCATAGAACCCGGAAACCATCAGACCGTTTTTACAAGGAGGGACAGAGCAGTGTAGAATAAAGGTAAAATATATGAAAAAATATTTTTTTTAAACGAAGCATGAACACATGTTATAGTGCACCCCACAAACACAATCAAGCCTTCGAAAGAATGTGTTTTACCACCCCTTTAACAAAATGACAAACCCATGAAGAGGTTTAAGACTGTACAAGCTTTGAGTGTGTTGAGGGACTCGGTCTACTCAATCTGTGTCTTGATTGCTGACTAGCAACTTAGTTGGTAAACACTGGCAGGGAAAGCAGTACGATCCTTTAAGATACCCTATTTTATATAGGGTTAAATCTAAGGCTGCATCACATATATCCTTTGTGGATAAATCAGTCCAGTAATGCATAATAAATATTATATGGAAGTCAAAATTGATAAAAAATAGATCAATGTAATCAAAAAGTATAATTTTACCCAACATTTTTATGCTTATTAGGGCTTATTTACTAACAGCTTGTGCCGGCGCAAACCTTCTTTTGGTGTTAAAAAATAACGGTCAGGATTTATTAAAGACATGCAGTGAAAAATTTGTTCAGAAAAGGTGTAGGGTATTTTTGAGGCTGACCTTATTGCATATGCATTTGTAGGACTTTCCCTTTCAGACGCAAAATTTATGGGAGGAGAGTATTTAAATTAATCACACAAGGTGATTTACTAAGGTTTGCGCTCGTCAATATACTGGTATTTTGCACCATTATTTATCGCCCAAAAAAGCATGTCTTAAAACCGGCGCTATAACTGGTAGACTGCATTGGTCATTCTGAAAATGATCCGGCTGCGTCTGTATTCTTTAATTTGCGTGTCGTCAGTAGATCACACGCAGAACTTTCCACTCCCATCAGCTCTTTTTTGGAATTGCGCTCTCTTGCTGATTTGCCCTGTAAATCTATCCCTTAGAGTATTGCGCTGTTAGCTTAGCAACTTGCTATAGTAGCAAACACTACTGAGATCAATATTGAGTCGAGTCTCCTGTGAGGAATACTATACTTGTGTCCCAAATCCATCACTTACGAGGTTCTGTGACAGTTAGGATGATGCCTCGAAAGACAGCTGCCTAGGCAATAGACAGCTTACTAGGTTTTGTAACAGCATTTTAGTGTCTCTGTAAACTGATGGTGAGCAGCTTTGTCACACATATTTGCCATGTCAAAGATACACCTACTAAGCTTCAAGAGACCAGGCTGATGAAGGATGTTCACAGCTGAAGATGGATTCTGAACACCAGCTCACAGAGAATGACAGCGAGATCTTAACACCACACAAACCTTTAGGAATCGACTATGAAATAACTGCAAGGGTACAGCTGGTAGGATGAATGAGTGACAGGGACATAAATGAAACAAACCAGATGCTGATTTATATCCTGTGGTGCAAGTAATGTTTGCAAAAGGTGACAATAAAACAAATGTTTAGTATAAATTCACAACACCTTATCCTCAAACTTTTTTTGTAACACTTTATTTCGATGGTCCACTTTAGACATTCTACTAATTGTAAGTAACTTTGCAACTACATGTCAATAGCAGTCATTCGAGTGTTAGTTTGTCTGTTTAATATCTGCTAACACTTTATTTTGAAGCTCATCAACAGACATTCTACTGACTAGAAGTAACTTTAAAAGTACGTCAACTTATTCTACTAACCCTAATCATAACAGTCTAACAGTCTAATGAGAGTTAAATGAAATGTAGTTGCAAAGTTATTTGTATAGTTAGTAGAATGATAACAGATCAGTCTAAATTGTAATGTAGACATGCATTTTCTGTAAATCTGCTTTGAAATGAGATGTATTGTGAAAAGCGCTATACAAATAAATGTAAATTGAATTAAATTGAATGTCCACAGTGGACCATGGAAATAAAGTGTAACCTTTCTTTTAAATGCTGTAGTTCCTTAGTGAATAATCAATATATCAAAGTAAAGGTCCTTTCACACTGGACACAATTTTGACGTGCAAATAATTTGCGCGATGGTTTTATTTTTTGATCAGCTGTTTGTGTAATGAGCGCTTCCACACAGAACGTGAATGTGCTGTGGCCACTGATCTAAATGACTGGATTGCTCATCACGTTCTAAACTGCCATCAGGTTTTTTGAGGCGTTTGAGCGGCCATCTTACTATTCCCTACCAACAGAGGGCATCATTGACGTGCAGCCAAAACATTAACCTAAAAATCACACGATTTGCAGCGTCTCAGTCTCACAGGATTAGTTTTTTACGATATATGTATGTAGATTAATAGTTACTTTAGATGTTATCTGTAATGTTTATGGTCTTTTCGGCGAGGATGAGTCATATATTGAAATCGTTATTATGGGTGTGACTACTGCACACTGCCGACACAAAAACATATTTCTTTATGTATGTAATGGAGGGTTAGGGTTGGTAACTAACCCTAGCCCTCCATAGATGTATGTAATAATATTTATTGGAATACATATCCATAAAAATATGCTTCAGCGTTAATAAGGGGTTAGTAATATTAAACATTAACGTATATCTGTGTTTAGCTACAGAAATTGATTCCAATAGCTTATATAATAAATATTAATACAAGCCTCGATATTGCACTATATTGTATTACAATTCAAAGTTTGCCATCATCTCGGAAATAAAGCAGTCAGCGTTATCGGCCTGAATTAGTTATGTGCATTTTATTTCCTGATTTCAGACTCTTAAAGACTCTTAAAATGTATGCTGTTTGTTTCCATATGAGTATAAGCGTTATATGACTATTCCATAAGTGTTATGTATGCCGTGTTATTTATTTAATCATCGTTTAAATCATTAACTGCTTCAAAATGCATGCTGTTAATGAAATCATTGTTGAAACACTGGCAGTTAGCCTAGGCTACACTCTAAAAAAAAAAGGTTCTATATGGCACCAAAAATGGTTCTTGGCTCGTAATCATAGGGGAACCTTTTTAGTGCTATATAGCACCAATTTTGGGCCTTCAGTGGTTCTTCAGCGGTTCTTCACCGGTCTCACCGCTAACTAAGGTGCTATAAAGCACCGAACATACAGAACATGTTAAGATATGGTGCTATATAGCACCAAAAGTGGTTCCCCTATGATTACGACGAAAGAACCATTTTTGGTGCCATATAGAACCTTTTTTTTTTAGAGTGTACTGTATGAATAATATGAATAATAGCACAACACAACAGTACAATGCGATTTCAGGTTATGTTTTCAAGCCCTAAAAATTTGCGCTTTGATATTTGTGATACGCTGAAGTGTCTCGTCCGCCCGCCGAGCTGATGTTCTCTACTATAATGAATATGAACGTAACTTTTTAATGGAAATTCCTGACTTATCCAATTTACATGCTTAGTTTGTGTTGTTTGTGTTGTGTACAGGGAGACTTCAAATATAAAAACGCTGACTCGTTAGGCAATGTTTTCTCAGTAAAATCATATAATTCCCTATTGATTCAATAGAACGTGTGAGCTTACTTGGGAATACCAACATGGCGGCGCGACGGCTTCACTTTTTATGACGTCATGAGCAATCCAGTCATTTATATAGATCAGTGGCTGTGGCGAAAAAATTATGTTTATTTTTTTCGCTTCAATGCTAATTTTTTTAATCTCTCGCAGCGACAGAAAAGGCTTCAACTAATCACATACAAGGAAACAAAGGTGACGAAATGTCCAGTAGATGTCACTAGCTATTCAATCAACATTAACCTTTGCCAGGTATCGCATTTATCGTGACACGAGATTACAGCTCCTGTGGAGTATATGCAAGTCGCTGTGGGCTACAGACAGCGATAACATAGCTTAACCTTTTGAGTTAAAACTTGTGTATTTTTTTCTAAACTTTTTCTAATTGGGTCCGCGACTAAAGTGAATGCGTTTTCGTCAGTACGACTGTGGCACTTAAATGTTTACATTGTGACTCAACTGGAAACATAGCTGCTCTGGATTGATTGGTTCCTGAAGTTTGTGGTTTGTCTCATCAGATGCGGTGCTACTGTCTCTGGAGGAGCTCCTCAAATTGTCCTACGGACATTGAAAAGTAAGTGCGGAACCAGTCATGATAAAGTTTTAGCTCCTGTACAAGATTAGAAAACTCCCCTTCAGACTGTTCTTTAAGACTGGGTGCACCCAAAACCTTTTTTTCAGTCTTTTAAAGAAAATGAAAAGCTCGTCTTCACTGGATGATGAAGTGTCCATGTTTTCTATGCTGTCGCCGCAAATGTTTTGGAATGTTGGAGCTCTGAAACGTCACAGACGTCGCAAATTCGTGTTGCGGCTGATGTGAATGGTTTTGAAACACGAAATATTTGCTTTTCTGCTTTGCTTTTTCGTTACGCGTCCGGTGTGAAAGGGCCTTATTTATGATTAGCAAAGCAATTTCTCAGAAATTAAACAGATGACATGCTATGCATTATTTACGGGGGGAAAAATAATACTTCCAAAACGCTAAACATGTTATATTATTAAATGAGAACGACACAATGTGTTTTTTGTGTTTGATGAAGTTAAATCTTTCATTAAAATTTTGACACAAATAGGTTTTTTATGCAAAACCATTTGAGAAGATATTTTGAGAAATGTCTCATGTTTCTTTGTCCATTCTAAGAAAGTTAATGGGGTCCAATGTTGTTTTGAAGTCATTTGACTTTCATTAAATGTACAAAAACATCCTTCAAAAAGACACAAAGTTTTTAACAATATGAGGGTGAGTAAATTATGACAGAATTTTCAGTTTTGTGTGAACTACTCCTATTTTTAAGCTTTCAGTACTGAAATCATACAATCTGACTGATGTGTTACCGATATGCAGCAAACAAACAATATCTCTGACAGGTATATTACATACATGTGATCGTGAATACAATACATTGTCATATCAGCCGAAAGTGTGCATGCAAAGGTGTGGAGCAGATGCATAGCATTTTCAGTCTAGCTATTCTGTGAGACACTAGTGAGAGCACAAGTCAATGCATGCAGCAAGCTAAATTAAATAATTTTTTGACCTGTAAATTGACAAACCTAATTGCTTTTATATGACACTCTCACACACATGTACACTTTCAAACAATGTACTTAAGCATCCACAAACAATCATTTTTGGTCCCAGGGCCTCTGGAACCCACCCAGCATTTTTAGATTCATCATAATTGCTGTGTGCTGAAATAAAAGGGTCCAATTAGCCATTCAGCAACTCTTGCCCCCTATGTGCATATTACACTTGCAAATAATCCTATTATCACAACGACAGTAATAAAGAAAGGCCTCCTGAATATCAATAACACAGCATATAAACAACACATTATTATTTTAATGAAGATCTGTCAATTGTGATAAAGAGAGAGTTCAGTTTACAAATTGCATGCAATATATCTTGGGAGACAAAGAAGGGAAATTGTGCAAAAAACTAGTGGGGGGAAAAGTGACAACAAAACTGTGAAACAAAATACATCAAAACAAAAAAAGCCCATCAACTATATTAAGCAATATGACTTTTTGTAATGTGTATTCAATGTTTTTGTCTCCCACAATAAATACAGCATGTCATTGATTTTGACTAATTCCATTAATTACTTTGATTGAAAATTTTAATTGATTGACTGCCCTTAAAAAAAGCGCACTTCATTTGTTGACCCATTCGACTGCAAGTAAATCAAAGGTTAAAGTGATTAACAGTCATGCTGGAAACATTGGTTTTGTACGTTCAAAATCTATTCATATTGGTGATTTGATGTGCAGTGTGCAGTCAGGTGAAAAACCACGACTGTCAGTGTATAAGTGGGAAGAGAAAACAGATGCAAGTCTTTTGTTTAAAGATGAGAATGCAGAAACAATTAAATCGCAGCAGCCTATGGCATTTTATCCGTTCAAAGAAACAAAACACACATGCACACACACACACACACACACACACATAGAGTACGTATCTGTCAGTACATGTCATATGAAGTACCAGGATGCATTGATAGACCGGGAACGGACAGCTGGGTATTCTCTGTGGCGCACCTGCTCCCCGAACAGAGTGTCTGGCATCTGGACAGGTCAGTGCACACGGCACACTGACAGGACTGCTAACAAGCTTAGTGCCACAACAGTCCCAGAGCCTGAGATGATGATAAGACTCACTACAGACGCATGATGTACTATTCTATACTTACAGTTTGTGTCATGTGATTGTTTGTCTGAACCGAAGAGGTCTACAATACCTGCAGAAAGCTCTCTGCTAGCATTCCCATTCACCTCAGTGACACAGCCCGGCTGATGCACGAACCCCCGAAGTATGTTATTTGAAATCTGTCATCGTGGCTCATGGGCGTTTACGCTGTGTTGGACTTTCTGACCTGTATTTAAAAAAAATAACAGAAAATACAAACCTAAACAGAAACTTCTACACATACTGTATTTCTTTTTTCCAATTTCTTGTTATTCCGGTTGAAACTCTCTTCACATCCTGATAGCAATCAATAATAGAAGTGGGCTAAATATTTAAAAATGTACTACATCTTCTGTGGAAGGCTCAGGACCAAAACATGTTGGCTGCAGATATTTACACTAAGTGAAAATATCATATTTTCTTAGCGATAATTGCTATTTACACTAAGTGCAAATAGCGATATATGCTATTTACACCAAGTGTAAATGGCAACTAGATTCTAGTTACTCTAAGTGAAAATAAAATTTTCTTAGCGATAGATGATATTTAGTGCAAATAATGATAGATGCTATTTACTAAGTGAAAATAAGTGATATAATCTATTTACACCATATAAAAGTAGAAGTTTTTTGCTATATGTGTAAATATTAATTAGATGCTATTATTTATTCCTCTTAAACAACAGGAAAATTACATCATGAAAACACAGATTGGCTGATGCACCACAAGAACAAGCAGTCCCAAACCCTTCACTAGATACTGTCCTGACCTGACATCAAAGGCGGCAAACAGAAGCCCCTTTCACACATACAGTATTTGCTGTTAAATTACAGATAAGAGATCATGTGTGAACAGGACACTTTCAAAAAAATAGGTAAACCAGTTCCATCAATTTACCAGTAAGGGAAGTTGTAACATTACCAGTCAATTACCGGTAATGTGCTTTTGCGGGAACGCTGAATGAAGGTATAAGTCAGAACGTGCTGATGTAAGAAGTCTGCTTTGGGCCAATCATAAGTTCTTATGCAGACGACGGGATTACTCTGCCCTGTTTACAGAAAGCTTCTTAATAGTTTTCCTATGTAAATATGCACTTAAATGATAATCTTTGACCATTGTGCCATGTCTTGTAGCTTTTTCCACGTGTCATGCTCGAGACCTACACTGTAAAAAAAGTTTAAGGCAACCAGCTGCAGAACATTTTTGAGTTTTCTCAACTTGGGGTCAATTAGTTGTACAAACTTTTTTCATGTTAATTAGTTGAATAAACTTTAAAAGCTGAATTTGTCATACAAAACATAGGTTGGATTTTTTACAGTGTAGCCTTCTTTTCCATTCATCAGCACCGCGGCTCTGCAGTTGGATACTATCATGCTTCTTCTCATGCAGCCGAATGAAGACAACCATGCAGCGTTTAGAGATCATTTCCGATGACTGACATCACAGAATTTACCTGTATTTTGGTGCTGATGTGTGAACGGGCTCTTACCGGTAAAAAGCCAGAACACCATTGGGGCGGCAGTGGCTGGAAGGTTGGTGGTTCGATCCCCGGTTCCACCTGACCAAGTGTCGAGGTGTCCATGAGCAAGACACCTAAGCCCAGCTGCTCCCGATGAGCTGGATGGCGCCTTGCATGGCAGACACCGCCGTCGGTGTGTGAATGGGTGAATGTGAGGCAATGTGTAAAGCGCTTTGGATGGCCATTGGTCTGTTAAGAAAGAGGTATATAAATGCAGTCCGTTTACTGTTGCATGTGTGAACAGCATATTTGTGTATTTACCGGTAAAGTCATTCTGGTAATTTTCCGGCAATTTAACTGGATTGCTTTGTGAAAGAGGTGAGACAAATATGCCGTAAGTATATTTAGAACTTTTAAAAGCCCTCAATATATTATATATACAGTGAGGAAAATAAGTATTTGAACACCCTGCTATTTTGCAAGTTCTCCCACTTAGAAATCATGGAGGGGTCTTTAATTGTCATCGTAGGTGCTTGTCCACTGTGAGAGACATAATCTTAAAAAAAAATCCAGAAATCACAATGTATGATTTTTTAACTATTTATTTGTATGATACAGCTGCAAATAAGTATTTGAACACCTGAGAAAATCAATGTTAATATTTGGTACAGTAGCCTTTGTTTGCAATTACAGAGGTCAAACGTTTCCTGTAGTTTTTCACCAGGTTTGCACACACTGCAGGAGGGATTTTGGCCCACTCCTCCACACAGATCTTCTCTAGATCAGTCAGGTTTCTGGCCTGTCGCTGAGAAACACAGAGTTTGAGCTCCCTCCAAAGATTCTCTATTGGGTTTAGGTCTGGAGACTGGCTAGGCCACGCCAGAACCTTGATATGCTTCTTACAGAGCCACTCCTTGGTTATCCTGGCTGTGTGCTTCGGGTCATTGTCATGTTGGAAGACCCAGCCTCGACCCATCTTCAATGCTCTAACTGAGGGAAGGAGGTTGTTCCCCAAAATCTTGCAATACATGGCCCCGGTCATCCTCTCCTTAATACAGTGCAGTCGCCCTGTCCCATGTGCAGAAAAACACCCCCAAAGCATGATGCTACCACCCCCATGCTTCACAGTAGGGATGGTGTTCTTGGGATGGTACTCATCATTCTTCTTCCTCCAAACACGTTTAGTGGAATTATGACCAAAAAGTTCTATTTTGGTCTCATCTGACCACATGACTTTCTCCCATGACTCTTCTGGATCATCCAAATGGTCATTAGCAAACTTAAGACGGGCCTTGACATGTGCTGGTTTAAGCAGGGGAACCTTCCGTACCATGCATGATTTCAAACCATGACATATTACCAACAGTAACCTTGGAAACGGTGGTCCCAGCTCTTTTCAGGTCATTGACCAGCTCCTCCCATGTAGTTCTGGGCTGATTTCTCCCCTTTCTTAGGATCATTGAGACCCCACGAGGTGAGATCTTGCATGGAGCCCCAGTCCGAGGGAGATTGACAGTCATGTTTAGCTTCTTCCATTTTCTAATGATTGCTTCAACAGTGGACCTAGAATTTTGTCTCTAGTGTCTTTGGACAGCTCTTTGGTCTTGGCCATGTTAGTAGTTGGATTTTTACTGTTTGTATGGGGTGGACAGGTGTCTTTATGCAGCTAATGACCTCAAACAGGTGCATCTAATTTACGATAATAAATGGAGTGGAGGTCATACCTGCAAACTCACAAGTGGTGAAAAAGGTGACATGTTTCCGAATTAAATACTTTAATCTGGGTCATTGCCCTACAGTAGAACGTGTGGTTTTAACATGTAAACGAAGCATTCTGGTGCAAAGAAAAGACAACATTTGCTTTCAAATAAAAAAAAAAACATTTACACTATAGCGCTGGGCACTGAAACAAATTTCATTTGAATTTCAAATTACAAATTTGATTTGATATTGATTAACATGGTACAGTACATAGCAAATTGTATGTACTGTGCAATGTGTGGATTTGTTGTGGTGTAATTCTCCTCAGTGTTATATTAGCTTTTAGCTACATACTTAAATCTGTATATTTGTGATATTTACCCCAGGGAGTTATTTACTTTATAAAGGCTATTTTTAACCTTATTAAATGTATACATCATCTTTCATGTCAAATTCTTACATTTGATCAATACATTCAGTTATAATAATAAGACACTATAGGGCTGTTACCAATCAAATTAAATCATTTACACTGAAAAGTTACAACGAAAAATGTTATGAGATTGTATGTTTTCTTATTTGTATATTCAATCAATGATATTTTAAACATGAAACTAAACCGCCAGTAGGTGGCAGCAAGTGACCGTCTTAATGAGTGAGTCATTGAGTCGTTCATTGAAACGATTCATTCAAACACTGAATCATTCAGTAACAAAACACCATGCTGAGTGTTGCTTTCCTTTGGAACCATTTCCGTCAGTGAAATAGAACAAAAAAGTAAATGTTGTCTGTGTCTAAAATATAAGTAAGTAACTTAATTTTAATTTAGGCTAACTTACTTGTTTACTGAACCACAAATTTCAATGTAACATTTGCAATTGTGATGATATTCAGCAAAACAGCTCCCTTAGTCGACTCGTGTTATTAACAATATCATAAGTTATAAATAAAACTATTTTACCCCAATATGTTTCTTCTGTGAGTTTATAGTGCTGTTATGTTCATTTGTTTTGATTTCTCCATGAATGTCTCTCTCAGGCAGACTTTTTTACCAGAAATACACTAACCCTTATCAATCGCTGTTTACATTGAAATGTAATAAAATCAGAATCATTCTCACGTTTCTGGTTATTTTATTAAGTTTTAAGATAGGCCTACTTGTCCAGTCAGATTATTGTCGAGCCCGCACAGTCTATGGTCGAGCCCTGATGGTGTAAAGCGGAGGTGATCAGTTCATGTGCCGTTTGTTTGAACTGAGACGCTACAGTGATCTGTGAATGTCACGCCAAATTAGAGGTGAGCTTCACTCAAAGTTTCACTCAAAAAGGACTAAACATACTAACGGTACATCTCATAATCATATACTTTGCACCATTGACTAAGACAAAGAAAGAGAAACCTTAAGACATCAAACATGCCTTGGTTTAAACACATAAAAGCAGTATATCTTCTTTACAGAGCCATTTTGAGCATTTAAGATGACTTTTACATCACATGAGCATATACTATATAGGAAGCATGCATATATTTAAGAAATCGTCATATCTGTCATTTCTGGGATAGTTTAATTAAAGGCTAAATAAAGTGGAATGCTTGTGTATGTGGGTGTGTGTGTTAAGGTGATTCTCCGGCCATTCTGAACATAGGGGTGAGTTAGGGGTCCTGGCTGATTAGGATCTGATTGAAGCTTTCACAGGTCCATCATCGTATCTTCTGGTCACACTCTAGCTGGTCATTAACCAGTCAGTGGTGCAATCTAACTCAGACTTGTTGGAGCCATTAGAGCAGGGATTTAATTTATATGCAGAGCTGTGGAAGAGAAGAGCATCTCTGATGTTCCTCAAAACAACTCATCCCTTTGATCCTATAAGAGAAAGACTCCAGACGCTACACAGTATACAAATATCACATACAATGGCAGACAGAGACCAGGGCACCTCTGGCAACACTTCTATAAACAATTTACAAGTTATTTACAGTTATTGATGTAAACATCCCAAGTACCAAAAAAAGGTACCGTAGGTACCGATACCGGTTCAAATGTGAACGGTACCCAACCCTAGCGGGCACGCTAGCAAGGATGCTAAAGACTGCCTCCAGCATCATTTGCTAGACTACGTCCGTTGTACTCACTCCCATCCGGGTCATGGCACCAATGTAACAGGCCTACGTCCGTTACACTCGCAAATGCTTTTCTGTCAAAATAAAGACTACCGTTCAAACGTTTGGTGTATAATATTTTTTTGTTTGTTTTTGAGTTCTATGCTCAAAAAGGCTGCATTTATTTGATCATAAATACAGTAAAAACAGTACTATTGTGAAATATCACTACAATTTAATATAACCATTTTCTATTTTGATCAATTTTAATTTGTAATTTATTCCTGACATGTAAAAAATGCGTTTATAGACCTCATTCAGATCAGTGCCATGACAGGTAGGAAAGTGAGGCTGTGAGGGATAGACCTATTGTGTTTCCAATGGCATCCTCTGTAAAAAGCTGTATAAAGCTCCTAGATCACCCATCATTTTCCACAGCTCATATTTTCTGGAGTTTTTTGTTCTGCTGAAGTTTCATCAGCAGAACAATTGAAAAACACATTAAATAATAGTACAACCCACTGAAGAGATGTATGTCTATCCCTCACGCTTTGCTTGCATTCCCTTTAAAAATCATAGATGGTGTTGCTGTGAATAAGGTCTATAGGTACCGTTACAGGTATCATTACTCCAGTCTTTACTGTAACATAACCCTTCAGAAATCATAATGTTATATGCTGATTTGCAGCTTAAGATTTAGTTTTTTAATATATTATCAATGTTGAAAACGGTTGTATTGCTTAATATTTTTGTGGAAACTGTGATACTTTTTTCAGGGTGAATTTTTAAAGGGTAAAATAATGCCATTTATTTGAAATAGAATTGTTTTGTACAATAATTCATACTTTTACTGTCACTTTTGGTCAATTTAGCATGTCCTCGTTGAATAAAAGTATGAATTTCTTTAAAAACAAAAATCTTACCTGACCTAGAACGTTTGAATGGGAGTGTATAGCAACTTTTGGATGGCCATCAAAGGATAAATATGCCTTTTTTCAGTCAGATGGTGTAGATATGGCATCTACCAACATGGGTTAAAAAGGCCAAACCTTAAACCCTTAGTCTAAATATGTATAATGTGGGTTTTTGACCTCAGTTGTCATTGGTAACAACAGTAAAAGTAGGCTAAGCATTAAAGGAAAACATGTCAGAAGGCTGCATCCAACCAACTTTTCATCTTTTCACAAGAAAAGAAAAACAAGACCCACACACTTTCAGTGCATGACACTTATGCTGGAGTGCTATCCTGAATTATAATAAGGCAACGCTGGGCACTGACACCTCTCAGTGGAGATGCAGGAGGCTTTAGGAGCCTCATGCCCTTTACAAGAATAACAGACAATGGGTTGGGTGCAAGTGTGTCATTCTGGCATAATTCCATCTTGATATGTAATCCTAAAAATGTTGTCATTATTTACTAAACCTCGTGTTAAAACCAAAAAGGTTAATTAAAAAGATGCAAAAGCACCATAAATGTATCATAAAAGTACTCCGTACGACGTGTGCTTTCTTGTTATTTTAGAGGTTGACAACCATTTCATTATATTGAAAAGTGTGGTCATTCTATCCCCATGGTGTTGAATTTGAAGGCCATTCACATGTTCCTCCCAATGAAATGTGGCACTGTACTATAACACATCAGCAATGCCGTGGAGACACTTCCAGGATCATGTGGCGGCTCACTTCATGATCCGGACCAAAATGAGCCAACAGTCAACCGTGGATAAGCATAGAGAGCAGAAAAGGCCTGTAGTGCAGCATATCTATCCAATTTCAAGGTCATGTGCTTGTAACCAGCAAATACCATTTTGAAATTGGATTTGTGAGTTTGGTAAACTGCAGAGGATACACAGCCTAAAGGGAGTCCCAGACACTATTTTATTTTTCTATTTTTAATTTTTTTTCTCTCTCTCCCCTCTCAATTTCATGCACCCCAATTTCACGCAGGCAGCGTGGAGACTGGGACCTCACCCAATATGGACTGGGAACAGAAGATTAAATGTAATCATACAGTGCAAATGCAAAGGCCGAGACTGTCAGGGTGACACCTTGCACATATTTGCATTTGCAAAGAGTGTAGTCTTAAGATCACATTTAAAATGTTTGAATGTCACCTGCATTAGATAGCAATATACTGCCACTGACATCCATTATATGGACAAAAAAAAAACCTGAGACAGTCATACAGGTTTGGAACATCATAAGGGAGAGTACATGATGACAGAATTATTATTTCTAGGTGAACTAGGGGGTTTGCTAAGGGGCCTCAGCAAACTTCCAAGGGGGCCTCAAGATGACTTAAAAAGAGCAGAACATTGCCCAAAGCATCACACTGCCTCCGCCGGCTTGCCTTCTTCCCATAGTGTGTCCTGGTGCCAAGTATTGCCCAGGTAAGCGACGTAATGTAAAAGAAAACGTGATTCATCAAACCAGGCCACCTTCTTCCATTGCTCTGTGGTCCAGTTCTGATGCTCACGTGATCACTGTTGGCACTTTGGGCAGTGGACGGGGGTCAGCGTGGGCACCCTGACTGGTCTGCGGCTATGCAGCCCCATACACAACAAACCTATCAGAACCAGCATTAACTTCTTGAGCAATTTGAGCTACAGTAACTCGTCTGTTTGATCAGACCACATGGGCCAGCCTTTGTTCCCCACATGCATCAATGAGCCTTGGCCACCCATGACCCTGTCACCAGTTCACCACTGTTCCTTCCTTGGAACACTTTTGATAGATATTGACCACTGCAAACCGGGAACACCCCACAAGAACTGCAGTTTTGGAGATGCTCTGACCCAGTCGTCTAGCCATCAATATTTGGCCCTTGTCAAACTCGCTCAAATCCTTACACTTGGCCATTTTTCCTGCTTCTAACACATCAACATTGAGGACAAAATGTTCACTTGCTACCTAATATATCCCACCAACTAACAGGTGCCGTGATGAAGAAATAATCAGTGTTATTCAGTGGGAAAGTATTCACAGCTCTTTTTCCACATTAAATTCATTATGTTCCTAAAAATTCTACAAACAATACCCCATAATGACAACATGAAAGTTTTTTTTTTTAATCTTTGTAAATTTATTTTAAAAAATAATAAAAATATCACATGTACATAAGTATGCACAAGCCTTTGCTCAATACTTTGTACTTTGTATTGAAGCACCTTTGGCACCAATTACAGCCTCAAGTCTTTTTGAGGATGATGCTGCAAGGATGACACATTTTTGGGCAGTTTCTCCCATTCATCTTTGCAGAATCTCTCAAGCTCCATCAGGTTGAATGGGGAGTGTCATGCACAGCCATTTTCAGATCTCTCCAGAGATGTTCAATCGGGTTCCAGTCTGGGCTCTGGCTGGGCCACTCAAGGACATTCACAGAGTTGTCCCGCAGCCACTCCTTTGTTATCTTGGCTGTGTGCTTAGGGTCGCTGTCCTGTTGAAAGATGAACCTTCGTCTCCGTCTTAGGTCCAGAGCGCTCTGGACCAGGTTTTCATCAATGATGTCTCTGTACATTGCTGCATTCATCTTTTCCTTGATCCTGACTAGTCTCCCAGTTTCTGCCGCTGAAAAACATCCCCACAGCATGATGCTGCCCCCACCATGCTTCACTGTAGGGATGGTATTGGCCAGGTGATGAGCGGTGCCTGGTTTCCTCCAGACATGACACTTGCCATTCAGGCCAAAAAGTTTAATCTTTGTTTCATCAGACCAGAGAATTTAGTTTTTTATGGTCTGAGAGTCCTTCAGGTGCCTTTTGGCAAACTCCAGGTGGGCTGTCATGTGCTGTCTGGCCACTCTACCATACAGGCCTGATTGGTGGAGTGCTGCAGAGATGGTTGTTCTTCTGGAAGGTTCTCCTCTATCCACAGAAAAATGCTGGAGCTCTGTCAGAGTGACCATCAGGTTCTTTGTCACCTCCCTGACTATGGCCCTTCTTCTCCGATTGCTCAGTTTGGCCGGACGGCCAGTGGTTCCAAACTTCTTCTGATTATGTATGATGGAGGCCACTGTGATCATTGGGACCTTCAATGGTGCAGAAATGTTTCTGTACCCTTTCCAAGGTCTGTGCCTCGATACTATCTTGTCTCTGCAGTCTACAGACAATTCCATGGACATCATGGCTTGGTTTGTGCTCTGACATGAACTGTTAAAGGTGGGACCTAATATAGTGTATGCATTTCCAAATCATGTCCAATCAACTGAATTTACCAAAGGTGGACTCCAATCAAGTTGTAGAAACATCTCAAGGATGATCAACCCGTTCTCACTCCCAGGGCGTCGAAAAACGAAGCATGGTCAAGTGCCTTCCGCGTCGCAAAGAAGACGCTAAAGTCACCCCTAGGCGTCACTATTTTGACGCGCTGGGTGCTCCATTCATTTCAGTTGTTTACCCAATGCGTCAGATCAAGACGCATTTTATTCTTTGCATTTGTAAAAGCATACATGATTTTATTAATATTTTATTAATATTTAAAGGTTACTTTTATATTTTGGAGCAGCTAACCTAACTCCTACCCTAAACCTACCCACTCCTAAACAATATAAAACACACAACAGGCAAATACAAGTACAGTCACAGGTATTTATTGCAAAAACTTACCAACAACAGTATAAAACTATTAACTCATGTTGCATTCCAAGTCTTCTGAAGTCACACGATGTCTTCATGTAAAGAACAGAGTTGATCTTAATGTTTTAATCGCTGAGATGATGATCCCGCCACCCCGTTAACGCACTCATTCATATCTCATTCAAATAATACACACGCCTCTTTAGCATGACGCATTCGGTCACAAGACACACGAGAACCAATGAAATTTTACAATCAAAGCTGACATAATGACGCAATTAGTCACGAGACATATGAGAGCCAATGAAATTTCACTATGAAAACTGACGTAACGGGCGGCAACATTTGAAATTGTTTGTGTTCGTGATCTTCTGTGGATGGAGACGCTGATCGCTTTTGGGGATTTCCTTCACACAAATCAATCGCTTGGCCTCGGAATATTTGTATTTTTTTTATAAATTGTGCATGCAGTCGACTCTGCCTGTTATATCTGCGTTTTATACCACACAAATGGGTAGGTTTAGGGTTGGAATGGGGTTGGGTTACATGTTAAAACATGTCTAGATAGTGTAAATAAAATGATGCTGGCTGATTATATTGAGAATCACAGTCCAACATGTCATAATGGCAAAATCATAACCCAATATATGATCATCATGACGATAACGTTCAAATGCCCAACGCGTCTGTGTCTGACGCCGAAGGTTTCTCATTGAAATGAATGGAGCACTCAGCGCATCGATATAGTGACGCCTAGGGGTGCCTTTAGCCTCTTTATTGTGACGCGGAAAGCACTTGACCATGCTTCGTTTTTCGACGCTTTGGGAGTGAGAACGGGTTGGGATGATCAATGGAAACAGGATGCACTTGAGCTAAATTTTGAATGTCATGGCAAAGGATGTGAATACTTATGTACATGTCTTTTTTTTTTTTTTTTTTTCTAATAAATTTGCAAAGATTTCAAACAAACTTCTGTCATGTTGTTATGTAACATAACAAAATGTGGAAAAAGGAAAGCACTGTGAATAATTTCCGGATGCACTGTATATGCACTCATGTAATATCTTATTTTTTGGGGGGTGAAACATGTCCTGGATAGTGTTAATTTTATCACCTATTTTTTGTCTTACATTTTTCTAGTAATGCCAGGTTCTAACAAAAAAGTTATAAATACATTTTAGAAATTTTACTTTTTATTTAAAATCCTTCTCCAGGAAATCACAAGCAACTGGGAAAAATCATGGGGTCTTTAAATATTGTTGTGGACAATGGGAGCCCTTCGAGTCAAAAAGGTTAAGAACCAGTGATGTAAATCTTAAAATAGGTGGATTAAATAAATATCCAATATCAGCTCATACTGATAAATGAAAAAAGCATTGTGCATTGCTATATAAAAGTCATTCCTAAAATCGTTAGTTCTGAGAAAATATCTGGCAACATTGTTTGGAGATGGCTCTTGGTTTGATATTTTGCTTTCTAAAGTGATGACATTCACACATTTTAAGTGTGGCATAGTTGTTCAAATACTTTGGGGCATCAGTTTTTAAACCTAATGTAGCTTAAAATTGTGATGGATAAACAAGTCCAAAGTAATTGCTGTGTGAACACAGTTACCTCCCTTTTAACATAAAAGGCTCTGCTGAATGCCTGCCTCTAAAACTATGAAGAACAGATGTTTATGTAAACTCAGTAGATGTCAGTACCTGTGTCAGTGTCTATCCTATATATACCCTAACAGTGTCTTTTTTATTACTGAAAAAGCTGAGCTTGTGATTGTGGGGGTTGGTTCTCTCATTCTCTCTCATTCACAGCAGAGGGGAATGATTTTGTGAGCAGGGTGTTATAAAAGCAGTGTACACACACACACACACACACACACACACACACACACACACACACACACACACACACACAGACACACACACACACACACACACACACACACACATACAGCCAGCCAGGGTGCTCTATTCTGCTGTGATGTTCTCAAAATGATTTCCTAGCAGATATCATTTCAGTAGCTGACTGAATCGAGGCGGAGCGGGCAGGGGGAGGGTGTTAAGGTGCAGGAGGTGTCTCAGGTGCACTACAGGAAATGAAAAATGAAAAATGAAAAGAAAAAAATGAAAGGAATGTTTGTCAAGGGGTGCCGTCTGGCATGCCTCATGGAAAATTAATAATGTATTTTTGCAAATTTGCAATGTTATTTTGCTAGATCAGGGGAGCAGGGCAGGAAGCCAGTGTGTGGAAGAGGACAGGGCCCTGGGAAGAATACTGATTAAACCTCAGCAGAACGAAGCCAACTGAGATCAATGCTGGACTGCATGTGATATGTCTTAATAATGAGGCCGGTGCGGTCTTGCATGGCTTGTCCCTACATGTATGTGAACAAGTGCCAGGGCATTTGCTCTGAGGAGGCAAGAGAATCAGAAAAATAAAAACAATTAATGAAATATGAACCAAAAAAATACATATAATCCACTCGTTTGAATGTGAGGGGAGAGACGGCCAAGGTAAAGGCAAAATTATGGTGGAAAATCATGGCCCTGTTTACACCTGGTATTTAGATGTGTTTTGGATGATCGGATCACAAGTGGACGACGCTAAATACAGACGAAAATGGGGTCTAAGGCGTTTTGAGCTTGTCCACTTTCGACAACTTCCAGAGGTTTGCCAGACTTTTGCAGTGTAAACAGCCACAAAAGACCGCTTACTGACCTAATGCATAAATAATATGGGAAGCGCTCTAGCCAGTCAGGGTTGGCTGGAGACCCAAGTTTGGTTTGAAGACGAAAAACGTACCAAGCACAATATTCTCTCACCATTTCTGATTTATAATCAAATATTATTGGTCTTGCGGCTGTCAGAGCAGAAATGAAAGCTGATGCTCTCCGTATGTTTTTCCATCATTTATGACGGATATGTAAATTGCACAAGCTTATTTTGTCCATTATATCGAAAGATCTGAAAAAGCCCTTTCATTTACCCTCCCCTCGAAGAAATCCGGACAGAAGTGATTGAAATTAGGGATGCACCGATAGGATTTTTTGGGGCCGGTACCGATTTTAACAAACAATTATTGGCTGATTCCGATACCGATATTTGTCACTTGCCCTCTTATTTGAAAAGTTGTCATTAAAATAGTGTTTTAAATATTTTAAATCAGCAAGGTACAAAAAAAACATACATTAACGTATAGCCTACTAGCTAGTTTATTGCTGCATTATCAAATAATTTCTAATGAACATAAACTGGATCCATTTAACATTTAGCAGGCCAACATCAATATATAAATACAACAGAACAAGATATATATGAAATAAACAGTGTTTTTTTAAGTAGGTGTAATGTTAAATAACACCATATTCTTGACTGTATAAATGAAATACATATATTATTATTACATTGAGACGTAGCTAAATTCTACTGTACAACATTAATCCTGTCACAATTACTTTGTTAAACTGAACTTTTATTTTGACGGGTTGCCGTGAAGACCTTCGATTTCCTGTGTGTGTATTTATGATATGACGATAGATTTTGTCGAATGAAACGGTAAAATACTCATGAAGTGACTGGAGATGCATTCATGTCCTAATATATTGAAGTGGCAGAGACTGAAAAACAATGCAAGTTTCAGTGTGTGTGTGTGTGTGGGGGGGGGGGGGGGTTGGGCGGGGGTTAATGAAAGCGCGCTTGCGGCATTCATTCACACAGAGACAGACACAGAAACATGCAGGATTCATATTTAAACTGTATTTTTTTTGTTACATTGGTTTGATACATCTGCCTTTTTCATGCTATAGCCAATATGCCGATGGTTGTAAATAGATCCCAAAAAAAATGTTGTCGAATAAATATCGCCGGCCGATACATCGGTGCATCACTAGTTGAAAGTAGACAAAAGAAACAGATTAAAATATCAGGTGTACAATGGTATGTGTCTCCCTTGTCTACTATCTTAATACCAGGTATCTTAATACCAGGTGTAAACAGGGCCCATGTGAGAGGAAGCAGTAACACGTCACTGTGATTGGCTGAGATAATGCCCACCTCTCATGCTCACAAATTGAACTGAAAAAGTCAAACTGGTGGAAATGAACCAACATTTTACAAAGTACTCGCCAAATTAGACACCACTTTCAGTTATGAGAGGCTGTAAATGAACCTAAAATGATATTGAAATGGTAAGCTGGTTAGTTTATATATATATATATTTCAATCATGATAACTCTCTGAATAGTTTTAGTGTGTTATTGAATATGGTAATGTTAATGTCTTTGGTATTGGTGGACTAGATCTGCTACGCTGCTGCAGCAGAGCAAATATGGACTTGCCACTGCTAATAGATACACACACACACACCGCTGTGAGCATGTAAGATATGCTGGAATAGACATACATAAATCCTGTAGCAGATCGAGGCAGGTGGTGCTGGGGGAGGTGGTGGGGGTTACTTCAACCTGTGGCAACAGTGTAAAAGACTTGGCAACACTGGCTGCAGGACTAGCTTATAGATTACAAAGAATGAACCAGACCAATCAAAAAACATTGCATATATAAAGAAATATGCTTTCTGCATTTTAGGGGAAATTAATGAATGCCTTGTTTTTATAATTCGTTACATTTATATAGCGCTTTTATATAGCACTCAAAGCGCTTTATATATGGAAGGGGGAATCTCCTCAACCGATGTGCAGCATTTACTTTGATGAGTTTCGAGATCTCAAGATTCGAGATCTCAAGGCTTACTGTACTCAGATGGTGGACCTGCACCTAGACACGAACACATCACATGCCTGAAGTGTCTGCAGAGATTGCATCAAGTAGACTCTGCCCTGAGAAGGCCTCAACGACACGACAGCCAGTGCCACTGATCCTCAACAAGTTTGTCTCCTGCGTGATGACTTCACTGTTTTCTCCAGAGTGGCTGTCCAGCCTAATTAAATTTTGTTGCATTATTTTACTGTTACCACTGTAAAGCTGCTTTGAAACAACCTGTATTGTAAAAAGCTCTATATAAATAAAAGTGACTTGACATGATGTGACGCAACCATAGTGCGCCAGAACGGCCATCACAAACCAACTTATTGGTAGGAAGGAGACAGAGTGATGAAAACAATCAGTAGATATTAGGGATGATTAGAAGGCCATGAGGATGGACAGAGACCAATGGGCCAGAGTTACACCCCTACTCTTTTTTCAAAAGACATCCTGGGATTTTTAATGACCACAGAGAGTCTTGACCTCAGTTTAACGTCTTATCTGAAGGACGGTGTTGTTTTGACATTATAGTGTCCCCATCACTACACTGGGGCGTTAGGACCCGCACAGACCACAGGGTGAGCGCCCCCTGCTGGCCTCACTAACACCTCTACCAGCAGCTACCTAGTTTTCCCAGGAGGTCCCCCATCCAGACACAGGTCTCAGCCCTGCTTGGCTTCAGTGGGAAACCAGTCTTGGGATACA
Source organism: Romanogobio albipinnatus (assembly GCA_023566225.1). Taxonomy (NCBI): domain Eukaryota; kingdom Metazoa; phylum Chordata; class Actinopteri; order Cypriniformes; family Gobionidae; genus Romanogobio; species Romanogobio albipinnatus. Next base: position 10,474,627 of record CM042261.1, on the reverse strand, counting down.
GGCAGAACAGATTTCATTGTGAATAAAATCCATGATCCAAAGCACTGTGCCATAAAATCTGAGCCATCATGCATGAAATGAATCTATATACAATAAAATATAGTGTATGAAATCACTTAAAATACACAAATCAAGCTGTTTATACTGCTAAACAGACGGACATTAAGAGCGGCTTGTTGCTGCCCATTACTTAAGCCGTGATTTAAATATTGCTCAATGTCATGCGGCAGTGGCTTGGCTGACAGGATGGCTACTTCTCATTGCTTCAGTAATATCCTGTAGTCTTTTCCCTTAAAGACAAGTGAAACACTCAAAGGCCCAGATCAATTTCATGGCTGGATTCATCTCAGACATTTACCACACGCATCAGCCTGGCACACTAATCATACCCACACCCCAGACATCTGTTTGCTGGGGGGAAAAAAAGGAAAACAAAGTTCTTAATCAATATTTTTGTCTGGTTTTCCAGTGAAAGCATCTAAACTTCTTTTAAACAAGATATATTTACTGACAAAATTTGAATCCATGTCAAAATATATTTTTTGAAAGTTTATTTTTCTTACCCACAGAGGTGATTTTCAGATTTCAGTATTCAGTCTCCCAAACTGAACGTGAGATTAATATTTCTTGCCTGGAGTAAGAGATATCACAAGTTCAAATCTTCAAATCTGTCAACTTCATAAATAAACCAATAAAATAGCATATATTAGTTTGTAGATACACTATCGTTTAAAGGTTTGAGGTCAGAACGTTTTTTTTTTTAAAGAAATTAATACTTCGATCAAAAGTGACATTAAAGACATTTATGACATTTCAAAAGATTTCTACTTCAAATAAATGCTGTATATGCATGCATATCTGCCACCAATTATTATTAGAATGGAGAGCAGAGCATCCAGATTATTTTTTAAAGTAGTTTAATTAATTTAATACAACATTTTTGGGAAAGCGTCCTGAAAAAAGGTCCAGAAAAGTTTATGCTATGCTCTTTTTTTCTCGTTTTAAACATAAACTAAGTCTTTGTATATGTGTGCCTAAATAAATTAAATGTAACTGAGGTAAATATTTGCTTCTCGGGCAAATTGATCTTGTTTTAGGGCCATTTAGAAGTTTTTCTTTGGAAAAAAGACAACAAAAAAGGATTTGATTAAATTATATTTCATTTGTTTGCATGTGTCCGATTATGATTGCAATAAAGTCAAATCCAGCTCCATATATTGAGAGCTTTTTCTAGGAATAGCAGCGTCATGATACCATTTGCATCTTTAATCTCATCTAAATCAAACAGCTCTGCCGTTTCTGAGGTTTCTTTGATCGTCCTCTGAAATAAAGAGCCTTTGAAGACCCTGGGTTCATTCTTCATGTAGTCAGAGAATAAAGAGTAGGCATTTTGCCCATGCTAAGAAAATGAGACTCGCTGAGACTATCTCGCTCATCGCTCACTGTGAAGATCTGACACGCTCTCTCCGAGGCCTCATAAAGTGTACATCACCCGTGTGACATCTGTTACCTGTGGGCTCATATAGAGCTTCCAGTATATAGATATATGATCAAAAGAGAGAACAGAGCCCACTTAAATTAGCTTGTCAGGTTTCACACTGACTTCAGCACAATATTCGATTCACCGTTTCTCTGTCAAACGAAGCGTACGCGCACTGATCAATGTGACATGTTATATTGTGAAAAGAAATTCATTAAAATAGAGGTGAGAGTAAGTATATCGCCTAGTCAGAGTGAAAAAGAGGTGTCAGAGCAAAAGGCCATGAACACTTGCAGCTTCACTTTCCTACTATCTTAAATAGCCCTCATTAGTGGCTGATTCATTGATTCAGACTGACCTCTCAGAGCTATGGGGGCGTCAAGGTGCTGGATGCAGGAAATTCTGTAACATTTGCAACTTGTATATTAGACATGTCAGATATACAGCCCCCACGGTCTCATGACACTCTTTATACTGTGGGGAGTTTATCCTGCAAATATGATCATAATGGAACTGTCACTTGAGCAAATGTCATTTACTGGAAGTCTCTGGGTCAAGTTTGACATTACTGCTTTTGGGTGAGATTGATTTGAGACCTTTTCAGGGAGAAGGCCCACTTGTATTTGTCATAGCAACACTTAATGAGGGTTTTTGAGGTGATTGGTCTGTACATTGGACATACAAATAGCGATCGAATACAGTAGTAGAACTTTGAAATGTCATATATGAACTCTTTCCCTGCCATTGGCAGAAATTTCCATCATTTGCGAGAAAACACTTCCCTGCCTTTGATGGAGTTTTCCGGCTTTCCGTGTTCTCACTGTTATAGGGGGCGCTATGACACAAATGAAAGCTCTAGCGTAAAGTTCTGCCAGGAAGATTCAATGTTACGTCACTTATCACATCCAGACCTAACCAATCATGTCCTAATCATCAGTGTATAAAAGATGGTCACTTACACACACATGTCTGAGTTCACAGATGCTGAAGCCAACATATACCTCCATCCTCCCCACCATCACCAGGATGGTCCCCACCTATACCTCCCAGGGGGTCGGCTGCGCCCCTGCCTTCATCTTCAGGCAGGAAATGCAGAGTCCGTTACCCTCGAGACGGGAGCTACGGACGGGGCCTACGTCAAAGAAACTCTAAATATAATACTTGCTGGTCTGTTAATAAGTGTGTTACTTCATCTGGCTTCCCGCGTCTTTCCGGTAGAACTCTGAAAGATTACCGAATCTCAAAACACATGCAAAGAAGATGCAGAAACAAGCAGTATCATATGTAATCATATGCATATGTAAAATAACGCAATCATCAACATTGAACAGCATATAAATCAAAACTGCCTAATGTTACTGAATGAAATGTTGACCCAGGATGAGCTGAATGGCTGTGCAAGCTTTGAGGTGTTGATGGACTTGATCTACTCCATCTATGTTTTGATTATCGTTCTGAATATGATCCAGATGTAGTCTTTGACAAATACGTTTCTTTGAAAAATGTAAAGGCGTAATTTTTTTTTATTTTTGATGAAACACCCATATTCAAGTGTTAATAAAAAAGAATGCATGAAGCTGGAATAAAACTTTATATATATATTTTTAAGCAGAGGATCTGTTCTTTCTTTTGACATATTGCATGTTCAGATATTCATATAACAAGATATTATGAGGGCCATGAAAATATTGTAAAAATGATCAAAAACACAGGCTGACAACTTTTTTTTTAAAAGCGCTGGTGGGGAAAGAGTTAATATAAAACAATATAAATAATATTAAGGGGGAACTAGTATGCCCTTTTCCAAAGTCTTTGTTTTTGGGGTCTACTAGAATAGGTTTTCATGCTTGAATGAAAAAACAGAATAGTTCCAGTCTCTACGAAAAGCACAATGTGCTCTGATTGGTCGGAATTGTCAAGCCCCTCACCATTACCACAAGTTTCAACACACTACTAACACAACTCAACCAGACTTCGCCTCACCTATTACCAGGAACTGCACAGGCCCAAAAATAGGCAAAATTATAAATTGTCAGTTTTGAAAATGCATAAGTGCTGAAGTGTGTATTTTCCTTAACCTTGTATATATCGCTTAATAGTTTTTTTTAAGTTAAAGGGGTGTCACACATCTTGTCCCTATTGGCATCTGCCTAACTTCTACCAAGTGAAAAATTAATTTGAGAAAAAAGATCAGAAGTCGATTGATGCAAAGCCTTTGACACCAACAAATGACATCCTGCTGGGAAAAAAAAAATTGTTTAAACCAGTCCACGCTGGTTTGCTGGTCTCCTAACCTAGTCAAACTGCTCTGTTGGCTGGTTTTGAAAGAGGTTTGGGGCACTTGGGGCCGATCACGGCGGCCGCGGGACCTGGGGGTAAGAACAGCGAGGTGAGAGAACGGAGCGGGGAGCATGAGGAGCGACAGAGACGAGAGAGTGGAGAGAGGAGAAAAGAAAAACAAAATTCTGGTCCGGTTCCCAGACACACTGCCGCTCGGTCCTCAGCCAGCCGAGAGGCTCTTCTTCGCGGTGCCATGCGGTAGTACTGGACGCTCGGTGGACGGCTCGAGACTCCTCCGCCCCCTGGCGGCCGGCGGTGGCTCCTCCTTCTGAGGGCGGCCGGAAGCGAGTCCCTGTCCCGCACTCCCTGCTCCTCCCCAATATGGCGGACGGCAGCAGGCTTCGGCTCCGGGCAAGCGCTGGGGACTCCTTCGCCCCCTCGCGGACGGCAGCCACCCCACCTCGACCCAGGGGCACGGCAGCGAGCTCTCCGTCCCGCCGACCTTCATCCGCTCCAGCACCACCGCTTCGGGCAGCCGCTCGCGGACTTCTCTCCTCCGCGCTGCCCGAACTCCGCGGCACCGCGATCCCCCTCAGCTGCGAGGGCTCTTCGACAGCGTGTCCCTCCTTCCTCCCGGGTTTCGCCACCACTGTAGTAAAGCTTGTTTGTACGGGAAGAAGGAGGCGGGAACCGGAGAACATTCAAAATGTTTAATCAAACAAACAAAAATAATAATGGTGGCGGCAGCCTCTCGCGGTCGACTGCCGCCTACACACAAACACAAAACGTAAATAAAATACAACATAAAATCCAGGCCTGGTCCTCTCTCGTCCCTCACTGTCGTCGCTCCTCCTTTATACTCCCTCACTCCTCCGCAAGGGCCGAGATCGCTGCGGCTCGCAGCTGGCGCTCATCCTCTCTGATGAGCGCCGCCTCGTCCCGCCCTCACGGTCCCTCGACCTCGCTGCTCGCCACAATGTGGTTTTCACAAATATACCTCATGTTTTCTCTGCAATAGGATTTTTTGTAATAGTATTAGCGATCACTGTGCAATCTCTTCTGTGAGAAATTTAAAGATGCCTAAGAGCTCACCTAGATTTATATTTAAATGTCAATTTAAACAATTTAATGTACAAGCTTTTTGCATGATGTGTATAATAGTAATTTACAGTTAGTTTCAATTATACCTGATGTGGTTGATGCCTGGAAATATTTTAAATCTATTTTTCTAGAAATTGTGATAAACATGCTCCTTTACGTAGGTTTAGGGTGAGTGGAAGAAATAACCTTGGTTCAATGAATCCGTTTCTATTCTTATTAAGCAAAGAAATTAGGCTTGGTCTAAAGCAAAGAAAACGTCTCAGGTTACAAATGTAACCTTTGTTCCCTGAGAACAGGGAACGAGACACTGCGTCAGCTTTTGCTATGCTACGGGGAATGCCTCCAGCGTGACTGGTGCCTGAAATCACATTGAATCACGTCAATCCTATTGACCGGCGACAGCCTATGATGTCATCAAGGTGCGACCAGGAAGTATATAAGGGAGCCTTGCCAACATGACAGTATCTAATCGTCTGAAGGGACTGTTTTCGGCAGGCAGGCCCTGCGGCATGGCAAAGCGACGCAGTGTCTCGTTCCCTGTTCTCAGGGAACAAAGGTTACATTTGTAACCTGAGACGTTCCCTTTCGAAAGGGAACTCGCACTGCGTCAGCTTTTGCTACGCTACAGGGAACGATATACCCACTACGCCATGCCGACGGGAGTGCATGCCCATAGGCAGTGACAACTGTCAAGACAAGCAAATTCTACTGAAATGCCTGAACCACTCCCCTTCTGGTTACATTCGGCTGTCAGTGACAGCGCTCCCTACGGTCATAGCCCAAGCTATCGCCTGAGAAGGAAACCTTCACACACATGAGGTCCTTCCCAGGCCTTGCTCGAAGGCCTGAAACCAACCCATTCGACTTAGAAGGGGTTCCTTTAAGGGAACGTGGCAAGGGAACTACGAGGGAACCCTATGCCAGTCACTATTCGGGAGGTTCTCACCGAATGCCACCAGGGAGACCTGACCAGGTGACCCAGTCTGCTATGGGACACGTAATACGGTCAACCCTGTCTGTACAGTACAGAGCCTCTGGTACTCGCCTCCGAAGAGACATCCCGCTAGGGTGCTGCAAGAAAGGCAGTGTCACCGACTAGCCAGACCTCAGAGACGGGATATCCCGGAGAGCAGCGCTCAGCGAAGTGCTTTCAAACCCTTGCTAGCGAGGGGAGTCAAGCCGCTCGATCCTCGGATCTACCAAGCACTTACTTTAAAACGTGCTTAGGAGGCCAAAGGCCTTACAGGCTGAACGTATCGGGGGGGCCCCTCGGGACCTACCACCAATGGATCAGCGCCAGGCGGCCGTAAGCTCATAGCAGACCCTCGCTTGAGAGGAGCCCATAAGCCTGCCCGGTAGGTAACCATGCCGTAGGCCAACTATGAAGGTCCCATCCTGTCAGGACCGCATAGCCGCAGTGACACCTCGTCATGCTAGGGTAAGAACACCGCCTTCAGGTCTTGCAAACGGCCAGAGACCGGCGCCTGATAGCGGGTGGCCACTAGCTGTCAGCGTAAAGCCAGTTGTGTGTTCCCGCCTGGGGAACTCGTCCCCCAGGGAGGCCGAGAGGGGCCTCCACCTGGTAACCTGTATAGACCGCTTGCGCATCCAATAGCAGCGCTCGCCCTCAGGAAGGCCATACGGGCCTGCAACCTGACCGCAGTCGTGCTAACCCTCGAGGTAGCTGGGAAGACCAGGGACTCGCTTCATCAGGGAGGCCACATGGGCCTACCAACTGCAAAGACATCGGGCACTCACAGCCTAGCTGAACGTGCTACTCGTAGCACTTCATGCTCACCACAGCGGCTGGGGACCGGGAGCTCGCTTTCAGGGAGGTACCATGCCTCCATCTGACAGCAGAACGTGCAACTCACGGCACTTTACACTCACCACAGCGGCCGGGGAGCTGGCCTCTGCTCAGTGACTGGACCCCTCCAGAAGACCACGAGACCAGAGCGTGCCCTTAGAGGAGGCCACGTGGGCCTACTACTCCAAGCGAATCCCCTCAGGGAAGCCCGTGCAGCTTTGCCTGATAGCAGCCCATGCTACGCTCCGTTACCGAAACTGGGGACCAGGGAACGATTCCAGGGAGGCGCAATGCCTCCACCTAGTAGCAGAACATGCCGTCCGTAGCGCTTCGCTAACCGTCTCACTCGCTTTCTCAGCGCCTGAGGATCGGGAGCTCGCTTCCAGGGAGGCAATCATGCCTCCCACGCTCATTACCACAGCGACCGGGAACCGTGAGCTCGTCGTCAGGGAGGCCATCCGTGCCTACCACCTGATAGAAGAAGGTGCTACTCATAACACTTCATGCTCACCGCCACAGTGGCTGGGCACCGGGAGTTTGCCTCCAGGGAGGACACTCAGGGAGGCCAGATGAGGACTACTACCCACTAGCACTCATGCTAGCCATCCAGTGACTGGGGCCCAGGAACGCCATCCGCAGAGGAGGTCGAGTGAGCCTGCTTTCCCCACAGCAGGCCCATAGGGAGGCCCGGTAGGGCCTACCACCTACTTAGCAGCTCGTATCAGCCGTCGAGGGACTTAATGCCTACGGTGCCCCCTCGGGGGAGACCAGGCGGCGCCTGCTGACCACAGCAGGCTCTCAGGGAGGCCAGACAGGGCCTAACTCCTGAGCGAAGGTAACCCAAACCGGGAGCCTACCCCTCAGGGAGGCCTGGCAGGACCTACCCCCCCGAATAGGGGGTCTGCAGATTCCAAAGATCCTGCCATGACTTTCTAAGAAGGCTGGCTGCTGCTACCTGGGCTGACGGCAGCTGTCTGCTGCTGACGAAGGCCTGGAAATCCAGTTAACACCTGGGGACTCATCCCCAGGGCCAAATGACGGGTCACTGCTGACGTCGACACCAGTGGAGAAGAGCCTCCGAGGCCCACTCGTGGGCCACGGTGTCGGGACTTTCCTGCAAGGAGGCCGGTTAACGCCTACTACCTGTCTTGAAGTCCTACTGCCCAGACCGTCCAAGCTGGCCACTCACCGAATAGGGGGTCTGCAGATTCCAAAGATCCTGCCATGACTTTCTAAGAAGGCTGGCTGCTGCTACCTGGGCTGACGGCAGCTGTCTGCTGCTGACGAAGGCCTGGAAATCCAGTTAACACCTGGGGACTCATCCCCAGGGCCAAATGACGGGTCACTGCTGACGTCGACACCAGTGGAGAAGAGCCTCCGAGGCCCACTCGTGGGCCACGGTGTCGGGACTTTCCTGCAAGGAGGCCGGTTAACGCCTACTACCTGTCTTGAAGTCCTACTGCCCAGACCGTCCAAGCTGGCCACTCACAGCCAGCTGGCTCCTAAGCCCGCACCTGGGGCTGGCTCCATCCCAGAGGCAGCTAGGGACAACCTGCTTCGCCGTGTCCTAGGGCCCCCAGGACGGCGCAGTCTCTCGGGCAGTGCCTACAAACATGGACCTAATCACATTGCCAACAGCAGTGTACTCAGCGGAAGTGCTTAAACAAAGACCCTCTAAAGCGAGGGGAGTACAACTTACGTCACCTGCATCGGGGCGACTGCCATACTTTCCATGCAGCGGCCAACCGTAAACGCGAGGGCGTCAGCCATCGGCAATGCTCGGGCCTCAGGGGAGCATCCAACCAGAACCGCATTAACAGAAGGTTTACCCGATGTTCAGCTCGACCCGGGCCCATCCTCCAGGAAGAGGCCGGGGGCCGCCAGCAGATGCCGGCCACCAAGCTCCGAAAGGCGGAAACAGCGGATAAAGTCTAATCGCCACTGGCGAAAAGACGCTTAGTTCCACCCCACGACCACTGGCGAAGTCGCTGTCTCCTGCACCACCTCGTCTGCATTACTTGTGACCGCGCAGAAAAGGGGGCGGGCCTTGGCCGGACGACTCTGAAACAGAGGAGGCTGAAACAAGGATGCATAAACAACGCCATGTTCTTATATAAAAAGACAGGCCAGGGGCGAACAACTTCATTAAAAGGGAACGCCCCCATCCTTGACAAAGCCTAGGCCAAGTGGTGCGACATAAGTCCGCACTAGATCTACTCAGGGCCCGGGAAAGAAATATTATCACCTCTAATATACACAATGAGGCCCCAAAAACCCTTTTCCCAAAGCCCCGCAGAGCTGGGCGCAGATCTCACTACAGCTCGTGCGTTAGTGCATACCCGGTCTTCAGCTACTTCCCACTTTTACGCTAGGAAAAACACAGCTCGCCTCTTACACTACAAGCCCTCGGGCAAGAGCGCGATTCAGTTACCCACATAGTGGGGAAAAACATAGCACGGAGAGGCAGCAGACTCTACTAGCAGAAAGTGAGGTATTCACACACAACCACATAATATTGCAAAGAAGATCGTTCTTAGCTTACTCACGGGGAGCTGCAGGCCCTGCGAAGATCCAGCGGCGATCCAAATTTCCCCAGAAAACCTCTCAGGCGAGCGAAGGTATAGGAGTTCTGAAAAACATAGTTTTGAAAACGTTTCACCCTCAGAGAGGGGGACTCACCAATCGCTCCCAGCGGTGCTTCCAGCCAGCCATAAGGCTAGTATCCGCCCGCCATCCTGAGGGGGGCGCTTTCACCAAACAAACCAGGTGAGCCGGCAGAATCTTACATTTTCTGCTCACCATAGGCCACCGGCCTGATGTAAAAGCACCCGGGGGAAAAACCAGAGGAAGGGAAAAAAGGCAGCGTTGATCTCCGCGCTCCTCGGGGGGTGGAGTCTGCTGCCTGCACTGGTTCCGGTACCAGCCCCGGCTTCCTTCCTCTTCCTGTCGCGGGTGTCCCGCCTCCCCTGCGCCCCAGTCCTCCGCGGCGGGGCGCTCGAGAGGCGACGCTGGCTCGCTATTCCTGTCTCCAGCCCTCAGACTGGGACGGGCCGGGGACACCCGACTGCCTGGGCGCGGTCCCGGACCTCAGCGGAATGCATCCTGAATGCCGCCGAGCGCGCCTTCGCCTCTCCGAAGTTTCCCACCACCGCCTCTACGGAGGTGCCGAAAAGTTCAGATGGCGAAACCGGGGCATCAGGGAGAAAGGATTTTTTCCTTCTCCCCGATGTCCAAACGGTTTAACCACAGATGTCTCTCCGTGGCCACCCTCGCCGCCATCGGCGCTATCTGTACGGTGGCCCGGAGAGCGAAAACCGCGGTCCGGCGCGACTCGACTACCGCCTCAGGGGGTCCCTCCCCCTGATCGAGGTCCCTCAGCAGGTCCGCCTGATAAGCCTGCAACACAGCTGTGGTGTGCAAAGCCGCTGCAGCGCGACCCACTGACATGTACGCCCTGCCATTCAGGCGTTTAGACCGGCAGGGTGGGAGCCACAGTGTCGCCGGCCACCCAGAGGCGAGATAAACATAACCTCTCGTCCACGGGCGGCATCGACACATACCCAGCCAGGCAGTCCCTCGACATCAGCGATATTTAGCTCGCCGATGTCGAGAGATGCGGGGCTGAGTATGGTTTCTTCCATCCCCTCGAGATCTGCTGATGGAGATCTGGAAGGAATGGAAGACTCCCAGGAGTTGGGAGGTCATGGGCGGAGAGAAACCGATCGTCCGAACTGTTTGGACGCTCAGCCTTTCTCCTCACGCGCCGCAAAGGCAGCTGCAGTCTACCCGCAGCGCGTTCCATGACTTCCAGCAACTCCCGTACATGGGACAGGATGGTAAGAAAAGCTTCAGCATTTTTAACTGACTCACCCATCCTCTGCTCGAGTGGAAGAGCAGCAGACGAGAAGGAGGAACATAAATCCAGCTCCTTCCTCCGAGGTCCGCCTCTCGCGATCTGGATCGTCCTCAAGAACCATAACTGTCTCCAAGCGACGAGCCAGATCCATCTGGGAAGCGCTTTTGGTGTTTAGCCGCCGCTCAGCCTCAGCTCGAGCGTGGCCGTTCCCAGATGCTGAAACCTCTCCCCTCGAGAAGAGGTCCCACCGAGAGCGGAGCGTTTCCAGAGGACAACGCTCACAAATACTTTCACAAGAGGTTCGCAAACCTCTCATGCATGCTCTTCTCCCAGACAGTAAACGCAAAGTGTGTGTGTATCCAAAGCGCAAGATACACATTCCAAACACACCTGCAGAAGTGGCGTTCTCAGCACACTTCATTGTTATCCTTCTTGTAGACGTTTCACGTGAAGACAGGCAAAACAGTCCCTGAAGACGAAAAGATACTGTCATGTTGGCAAGGCTCCCTTATATACTTCCTGGTCGCACCTTGATGACATCATAGGCTGTCGCCGGTCAATAGGATTGACGTGATTCAATGTGATTTCAGGCACCAGTCACGCTGGAGGCGTTCCCCGTAGCGTAGCAAAAGCTGACGCAGTGCGAGTTCCCTTTCGAAAGGGAACAAATAGTGATGAGGACTGGGCCCAATATAGATTATTACGGAATAAATGTACAAAATTTATAAAAAGTAAAAAAAAAGTCAGTATGTAGTAAAGTATGTTTGTACGGGAAGAAGGAGGCGGGAACCGGGGAACAATAAACAAACTTTTAATCAAAATAAAATGGCGGCGACAGCCCCTCGCGGTCGACTGCCGCCTACACACAAACAAACAAACACAAAATGAAAATAATAAGCTAGAGCCCCTCACGGTAGACTGCAGCAACACATAAAACATAAATAAAATACAACGTAAAATCCAGGCCTGGTCCTCTCTCGTCCCTCACTGTCGTCGCTCGTCCTTTATAGTCCCTCACTCCTCCGCGAGAGCCGAGATCGCTGGCTCACAGCTGGCGCTCATCCTCTCTGATGAGCGCCGCCTCGTCCCGCCCTCGCGGTCCCTCGGCCTCGCTGCTCGCCACATACCCCCAACGCCCTTCGCAGGCCGGGGGGTACCCCCGAGACTGCGCTCTACTCTCCCCCCCCCCCCCTCCCCGGGGGGCCCGATCACGGCGGCCGCGGGACCTGGGGGTAAGAACAGCGAGGTGAGAGAACGGAGCGAGGAACATGAGGAGCGACAGAGACGAGAGAGTGGAGAGAGGAGAAAAGAAAAAAAAAAAATTCTGGTCCGGTTCCCAGACACACTGCCGCTCGGTCCTCAGCCAGCCGAGAGGCTCTTCCTCGCGGTGCCATGCGGTGGTACTGGACGGCCGGTGGACGGCTCGACGCTCCTCCGCCCCCTGGCGGCCGGCGGTGGCTCCTCCTGTCGAGGGCAGCCGGCAGCGAGTCCCGCGCGCTCCCTGCCCCTCCCCTACACGGCGGAGGGATACAGGCTCCGGCCCACGGCGAACGCCGGTGACTCCTCCGCGCTCCCTCTAGGACGGCCGCCACCCCACCTCGACCCAGGGGCACGGCAGCGAGCTCTTCGTCCCACCGACCTTCATCCGCTCCAGCACCACCGCTTCGGGCAGCCGCTCGCGGACTTCACTCCTCCGCGGTGCCCGAACTCCGCGGCACCGCGATCCCCCTCAGCTGCGAGGGCTCTTCGACAGCGCGTCCCTCCTTCCTCCCGGGTTTCGGCACCACTGTAGTAAAGTATGTTTGTACGGGAAGAAGGAGGCGGGAACCGGCGAACAATAAACAAACTTTTAATCAAAATAAAATGGCGGCGACAGCCCCTCGCGGTCGACTGCCGCCTACACACAAACAAACAAACACAAAATGAAAATAATAAGCTGCAGCCCCTCACGGTCGACTGCAGCAACACATAAAACATAAATAAAATACAACGTAAAATCCAGGCCTGGTCCTCTCTCGTCCCTCACTGTCGTCGCTCGTCCTTTATAGTCCCTCACTCCTCCGCGAGAGCCGAGATCGCTAGCTCACAGCTGGCGCTCATCCTCTCTGATGAGCGCCGCCTCGTCCCGCCCTCGCGGTCCCTCGGCCTCGCTGCTCGCCACACAGTATTATTTAAATCTGATTAAAAATAACATGAACAATACATCTAAATTTTGGAAATTAACAAAATCTCTCGTAGGGTCAAATAAATCTACTGATCTTCCAAAAGTTTTAAAATTGAACCAAAGATTAATTACAGACAAGGTTAATATTGCTAATATATTTAATAGTCATTGTAATTCAGTTAGTTAACAGCACATTTTTGCTTAGTCAACTTGCAAAGACTCCGACGAGACAAATTTTCTTTTCCTCCCATCACATCAGTGCGGCTCGCGGGCTTCGGCAGTGAGCCGGCGCAGCCCAGCCAAGCTGGTCGTTTCCTTTGAAGATCGACGCGCTCCGCGACACGGCCAGTGGCGCGTTCCGCGATACGGCCAGCGGTGCTCTCCATCACGTATACAGTGATGTAAGACCTGGCTCTGTTGTGGCTCTCAGCATGTGGAAAAGCAAACGGTTCTTAAAAGGCTCCTCGGTCGAACCAACTATGAACTGGGACTAGCACTGGCTCTGGCTCTGAACTAGCACCCGGTTCATTCTGGTGGAAAATGGGTATTCGATGGGTGCAAAGATAGTCTTACGGTACACACGACAACAATGTATTAAAAACGGAAACGTTTTTCCTTCGCATTTTTCACATACAGACAACACCATTGTCCAAATGATCTCCGTTTACACGGATCCCCAAAAATTACTAAAAACGCTGTATTATGCATGTCAGGCCAGTAGATGGCGATGTCACTTTGTGAAGAAACACTACGCACCTATAGACTGAACACATAATAGGAATAAACGTCACCGTTTTCACAAATTCACGTGTGTGTAGTTTACACAGAAATGATAATGGTATCGTTTTCAAAAACTTTGAAACTTTGCACTTTGAATCCTGTTTTATAAAGTGTGTTTTCAGATCCCCCAAACACTGTTGCTGTATAAATGAATTGATTGCATCCCCCAAACACTGTTGCCGTTTTTAGTTGAAAACGGTGTCATGTAAACAAAGTCAGTGACCTTGATAGCTTTGTTTTATGTAGGTACAGTACAATAATACAGAAAGGCTTTGCTGTTTTTCTTTCATTTCTTACTTTGTCACTAAATACATTGTGTGTTATTTCATGCAGTTTGTCACGCAAACATGGCTCCTTTTAATTAAACAGTGCTTGTGACCTTGGTAGAGTTTTTCCTTCACTTTATGTTCTGTCTTCAAGGTTTATGGAGAAAATTAATTGAACTGCAGAGTTCTTTTGTTGGATCCCAAAGCGGTACATCACCAAGGCTAATGACTAAACACAACGAGTCTCATTTTGTGTTTACCAGCTGGATGGTTAAAGCTACTCAATTAAGCCGATTGTGATACTAATGCTAACTTAGCTTACTCACTCTATTAGTTGCAAATTAGAGGGTGTGGCAAATGATAAAACTAATGTCAAAACATGAGATCATAGCAGTTTTTGATACTAAAATATTAAGATATTTCTTCAGTTACATCGTTGTTACAGTTTAAACCTGACTGCAATATCTGTTTCAACCAAAGGCTGATAGTTATAGGCCTACTATTTACTCAACATTTCTCTGCGTAACCTGACAAATTAAAACAGCTCAGTATATAAATGAGATGTTAAGGCCAGAAGATTGTCTCACTTCAGACAATTGCAGATATGCTTCGTTACAGAGGAGAATGTCAGACATGATATAAATCATCTCTTTTTTTGTAGAACAAGTAAAAATCCAAAGAAATGAGGGAGAGGGAGAGGGAGAGGGAGAGAGAGAGAGAGAGAGAGAGAGAGAGAGAGAGAGAGAGAGAGAGAGAGAGAGAGAGAGAGAGAGAGAGAGAGAGAGAGAGAGAGAGAGAGAGACAGAGACAGAGACAGAGACAGAGACAGAGACAGAGAGAGAGAGAGAGAGAGAGAGAGAGAGAGAGAGAGAGAGAGAGAGAGAGAGAGAGAGAGAGAGAGAGAGAGAGAGAGGTAAAACAGAGTGTGAAAATAACAGCAAGGTGGGAAGACCGAGAAAGGTCCTCCATATATTCCCTAAGGAGATGTGTCACTGCATTCGGAGAGAGGAAAAGAGGTGAAAATGACACAAATTAGGCTAGAGACAGCATATATGTCCCCAGTCACGGAAACTATTTCATCCTTCATGTGTGTGCCACTGAGTGTCACTAGAAAGAAAAATCTATCTATCTATAATGACTGAATAAGTGCGATTCACATTTATTCCACAAGGTAGCAATGTCTGATACACAACGATGAAGTGACGTTTCACTCATAAGCTGTGTCTCATTTCGGAAGGCTGCATCCTCCGGAGGTCGCATTTGAAGGCTGCATGCGTCTGAAGGCTGTCTCATTTCAAAAAAGTTAGTAGGACACTCCGAATGCGACCTTCAAATGCGCCCTTCTTTTCAGGAATTCGGAGTGTGCATGAGGTGTATCCTTCGTTGCTTCAGATAACCCACAATTCTTTGCGTCGCCATTAACAACCGTCATGTTTTTTAAATATTATTTGAAAAAATGGTGCCGCCGGCAGATATACATGCAAGCGAAGATGTGGTGTTTAAACTTAAGTAGTTTAAAGCTTGTTTTTGTTTTTAAGCTGTATATACCTCAAATAGATAGTTGTGGTAAACAGGATTACAAGTGTTGTGATATTTTATTTTATTTTTTAAACGTTTAGAACAGTGCTTTGCTGTCAAGGCAAAACATTTCATAGTAATTTTCAAGTTATAAATAATTTTAATTCATATAACGTGTGAGAGCGCAACTCCACGGTGAACGTGTTGGCATAGCAACGTGATACTTCCTGCCTGTGTGTCCTACGGAGGACGTCTCGTTTAATTCTGATTAAGGACACTCCGTATACCGCATCCTTCACAGGATGTGTCCTCCAGAGGATGCAGCCTTCAAAATTAAATGAAATGAGACACAGCTACAGTTACCGCAGGCAGAAAACAAAAGAATAGGAAGTATCATCAGCAAAACTTGAAATGGCTCAGCATTTTACTGCAGAACAAGAACTGAACGCAATCAAATGTTAGTGTCACTGTCACTTGATGGAAAGCAGTGAAGAAGCTGTCAGCGATCAAAATATTGATTTTGAAGATGTTGAAAATGATATTTTTGAGAATATGTTTGAGATGGTGAATATGATCCAGATGCTGAATGTACTGGGAAATTAGCTCTGACGAGGATCTGCTCGAACTGAACACTTACAAGCTCAAAAATGTGCTTTATTTTATTCGTATGTAATTGTTACTCTAATATCAGGAAAGTTTTATATTATCGTGACAGGTAGAGATCAATTCGTGTTAGATACGGGTCGCTAAAGACCGAAATATGTAATAATGATTGGTGAAACATTCATGCATTTAAGGGTTATATGTCACATTTCCTGTGTTCTTTTGTTCCCACCAGTCATTAGCTGTCATAGTTATTCATCATTTGATTAACAAGCACACCTGTATGTATTTGGTTCGTTATCAATGTGTATTTCAGTTTGTTTTGTTCATTGTCTGGTATTGTCGTGTTTTTGTGTTGTTATGCACACTGTTTTATTCGTTGATCTCTTGTTGGATAACCATTTTCTTGGAACCACCTGCACTTATGAAGTCCTGAACAGAACAGAATGAAAATGAAGTAATTTCCCCTCAAATCTTCCATTCCCTAATGTACTCAGCCATACTCATTCCAAACGTGCAGCAGTTTTGACTGAATCATCCAAACTGAAGGGGTGCAGGAAAAAAGGTTGTTTTTTTTTCTTTTGTTTTGAGACTCCTCTGCTCAGAAACACAAACATTAGTATATTAAAATACTGTATTGTTCCATTTTAACTGAATTATGTGCAAGGTACAAAAACCCAGCTGTTTTCTATGCTAATTTGCAATATTATTTGACACAAATTGCCCTAAATGCAAGGAACAGTAAAACTTAAACAGCTTAGAGAGTGATACAAATCAAAGAGGTAATGTTTCCTAACAAGATAAGAGAGCACTCGTAGCCAAAACAAATTTACATTTGATAAATTATATTTTCAGTGTGTATACAACTTTGAGCTGCTTAATTAGTTTCACTTAACCTGAAGCCTAGGCAAAGCATTTCAGTACACATCCGCCACCCAATTATAACTGCCTTTTGTGAAATAGATGTATTTGTGGTCTCAAGTATTGTTGATTTCATGCAGTTTGACTCCATTTCCTGAAATTTGATACCAGATAAGTCATGGCTTCAATGCAGTGTTAAATATAAACTAATCTTTCAGCCATCTTCCCAGGATCAGCGCTCTGTTCTCAGGCTAGAGCTCTTGGCCTCTTCCATAATTTTGTCAATATCCCAGCTCCACAGGAGCCGTCTTTTGGCCGGCAGTGTGGGAGGCTGTAGAAACAGCTAACGGATGTGGATGAGGGGGGGGTGGGGGTGTGTGTACACAGCTCAGAGGCTTGACAACATCTTCTGAGACTTTACCAACAAGAAGTGCCAGATCAGAGTGTCAAATATTATGCTGCTGCTAGCCTATAGACAAAAGGCAGCACAACCTAGTCTTTATGATGAAGTTGGTTGACAGAGAAAGCCCTCCAGCGTAAGCAAGATTGGTGGGACACAAAAATACAAAATTCTCTCAGTGTCAGGTGAAAAACCTTATACATTCAAAACCGCTACTTTTCAGGAAGTGGAAAAAAATAATAATTAAACACTTTGTTGTCAAAGTTGATATTGCGGCTTTATATATGGTCAGACACTTGCATGTGTCATAATATTATTAACGTTTTACCAAACTCCATCTCAAATGGAGTTACAAGGTTTTTAAAGACAGTACTGGCTATGACTCAATGACTAATGCTAGACTAAAACACTCTTTTCCGCTCTTTAAATATATAAAACATTAGCCTTTATACAGTTCATACAGTATAATGTTTCTTGAGTAAAAAAAATTCTGTACTTATTAAAACAATCCGGGCGGCGTTTCTTTAAAGCATTGTGAGCTAAGTTTATTGGTGCCAATGGACTTCACAATCAACTTGGGCTCATGAATGCTTTTGGGAAACGCAGCCCAGTTTATTTACCTTCGCATTGACGCTCCAAAAGTCTTCGGCATTTCATTAAAGATTGAGGTGGGGAATTACAGTGAAGTTATGAGCTTTTACCAACAGTTTGAGGATCCAATTATGAAGTTTAGTCACAAGCTCTTTTTAATAGTTTTCATTGGTTAAATATTTGATTAAATATTTGCAAAACCCATAGATGAAGAAGAAAAACATGATTGGTTCAAATGATCCAATTACAGTCAATAATGCCGGGGATTGATCCACTTGAGCTGCATGAGCTGAAACGGGTAAACTGAAATGCTTTACTAGTGGGTGAACTAACTCACCCAAACGCATCCTATAATGTACAGGTAAAATTACTCCGAGGTCTCTGCCGTGGGAAGCGGGCACACTAACAAGGATGCTAAAGACCTCAGCCACTAGCGTCAGTCGTAAGCGGCAAGCTTACGGACAGCCAGTAAGAGGCACTCTTGTGGCAAGGGGAGTTAGGTTTACACGCACAGCTCTTACTGGCTCTCCGTTACACTCACCCCCCTACACCTCACACCCATCCGGGTCACGGCACCAAATGTAACGGTCCGAGCAGGATTCAAACTGGCGTCTCGGGCATTGGAGGAGGGCGCGCTAACAACGACGCTAAAGACAGTCAGTCACTAGTGCACCTCTTGAGGCCAGGGGAATGAGGTTTACACGCACAGATCTTACTGGCCTATATCCGTTACATACACATGGGATTAATCAAATATAAAACATACACTTAATTTTATAACTTACAACTGTACAAATGCACAAAATCACACAAATGCCAAAAGGTACCTGCCACTGGGAATGTGTAAGAACACATTGGGAATAAAATCGTTACATAAGGCACTAAAAAAGACAATGAATACAAGAATTCAAAACATTATATTACAATAGTGTACTCATAAATTTTATTTCAGGAGCTTTTTTATTGTATATGTTTATTATTATTATTATTATTTTGCTCTTTAAACCTCTGAGCCCTGGGGCCTATACCATGAAGCCAGTTTAGCTAGTGCCAATCCTGGGTTTTTGGTACCATTAAAGAGGCTTGGCTTTTAGCAGTGTTCATCTCCATAGTAACTTACGCTCCACGGCTAACCTGCTTCAGGGCAGGTTATGTTCTGGATAAGAGATCTCAAACTGAAATTGGACCAATCAGCTGTGAGCAAAGTGACACACCTCTGATGCAATAAAGTCACTCCCCCTTTTTCTACCCCAAATTAAAGGTCACTACATAGCAAATGTTTTTTAAAGACTAAAGCGTCTGGCTTTTAACAGTGCTTATTTATAATAATAAAAATGTTGGTTTATTTATCATTTGTGTAATTATTATACCCATAATCAATTACACGTGTATAATTTTAGTTAATCAATCATTAATAGGCACTTGGTTAAAATTAATATAAATAGCCTATATAAAGGTCATACAAATAAGCTTTAAAATCAATAAATAAAGCTATAAAAATTACTACATGTGAGCTTAAATATTCAATTCTCTCTATATATCAACTAAACTAACTTAATAACTTTTACTTGCATTGACGTAGTAAGATTTTTCTTTAAATGGTCCTCTTTCATAGACAGCTCTTTTCTTCTTCCTGAGTAAATTAGTTTAAATTCTTAGTATTTTTCAATCATGTCATACAGGGAGTGCAGAATTATTAGGCAAATGAGTATTTTGACCACATCATCCTCGTTATGCATGTTGTCTTACTCCAAGCTGTATAGGCTGGAAAGCCTACTACCAATTAAGCATATTAGGTGATGTGCATCTCTGTAATGAGAAGGGGTGTGGTCTAATGACATCAACACCCTATATCAGGTGTGCATAATTATTAGGCAACTTCCTTTCCTTTGGCAAAATGGGTCAAAAGAAGGACTTGACAGGCTCAGAAAAGTCAAAAATAGTGAGATATATTGCAGAGGGATGCAGCAGTCTTAAAATAGCCAAGCTTCTGAAGCGTGATCATCGAACAATCAAGCGTTTCATTCAAAATAGTCAACAGGGTCGCAAGAAGCGTGTGGAAAAACCAAGGCGCAAAATAACTGCCCGTGAACTGAGAAAAGTCAAGCGTGCAGCTGCCAAGATGCCACTTGCCACCAGTTTGGCCATATTTCAGAGCTGCAACATCACTGGAGTGCCCAAAAGCACAAGGTGTGCAATAGTCAGAGACATGGCCAAGGTAAGAAAGGCAGAAAGTCGACCACCACTGAACAAGACACACAAGCTGAAACGTCAAGACTGGGCCAAGAAATATCTCAAGACTGATTTTTCTAAGGTTTTATGGACTGATGAAATGAGAGTGAGTCTTGATGGGCCAGATGGATGGGCCCGTGGCTGGATTGGTAAAGGGCAGAGAGCTCCAGTCCTACTCAGACGCCAGCAAGGTGGAGGTGGAGTACTGGTTTGGGCTGGTATCATCAAAGATGAGCTTGTGGGGCCTTTTCGGGTTGAGGATGGAGTCAAGCTCAACTCCCAGTCCTACTGCCAGTTTCTGGAAGACACCTTCTTCAAGCAGTGGTACAGGAAGAAGTCTGCATCCTTCAAGAAAAACATGATTTTCATGCAGGACAATGCTCCATCACACGTGTCCAAGTACTCCACAGCGTGGCTGGCAAGAAAGGGTATAAAAGAAGAAAATCTAATGATATGGCCTCCTTGTTCACCTGATCTGAACCCCATTGAGAATCTGTGGTCCATCATCAAATGTGCGATTTACAAGGAGGGAAAACAGTACACCTCTCTGAACAGTGTCTGGGAGGCTGTGGTTACTGCTGCACGCAATGTTGATGGTGAACAGATCAAAACACTGACAGAATCCATGGATGGCAGGCTTTTGAGTGTCCTTGCAAAGAAAGGTGGCTATATTGGTCACTGATTTGTTTTTGTTTGGTTTTTGAATGTCAGAAATATTTGTGAATGTTGAGATGTTATATTGGTTTCACTGGTAAAAAGAAATAATTGAAATGGGTATAAATTTGTTTTTTGTTAAGTTGCCTAATAATTATGCACAGTAATAGTCACCTGCACACACAGATATCCCCCTAAAATAGCTAAAACTAAAAACTACTTCCAAAAATATTCAGCTTTGATATGAATGCGTTTTTTGTGTTCGTTGACAACATGGTTGTTGTTTAATTATTAATGTTGTAAAATTAATCCTCAAAAATACAACTTGCCTAATAATTCTGCACTCCCTGTATTCTGCAGAAGAGAGAAATCAATCTCACTGCTTCTCTCGTGAGAAGTGAATCTCAGTTTCCTTGATCCACAGCATGTGATTGGCTGTTCACTGCTAATGTCACAGCTAAACTCCTAAACTCAGGATCAAAGCCTGAGTTGACAGAGAAAGGGGATGATCAGTATCATGGGACTAACAAAGCCTGAATAGACTGGTTTGGTTTTTTCAACTTTTTCAACTCAAAACTAATCCTGTAACCCTGAGTTTGTTAAACTACCATCATGGTACAGGCCTCTGGAGGTGTTTTGACATGCCCTGACATTTGAGCTTATTTCTGTTACTTGCAACATTTTCATGGCTACAGTCTGAATCCACTGTATTCAGCACAAACTCTGCAACAATAATATGTGAGCAGCATGTATATAAAAGTTTGTAGTTTTGAGAAAATGACGTTAATGCGTGGTTTGTGAAAATAAATAAATAAATAAATAAATAAATAAATAAATAGGTCACTGAAATAAAGCCATGAAACCCATACTGAATATTTGTTCACAAGACTTTTGATAACTGGATCACGTAGGCTAGAGTTTTTGCTTCAAGACGATGTAAAAATCACTCTGGCCACTCATTCACATAAAACAATATACTGGTTTAAAATGTGTAAGATGTTTTGTGTCAGGAAGGCTTATGCTGGCATGGCATGAATCATTGTGAATAGAGTGCCGAAGTAATGACGTCACTTTGTAGGCCAAAACGCGGAAGTGAGTTAGCATTTTAGCCCTATGGGTTCCCTCGCCCTAAAGTCTATGGGTTTTTTGAATGGGTTTTTGCTAAATCGCCTGAAATAAGGTCTGTGGTTAACAAAGCCTCTATATATTTTCACGTTTTAATCTATGACATAAAACACACTAGTTATAACCTGCTTGTGATTTTTTAAGACTTTATTGTGTCTTAAAAACGGTGGTTGCTAACAAGTTGCTAAAAGGGACTACATCCTTTGGCGGGGACTTTAGACGTCATCGTGACAAAATTTGTTTCTAACATTTTTGGAAAAAACGAATAGGCAATATTCTTCATGAAAAAGTGGGTAAGTGTTCATACACAGCGCAGATCATAATGAGCGAGCGTGTTTTTAAATAAAGTTTGAGGAAGCTTGATGATGACGTTGATCCGCGACGATGGTGTGCTGTAGTCCGTTTATAGCCTACCGTTAGCATTTTATATCTGACGGCTTTATTTGGGCTTCAAAATGTATGTATTTTGGATTAACTTGTAAAGATTATCTTGGTAGACAAAACGTGTAAGTGTCATAACTCTTTGTTGAACACAGATCTTATTTTTTGCGATTTTCCAAAAGTCTATGGGAAAAATGAATGGCTTTTTGATCGAGGGAACCCATGCGCCGCTAACTTCCGGGTTGGCCTACAAAGTGACGTCATTACTTCGGCACTCTATATTGATGTGTTTCACACCTGAGAAAGACAAAGACCCCTCCCCTAATCCTAATGGCCCCAAATCAGCTGAATGACTGTGAGGGAACTAGAACAAAGAATGTGAAGATAGTGGCTTTTCGAATTGTTTGCATTTATTTACAACACAACATAATCCAAACATACTCAACGAAGGACAAAAATAAGGGGTAATCGTGATTATTTATAAGGGACACTCAAAATGTTTTTTCATTGACTAAAATTAGATGCCATGTTTTGACCTTAGTAAAATTCACTAAACTTAATGAATAAGAAATGGTGACTTCATTTAAATCATAATCTTTCTTTATCCAATAACAAAAATTATGACTAACAAGTTTTTTTGTTTCGTTTTTTTAATGCGTCCGTTTATGGAGATTGTGGTCCCTTTAACATGTAGAATGCAAGAGTGGAGAGAATACCAGAGTCAGCAACATTCAGAGTGAGCTTGAACGGTGTTAGCTTCCAATGATGGAGGAGAGCTGAAGTTGGTGTTGGAGATGGGCTCTTTTCTGCTAAAACATTATAACTAGTACTTTGTCAAGAAAAGTGGAGTGGTGGAAAATGATGGAATGCCACCAAAACGATCAAAGATTTCACTCTCCTGGACAAGCTCAGGGGCTGTCACAGCAGAATGACATAAGCAAATGGAAAGAGATGGGAAAACACATTAAGGAGAGGAATGACAAGCCAGAGTGAATGGGAAGAGCTGAGCAAGTGGTGCAATGCACAGAAAGCTGGGTGATACACAGAGAGATTGCTGCTGAGCAAATGTCATAGTATGTTATACTGCGGTATACTGAGATCACAGAGCGTATGTACCCCAAAAAGGGTCACAACGAGAGTACAGAATAAAGTATGAAAAACTAGAGAAATAGAGAAGAAAATGCAATGGGGAAAATGACAGGCAAGTCAAAGATGATGCACTCTAGGAAACTTGTAGAGAAATAGGATGAGATGAGACTTGGATGTGGGAGAGATGAAAGGCGGCAGGAATCCGGCACTTCTCCAGCTTCTTCTCATCTTTTATGATATGCCTGTCTACACAAAGACGAGACAGGACAGTAAAGCAAGATAATGAATCTTGTCAAAGTAAAGCACTTAAATGTTTGTGAGATCACAGAGAAATTAGTCAGTTTTGATTTTTTTTTTTTTCCCACCTTCAACAACAGGATGATTAATGGAACCACAGAAGGGACAAGACAGCTAAAAACAAAACAACAGGGGAAAAGTCATAAAATCAACCAGTACCTGTGTGAATTACCAACTCACCATCCACAGTCAACACTATGTTCCAGATGCTCAGGCATATTCTTAAGGAAGCGTTCCATTTTCTTAAGTTCTTCGTTTTTTGCAGCAGGCGGGCTATAGCATGCCTTAGGCCCTGTTACACCTGGTATTAAGATGCAGTTTGGTCAATCGGATCACAAGGAGAAGAGGTGTTTTAATCAGACAAAAGTCTCTTTTGTCCACTTTCAACCACTTGTCCTGATTTATTCAAATTGGGTCTATGTACGGGTAAATGTATGTGGGTTTTTTTCAGATCTTTCAATCTATTGGACAAAATAAGCTCATGTAATTTACATATGAAAGTGCCAGGAGATTACGGAAAAACATGCGGCGAGCAGCAGCTTTCGTTTCTGCTCTGAGAGCCGCCAGAAATCAAGAACAATGAGGTAACTTTGTGCTTGGTACGTTTTTCTTCTTCAAACTTCAGACCCAGACTTGGGTCTCCAGCCAACAAAGTTTGAATCGCATCTGGCTTCCCACAATGTTTACGCATTAGGTCAGTAGACGAGAGTGGACGTCTTTTGTGGTTGTTCTAATGCATGCGAAGCGTTTACACTACGAAAGCAATCCAGTCAAATGCGTTTTCGGCTACCTCTGGAAGTGGTCAAAAGTGGACAGGCTCGAAACATTTTATACCCGCATTTACACCTGGATTTAGCGTCACCAACTTGTGATCAGATCGACCAAAACCCATCTTAATACCAGGTGTAAACAGGACCTTAGTGGCATCATTGATCTGTAGCCTATCAATAGTGTATAAATACACTAGTTAATTGGTTAATCGACATGTCATCCTCCATAAACCCGTCTCCGGTGTGAAGACTCTGATCTTTCAACATAGGCGTAATTTACGGATGGGACATGTCCCCACCACTTTTTGCCAAGCTCGATATTGTCCCCACCACTTTTGAAAAGTAAATTGAAAAATAGATGGCGGAAGGTGTGTATTAAAGCAAAAGCACGATCTACAAATCGTCATTCTTCATAATCTAATTAATTAATTTAACACATTTTTCCGCTGGTCAGAAGCTTTTTTTTTCATTACAGATTTGCGCAAAACTTTTGCGATATTTCCTAATAGTCGATTAAAAAATCTAGCAAAATAAAGGCGTTTCCATTAACTGATGTTACGTGACTAAAAAAAAATTCCTCTCGTGATAAGTCATTCCAAAAATTATGCTACCTATGTTGTTAGGTTTATGTATATCCCAGCCACCGCATGCCATTATTTTTAATGGAAGGAGATGTGCGTGTTATCCAAGCACTGATGGCAAGGAAAGCACCTTACTTGAGCGGCTCATATGAGGTGTTTCTGGGTGTTTCTCTCTTATCTGCTTCAAGGTCTTAATAAATTATGGAATTTTATATTCTATTGTTTTTTTATGAGTTCAATAAGGAACTCTGTCTCGTCTTCTGTCCAAACATACCATCATCTGTAAAGAATGATCCACTTTTACATACGTCAGGTTATTGTGACGCATTGCCACATAGAGAAACGAGCGAAATGTTTGAATTTGATGGTTGTAACTCAAAGTTTTTTTTTTTTTTTTACCACTTCGTTATTTTGGCTTGGAATTTCGTTTGTTGGAAATATAAACTGAATTTAGAAATGCTTTTGAAATTAAAAACTTTGCGTTTAATAAACAAAATATATCTTTGAAATGAACAGCATTTGGACTGCAAAATAATCTGTTCCGAGTCACGGCCTTTGCTGTTATCAAATAAAAGTAGACAGTTTACTGTTTATAATTATATCTTGCCCTTAGCCTATCTGTTTGCCTAAAAATGACGGAGTATTGGGAGTTGTTTCTGCCGTCATAAAGGAAAAAATCCATCAGGAGGCGCTGACGACTTCGTCAGACAGCGGGTTAAAGAAAACTTAGCCTATTTAGTTTCATAGTTAGTCTATGTTTAAATATTATTATAATTTTAATTTCATATGTTGATTATGAAAAGTGAGCAGCATGAGTGAGGCACATAATCAGATGCACATAGGCCTATGTCTGGGGTTTAATTTGGTGATTAATTTCTTATTTATTTGTATATTTAATAAATAAGAAGCAAACCAAGATCGTCGGGAATGGGTTGACGTGCGTAACTGGCCTGTTTCCGCGGCCTTTGAGTAAGGGTTACACTCTAAAAAAAAAGGTAATATATGGCACCAAAATGGTTCTTCGTCGTTATCATAGAGGAACCACTTTTGGTGCTACCATATCTTAACATGTTCTGTATATGGTAGCGGTGCTATATAGCACCTTAGTTAGCGGAACCGGTGAAGAACCTCTGAAGAACCACTGAAGCACCAAAATTGGTGCTATATAGCACTTAAAAAGGTTCCCCTATGATTACGAGCCAAGAACCATTTTTGGTGCCATATAGAACCTTTTTTTTAGAGTGTAGGGTTAGAGTGGGGTTAGGTTAGGTATAAGCTATAGTGTCTTTCTGTTTTAATACATTTCTTGAATATATGTATTAATTACAGTAGGCCTATATGGATAGTTATGATATTTGTGGCTGCACTGGGGTCTGTCATTACTAGGTTAAAGTTACGCCACTGTCCGGAGAAAATATATGTTGTGACATAAGATCTTGTTATTACGACATACTTGAGTGGAAAAAAAATAATATGTAGGCCCTATGTGGGAGCAATGCGTGACCGTACCAGGTGACCTGTAAATGCAAAAAAAAATTCCATTGCAGTGTTGCGAAAATTTCCTTTTTCGAATTGCTTGAAAAACCACCTCATGCATGCGTAAAAACTTTTTTTTCGATATATGGGAGTTTTTGCGAAGTTGACGCATTTCCATTGGGCGTTTTTCAAGTCACAATTTCAATTTGCGCAATTTTAAGGGTAATGGAAACTCAGCTACTCACACACAAGAATTGTGCAATTAATGAATACGCTGCAGTCTGCAGCTGAGTTGACTATAAAATGGTAAGTTTGCCATATTTATCTTGCGTATAGAATAATTTGTAAATGTGATGCATGTACTGAGTGTGATCATAGCACTGAGACTGCTCTCATCAGAGTTACAAATGATTTACTCTTATCATCCGATCGTGGCTGTATCTCTCTATTAGTGTTACTCGATCTAGCGCTGCATTTGATACTATCGACCACAACATTCTTTTGAATAGACTCGAAAATGATGTAGGTATTAGTGGAATTGCTTTGTCATGGTTTAAATCATACCTATGCGACCGTTATCAGTTTGTAGCAGTAAATGAAGAGATGTCACACCGATCACATATTCAGTATGGAGTACCACAAGGCTCAGTGCTAGGACCGCTGCTCTTCACCCTGTACATGCTACCACTGGGAAATATCATTAGGAAGCATGGCGTTAGTGTCATGATCCTGGTTCTCCCTTTTTTTCCCCCTCTGCTGGTCATTCTCTGACTCACACTTTCCCTCTGGGTGCTTGCACACACTCTCATTTAGATCAGCTGTCGCTCGTTACCTGCTGCCAGGCTGTTTCTCGCTACACCTGTTCCCCGTTCTCCTCTGATTGGGTTTTCTATTTCTAGTCCCTGCCTGTCCTTTGTTCTTTGCCAGATTATTATTTATGTATACTGATGTGTCGGCTGCTTTTCTCCCTTCCGTATCTTGTCTTGTCCTGTCTGGTTTGCACAAACTACGGATCGAGTTGACCAGCTCTAGTGCTTATGCTCAGTCTGTGCTCTGCCCAGCTCGCCTGCCACTGAATGCTTTGATCGGAACACTGAGTGCTACTGTCTACGGCCGTCTGCCTGACACCTCTGTTTTCATCTGAGGACCGGACAACCTACCCAGGTCTATGGCCACTTTAGTTATCGTTTTGAAGAGACTTTCTGTTTGGCAGCTCCAGCAGCTGTATTGCTTATTTTCCATTAAAAGACTGTGTTACCTGCCTTCGTCTCTTGGGTTCTCTCTCTCACACCTGACAGAATAATCTGGCCACACTCATGAACCCAACGAAGGAGAACCCATTTCAGACTGCTCTCGAGATGCAGGGGGCCATGCTGGGCAAGCACGAGGAGGAGTTGAACGCCGCCAATCACGCCGTTGAGACATTGGCCGTCCAGGTGAACGATCTATCTGTCCAACTGAGTCGTTCCCGGGCTGAGTCGTCTTCTTCCAGGTTCCTCGACGCTCACGAACCCAGAGTCAACAACCCACCCTGTTTCGCTCGGTTCCTGGAGGGGTTAGGTGCAGACATCAAGGATGAGGTGCTCGCTCGGGAGACACCCACTCGTCTCGACTCCCTGTTCGACCTGGCTATTCGGGTGCAGAGGCGTTTCGATCTGCGCCACCGTGCTCGCAAGCTGGAGAGATCACTCTTTTCCACTCCTCAGCTCTCCTCAACTCAGCCGGTGCACGCTCTTCCTGAACCTATGCAGCTGGGAGGGATTCGCATCGATGCCGCAGAACGTTATCGGCGTATCACGAACCGCCTTCGCAACGCTTATCATTTGATTCGTATCAGAGAGGGGGACGAGTGGAAGACGGCGTTTAACACACCCTTAGGGCACTTTGAGTATCACGTGCTTCCATTCGGATTGGTCAACGCTCCTGCCGTTTTTCAGGCGTTGGTCAATGACGTGTTACGAGACATGCTTAATATTTTCGTTTTCGTGTACCTTGATGACATCTTGATTTTCTCGCCCTCTCTCCAGGTGCATACTCAGCACATTCGTAGTGTTTTGCAACGCTTGTTGGAGAATTGCCTGTTTGTGAAGGCTGAGAAGTGTCTTTTCCACGCTCAGTCGGTCACATTCTTGGGTTCGGTCGTTTCGGCGGAGGGGATCAACATGGATTCTTCCAAGATCCGCGCTGTCACCGAGTGGCCTATTCCGGACTCCCGCGTCACGCTCCAACGTTTTTTAGGTTTCGCAAATTTTTATCAGCGCTTTATACATAATTTCAGTCAGGTCGCGGCTCCGCTGACTGCTCTCACGTCTATTAAGATCTGTTTTGTTTGGTCCCGGGCCACGCAGACAGCGTTTGATCGACTTAAATCCCTTTTTACGTCTGCCCCTATTCTCTCAACTCCTGATGTCACTAAGCAATTTATTGTCGAGGTCGACGCCTCGGAGGTGGGCGCTATCCTATCCCAACGTTCCGCTTCCGATGATAAGGTTCATCCCTGTGCGTATTTCTCGCATCGTCTTACGTCGGCGGAAGGTAATTATGATGTCGGTAACCGCGAGCTGCTGGCAGTTCGTCTGGCTTTGGGTGAGTGGCGACACTGGTTGGAGGGAGCCCCTGTTCCATTCATAGTCTGGACCGACCACCGTAACCTTGAGTATATTCGTTCGGTTAAGAGACTCAACGCTCGTCAGGCCCGGTGGGCACTTTTTTTCGCTTGGTTCGATTTTACCATCTCGTTCCGACCGGGTGCTAAGAACATCAAGCTTGATGCTCTCTCGCGTCAATTCGTTTCCTCAGAGGTGGTGCCGACCTCTGAGGCGGTTCTTCCTCAGGGTTGTGTGGTTGGTGCCGCGGTTTGGGGAATCGAACGTCTTGTCAAGCGCGCCTTTTCTCACTGCGTCACGCCACTCGGGTGTCATCTGCCCGTTTAGCCGTTCTCCAGTGGGGGCATTCGTCCAAATTATTCGCCCATCCCGGTGTAAGGGGCACCATTGCTGCTGTCCGCCAGAGGTTCTGGTGGCCTACTCGGGAGCGCGACATCCGCCGCTTCGTCGCGTCTTGTTCTGTTTGCGCCCAGACCAAGTCTAGGAACTTACCGCCTGCGGGTCTTCTCAGACCCTTACCCGTACCCTCGCGGCCGTGGTCCCATATTGCTCTTGATTTTATAACGGGACTTTCTCCTTCGAGAGGGAGTACCGTTATCCTCACTGTGATCGATCGCTTTTCGAAGTCAGCCCACTTCATACCGTTACCTAAGCTTCCCTCCGCCAAGGAGACGGCCCAGGTCGTTGTCGAGCAGGTGTTCCGTATTCACGGTCTTCCCTCGGACGTCGTTTCCGACCGGGGTCCCCAGTTTGCGTCGCAGTTTTGGAAGGAGTTTTGTCGACTTATCGGTGCGTCCGCCAGCCTCTCCTCTGGGTTTCATCCCCAGACTAATGGCCAGGCTGAGCGGGCTAACCAGAATATCGGTCGCATCCTTCGCAGTCTTGCCTTTCATAACCCTACCTCTTGGGCCGAGCAGCTTCCTTGGGCTGAATACGCGCACACTTCGGTTCCATCCTCCGCCACCGGTCTGTCCCTGTTTCACTGTTGCTTGGGGTACCAGCCTCCTCTTTTTCCCGCTCAGGATTCGGAGTCTAACATTCCG
The DNA here is from genome assembly GCA_023566225.1 of Romanogobio albipinnatus. Lineage (NCBI taxonomy): Eukaryota > Metazoa > Chordata > Actinopteri > Cypriniformes > Gobionidae > Romanogobio > Romanogobio albipinnatus. The sequence goes on along the minus strand of CM042261.1, from coordinate 10,444,666 downwards.
TCAGCGGAGTCATTTATCCTACGTTGTAAACGCACCTGGAGAGGGGTGAGATCGGCCCTTCTCAAGTCCCGTACTCGTGTTCATCGAGCCGCGAATAAGCGTCGTATTAAGAGTCCTCGTTATGTCTGTGGTCAAAGAGTGTGGCTTTCCACTCTTAACCTTCCTCTCCAGTCCGTTTCACGCAAGTTAGCCCCAAGATTCATCGGACCCTTCCGCGTTAGTAAGGTCCTTAGACCGGTTTCGGTCGAGCTCAAGTTGTCGTCTTATTTGCGCTTTCATCCATCCTCCCTTGCGCCCCACCGCCCCTCCCATTCGCGTCGAGGGCTCTCCTGTGTATACTGTCTGCAGATTGTTGGATGCTCGGCCTCGTGGGCGTGGTCATCAGTCCCTGGTCGATTGGGAGGGATACAGCCCTGAGGAGAGGAGTTGGATCCCTGCCCGGGACGTCTTGGACCGCTCGCTCATTGATGACTTCTATCGCTCCCGCCAGGCCTCTTCCTCGGGAGCGCCAGGAGGCGCTCGTTGAGGGAGGGGTACTGTCATGATCCTGGTTCTCCCTTTTTTTCCCCCTCTGCTGGTCATTCTCTGACTCACACTTTCCCTCCGGGTGCTTGTACGCACTCTCATTTAGATCAGCTGTCGCTCGTTACCTGCTGCCAGGCTGTTTCTCGCTACACCTGTTCCCCGTTCTCCTCTAATTGGGTTTTATATTTCTAGTCCCTGCCTGTCCTTTGTTCTTTGCCAGATTATTATTTGTGTATACTGATGTGTCGGCTGCTTTTCTCCCTTCCGTATCTTGTCTTGTCCTGTCTGGTTTGCACGAACTACGGATCGAGTTGACCAGCTCTAGTGCTTATGCTCAGTCTGTGCTCTGCCCAGCTCGCCTGCCGCTGAATGCTGTGATCGGAACACTGAGTGCTACTGTCTACGGCCTGACACCTGCCTGACACCTCTGTTTTCATCTAAGGACCAGACAACCTACCCAGGTCTACGGCCACTTTAGTTATCGTTTTGAAGAGACTTTCTGTTTGGCAGCTCCAGCGGCTGTATTGCTTATTTTCTATTAAAAGACTGCGTTACCTGCCTTCGTCTCTTGGGTTCTCTCTCTCACACCTGATAGTTAGTTTTCATTGTTATGCTGTTGTCAGCATTGTCAGCTCTATATTTCTTCACGCCCTGAAGAAACTTACCAATTCACAAGATTAACGGAATGCATAGCTGATATAAAACACTGGATGACCGGTAATTTCCTGCAACTCAATTCAGAAAAAGCTGAATTTTTAATTATTGGACAAAAAAGCTCCACAAGTAGTAACCTAGAATACTGTCTAACACTTGATGGCAATTATTATATAATTGTTTAATCGACATGTCATCCTCAATAAACCCGTTTCCAGCGTGATGACTCCTTCTTTCGAATATTTCAATCTAATATGACCTCTGACCTGTAAAGTTGCCAGAATAATAATCATATGCTGTTTGTTAAGTGGCCAGTGGAGAACTGGCACCCCGACTGAGCCTGGTTTCTCCCAAGGTTAATTTTTCTCCATTATGCCACCTGATGGAGTTTTGGTTCCTTGCCACTGTCGCCTTTGGCTTGGCTTGCTCAGTTGGAGACACTAAATTTTCAACTAAATATCCAAATAAATTTAATTTCTAAACTAAATTAAATACATCAACTAAATTACTGATCTGCCCACATTGTCACTGTATGATAATTGAAATGAGCTGATCACCGTTTTCTCCAGAGTGGCTGTGCAGCCTAATCAAATTCTGTTGCATTATTTTCCTGTTTAACACTGTGAAGCTGCTTTGAAACAATCTGCATTGTAAAAAGCGCTATATAAATAAAGTTGCCTTGACTTGACTTGACTAGATGGATGGAACATGGAATTAATGTATTTATTTATTCATTCATTCATTCATTCATTCATTCATTCACTCATTCAAATTCTATATTATGCGGTTTCTCCATAAGTGGGACACAGATGGGATGGAAGCTTTGTTTTCCTTTGATTTTTTTTTTTTTTTTTGCTAATTGTTTTTGTGACATTCAGATTTTCGGCGTTTATATTCAAGTTGTTATGAAAGGAAAATTCACCTATTTTCATTGGTCTTATTATGAACGATACATCCATTCAGGTTTCATTTTTTAACTATTATTACCAATCAGATTCATAAATAATTTATTTTTTAATAAATGTGTTATTATTCACCAAAATGAGAAAAGACTTCTCTCTGGTGACTTCTCTCTTAGACTTATTTAATCATTTAGTCTGCTTAAACTCTGCCCCTTTCTTACAATCAACTGCAAACTCACATTCATTACATTCGATCTGCATCCATCTAATTAACAAATAGAGGAATAGAACAAAGTCACTGCTTTTTTTTTCATTTCCATCAGTTTCAAGAGAATGTACGTTGCAATACGGAAGAAAAGAACTGTTGCTACTTCTATTTCATCACGACTTTAACAAACAAGTAGTCCTGTCCCACACTCAAGCTATTGGTTGATGTAATCTTCTTGTGCCGGGTTGCTCAAACAAAACAGCAATGCTTTTGTATTTACATCATTGGGGATTTAAACTTACAAAAGGCTTACTTAAAGTTGTCTTTTCACATTAAACTGGGAGAGCAAAAAAGTATTTCGAAATCTTTAAGTTAAAAATTTTTTAAGGAAAAAAATTGGAAAAAGATGCAATTTGGTCCCAGGTACCTTAAACTCCATGTTTAAAAGGAATCAACCTTTGTTCATATTTGATTTTTTCCCCCCTTTCACTTTTGCAGATTCATGCCACATTGAATACCTGTCAAAAATAATCAAGTAACACCCAGCTGTCAGCTGCATGGACCTTGAGTTTGAAGTTATCTGCAAATTTGTGGATAAGACAGAGTGAGAGAGAGAGAAAGAGAGAGCGAGAATCCTAAAGTGTGTCTGAATATTGATGCAAGGCCTTGACAGTTGACTCTACCTTGAGAGACAAAGAGAAAGAGGGAACGACCAACAGACAATAAAAGAAACAGGTTGTCATTTAAGCATTCGCTTTGATTTCTTTTGATTTCTTTTTTTTTTTCATTCTAGCATCCTGTTCTCATTAAGTACTTCCTCAATCATCTTGTTCTTTCTTTTATCACTCTGATTGGTGTTATACGTTTGATCACATACTGATTGTTAATTATCTTTGCGTGTTAAGATGATGCTCTCATTATTAAAGAAGGTACACCACGATCCCCAACGGCAGCTGTTATGAGTGTGAAAAGTATCTTTCTTACTGCACTTGCAGACCAGCCTACATAAGCAGATAATTGACACAGTGCTCTCTGGTCGTCCGTGTGATGAAATGCCTCCCTTGTTCCATGTCCTGCTACAGCTGTCATTTACAGAGCATGTCACCTATTCACTCAAGGAGCGACAAAGCAATTAAAGGCCTGCCTTTGTTTTAAAAGCCTTTCAAGTTGACAGCTGCAATCTATCATTACGTATTACAATGCAGCTCACCTGCCACTAACTTTAGGTTTCATTATCATTACAGTTCTTAAAGTATTTGCAGTGCAAGGTTACAGAACAACACTGATTGACTGGGGTCAATATTAATTACCAACCATGTGGTATAGGCTATGCTTGTCTAGTTGTAAAGCTGACCTGTAATCCTATCAGCTGGTTGATATTGTTCAATTCAATTCAATTCAATTCAAATTTATTTGTATAGCGCTTTTCACAATACACATTGTTTCAAAGCAGCTTTACAGAAAGTGCATTTCATAGATGAACAGTAAAAATGTTAGAAAGACAATTTTAAAGAATAATGTTCGAAAAAGTTAATCAATCGTGTATTAATTTAGGCCATAACAACGCTGGCGTTGAGTCGTCTCTTCACTGGCGTGGAGTCGTCTCATCAAAGGTTTTGGGGCATCCGAAGTCTCCATGAGCGGCTGGATACAAACTGGAGCTGACGAACTATTTACTAGTGTCCCAAGGTAACAACAGAAAAGCAGATGGGAAATAATTAGCATAGCTGCTGTTCAGAATATTATATTAATGCTTTTGATCCGATTGAACTGTAGTATAAAAGGTAATTATAATGTGAATGCTTGGCTAAAGAGATGCGTCTTTAATCTAGTTTTAAACTGGGACAGCGAGTCTGAACCTCGAACAATATCAGGCAGACTATTCCAGAGTTTAGGAGCCAAATGTGAAAAAGCCCTCCCTCCTTTAGTGGACTTAGATATCCTAGGAATGACCAGAAGCCTAGAGTTTACTGACCTTAAAGAGCGCGATGGATTGTAGGGCGATAGAAGATCCGTTAGATACACTGGAGCTAAACCATTTATTGTGGCTCCACTTTGCGCTCACTGCTGTGCAGACTCAGGCTCCAAGTTGCTACTGCGTGGCCTCAAGACTCAAGATGTCAGCGCCATTATTTGGACACTGGCGGCTTCACTTACTACAATGATAGAGAGTGAAGTTGAGTCATCCAAATTTTTTTACAGTGCCAAACACTCAGAGATTTGTCATGACAGAAGACTTCAAATTAAATTAATCATGCAAGCAAACTTGAGTAATGAATAACTTATTGCATACCATCGTGTGTGTGTGTGTGTGTGTGTGTGTGTGTGTGTGTGTGTGTGTGTGTGTGTGTGTGTGTGTGTGTGTGTGTGTGTGTGTGTGTGTGTGTGTGTGCGCGTGCGTGCGTGTGTGTATAAGGAATAAATGACGACAGGATGTTTAATTATTAGAAAAATAATACACACCCGAGGTGGTAATGCATGTGGTTATACCTCTGGTGTAAATTATTTTTCTAATAATTCAACGGCCAATTATTCCGTCAATTTTCAATATTCCGCTTATACTATGGTTACCACACCTCAAAACATTGTTCAGATGTTGTATTTCAAAACATTAGTTTGTAAGTAAGGCTGTTTGTATGACTAATTTCTCACGCATCTCATCCCAAGCCTCGGTTGCTAATTCCAAAATGTCAAGTTTGAGCTAGTACAGTCACTGATAGCAGACGAATGCAGTTATTAATGCAGTGAGAGATGTGTATTACCTCAGTCTGTGCATCTCTCAACAGTGTTTGTCACCAGCGTCTCTACTAATAGTGAGTATGTTTATCTACTCAAGAACAGTGCCGTTATTATCTTGCTGCCGAAAAATGTCCGCTTTTTAAGTTGTTTAATGAGTTTGTTTGCCCATATAATCTTAAGATATTTAGGTTAAGCTTATTTGGCTTGCTGTCTACTTATGAGGGGCTCGAATGAAGCAGCTTCAAATCGAGCTCTGATATACCCCCCACAGTGACTAAATGATTATGTAGGGCAAGCTATCTAAGATCAAGAGGGAGTTTGGGTAGGTGGTGGGATGCTGGAACAGCTGAGACTGAGGAGAGGTTAGCAGCTGTTTATGGCTTTTGGCTGTTGATTGGAAGATTAGATTGGCTCGCTCCTCCCGAAATTACGTTTAGAACTTCACTAAACCATTTTACTGATAAAATTGTCAAAGTGGCACTAACAACACGTTTCTGTACGAGTGTGTCCATACTGTATGTGAGTGCGTTTGAGTGGGAGACACATATAATAAAACATAATTGATAAAACGTCTCGGTTACGTATGTAACCCTCGTTCCCTGAAGGAGGGAATGGAGACATACGTCGGAACTGACCGACGAATTGGGATCTGTCTTCCGAGACCAATCTACTTCGAGTGTATTAGAAACGAGCCAATTGTATTGGCATGCGGTCCACGCACCGCCCCGCACCGCAGGTATAAATACGGAAGTGGAGTACCGCATATTGCTTTTCCAACTGAGGAGCCGAAGAAGTGACTCGGCCCTTCAGCGGAAGCACAGCACCTGGTGACGGGACGTACGAGGGTTACATACGTAACCGAGATGTTCCCTTTCAGTCGGTCACGTTCGACGTTGGAGGCGAGTACACGGGAAGAAACCGGTTCCACACGGAGGCTATATAATCTAGCGAACGTGTTAGGTGTCGCCCAGCCTGCAGCTCTACAGATGTCTGTCAGTGAGGCACCTTGAGCCAGCGCCCAGGAGGAAGCAACACTTCTTGTGGAGTGCGCTCGCAACCCGAACGGGCAAGGCACGTCTTGCGATTGGTACGCTAAGACGATAGCATCCACTATCCAGTGGGCTAACCTCTGCTTGGAGACAGCCTTTCCCTTCTGCTGGCCTCCGTAGCAGACGAAGAGCTGCTCTGAGCTGCTCTGAGGTCCTAAAGCTTTGTGTCTGGTCAACGTAAGCGTGAAGAGCGCGGACGGGACATAAAGTCAGGGCTGGGTCTGCCTCCTCCGGGGGCAGCGCTTGCAGGTTCACCACCTGGTCCCGAAAGGGAGTGGTAGGAACCTTGGGCACGTTTCCGGGCCGGGGTCTCAGGATGACATGAGAGTTACCAGGCCCAAATTCTAGGCACGATCGTTGACCGAAAATGCATGCAGGTCCCCCACCCTCTTGATTGAGGCCAATGCAGTCAGGAGTACCGTCTTCATAGACAGGATTTTTAACTCAACAGACTGCAAAGGCTCAAAAGGAGGGCCCTGAAGTGCTCTGAGCACCAGGGCTAAGTCCCAAGAGGGTAGCGAGATAGAACGAGGAGGATTTAGTCTCCTCGCACATCTGAGGAACCTGACGATTAAGTCGTGCTTTCCTAAGGATTTACCTTCAACTACATCGTGATACGCCGCTATTGCTGCGAGACGTACTGCCATTAACTCCAGGCAATTGATATGCCAATGCAGCTGGAGCCCCGTCCACAGACACAAGACTGCATGCCTGTTGTACGTGGCCCCCCAACCCGTGGCTGAGGCATCCGTGAATACCACAACATGCCTGGACACCTGTCTTAAGGGCACTCCGGCCCGTAAGAATGAGGGGTCGGACCAAGGGTTGAAGGTTTGGCGACAATACGGGGTAACTGGGACCCGATACTGGTCACTCTGCCACGCCCACCTCGGGACTCGGTCGTGTAGCCAGCGTTGAAGCGGTCTCATATGAAGAAATCCGAGCGGCGTTACCGCGGCTGCAGATGCCATATGCCCCAGGAGCCTCTGAAAAAATTTCAGTGGGATCGCCGTCCTGCTCTTGAACGTATTCAAGCAGTTCAAGACTGACTGGACTCGTTCCTCTGTGAGGCGTGCTTCTCTCGGTTGACCCGAAGGCCCAACAGGCTGAGGTGACGGAGCACCAGGTCCCTGTGTTCGCACAACTGCTCTCGAGACTTGGCGAGTATAAGCCAGGCGTCGAGATAGTTGAGGATGCGAATGGCGCGTTCTCGGAGTGGAACAATGGCTGCCTCCGCGACTTTCGTGAAGACGCGGGGCGACAGGGACAGCCCGAAGGGCAAGACTTGTACTGATATGCCTTCCCCTCGAACGCAAAGCGCAGGAACGGTCTGTGTCGAGGAAGGATAGAGACATGAAAGTACGCGTCCTTCAGGTCGATCGCTGCAAACCAATCTTGGGGACGGATGCATTCGAAAATGCGTTTCTGCGTTAACATTCTGAACTGAAGCTTGTGCAGGGCCCGATTCAGAACACGCAGGTCCCAGATTGGCCGTAACCCACCGCCTTTCTTGGGTACATATCAGCTGGAGGAACCGGCTCGACCGCGTCCTTCGCCAGTAGGACATCGATCTCTGACCGCAAGACATTGGCATCGCTGCTCCACACGGAGGTGAAGAGGATGCCCCTGTACTTGGGAGGCCGTACGTGAACTGAATCGTGTAGCCGAGTCTGATAGTACGGATGAGCCAGCGAGACGGTCTGGGGAGCGCTAGCCAGGCTCCCAGAGACCGTACAAGCGGGACCAACGGCACCACAGACGTACCCGGGGTGGGGCAGCGAGGTGGAACGTTCAGACCCGACCCGGATGGCCCGGGTGCGACCCGGAGTGTTGTCTGAGCATTCCAGGGTGGGGCAGTGTGTGGGAGAGAAGGCCCGGGGGCATCCTCTAGCCTCACACCGCCCCCTGGCGAAGAAGAGATGGGAAGCCAGGAGTGGCAAGGCCCGGGGGCGTCGCACACAGCCGGCTTGAGCCCTCTGGCCCAGGGAGGAAGAAAACTGCTCTGAGAATGTGGGTACCACTGGACTCCGGAGAGCCAGCGGCAGGACCAAAACCAAAAAATATTCTCCCCCCCGGTCCTCCTCTGGGTGAGGGAGGGGTGCGGACACCGTCTCCCTGAGCCGTTCCCTTCTTGCTGGGCTGCCCGTTTCAGGGCCGCTTGCCCTTGTGCTTGCCAGCGGATTTTTGCGGGACCCTGGGCGGGTTGGGCGTCTCCCTTGCACCCGGCCACCTGCTGCCTGGGTGGAGGCTGCTGCTTGGCTTAGCAGGGGCGGAGGCGGACGCAGGGAGACGCCCTCTGCGACAAGCAGATGGAGGCACTGCGGCTGACAACTGGGTGGAGGCAGCAGCTGGTCGTCGGGGCAGGATTTTTTTTTACCACCTCCATCTGCTTCTGGGCCACCAAGAACTGCTGGGTGAAGTTCTCGATGGCGCCGCCGAATTTTGTTGGGCTCACGCATATCTGCCAGTTTAGCCCCAGCTTCCTGGACCACTAATGTGGACATCGCCTGACCCAGGGAGCGTACAGTGACTTCCGTCACCCAGAGAGTGAGGTCCATCACCGCACGCAGTTCCTGCATAACCCCTGGGTCGGGACTACCCTCATGCATGCAGGACAGAGAGCAGTGAGAGAGGGAAAAAACTTACACAGATTATGGCCCTTTTGGTGTTCCATATTTTGGCACCAAATAGTTCCACACTGCTAAGTTTTTCCAACGCACATCCGGGCAGCCACCCCAGAAAGCATGGCTGTCAACTCTGAATCTGATTCAGCATGAGCACACACTATTATAGTGGGAAACTCAGCATTATCATTTCCAGCGCATAACAGCCCTCTCTCCGATGCAGCAATTGACATCTGTCCTCCGCCAGAGCCCCAAATGAAATGCTAGGTCCCCCCTTTTTTCAAAAAAGGACCAGCAATCCAATCTGTAAGCTACCAGCAGGCATGTGGGACAATGAGCGTGGCCGCCCGACTTAACGGCACATGGCGTGCTGAACACTCAAGCCCCTAAGAAAGAGGCATGGTGAACAATGCGCCGATGTGGTCATGTTCTCCCACCCCCGAACAAAGTCTCAGCATGCTTGTGATGCGATATAGGAGTGGGGGCCCACGGGGAATGGTTACCCGGCGGGGAAGCCCCACTGTAATCTTCAGGTCACCAAGGCTTATTAGCCAAAGTGGCCCTTTTCTGGTCCACCAGAAAAGGAACTAGATCGGGGAATAAGCAAAGGGACTCAACCCCGTTTGAGGTTTCACACTCTCGACCGCGCACCAGAGCGCGAGTGACGCGTGAGTTGCCGTGGCAACCCCCGCTGTCAGCCGCGCCAGACGGCACACTGCGCGCTGAACACTCAAGCCCTTACGAGAAAGGCTTGAGACGAACAACGCGCCGACGTGACCACGTTCTCCTGAGAGAACACGGATCACCCACGAATGCAATCTCACATGTTTATATGCGAGAGAGATTGTGGCCGTCAAATGAGGACAGGAAACAACCGTATCCAGAAACACACGGTTTGAATGACATCTTGAAAAAGACGCAGGGTCAAACCGTGTTGCTCTTTTTAGAAGGAAATGCTCTTTTAGAAGTGCTGAAGCACTCAGGGAGATGACCGCGGCTCACAGAAGTCAGAATGCAAGCCTGCGTGTGAGCACTCATGAACAGAACGCCCAGCCAACCAACACAGGAACAAGTGTATGTTGCAGCGGCCACTCGCTGACTCGCGCCGTCACACCAACACCCAGGTAAGAGAGCGATCCTCCTCGAGACTCGTTTAAACACTCTTTGCAGAAACAGCTTGATACAGCAAACCGTTCGGCTCCGAAGTTAAAAGCAATATGCGGTACTCCACTTCCGTATTTATACCCGCGGGGCGGTGCGTGGACCGCATGCCAATACAATTGGCTCGTTTCTAATACACTCGAAGAAGATTGGTCTCTGAAGACAGATCCCAATTCGTCGATCAGTTATGACGTTGTTTACAATATTTATTTGCTTGGTGAGTCATTGGGGTTTGGTTCTTTTGCTGTTGTCGGCTGTAAGGAACTTAATAATAATAACTAAAATCATCTGGGGAAGTGATATGGAATTGTAATGCGGTCAAATTGCCTGCTGGAACTACTTTATCCGTGCAACACTGATTATCTCTGCATCACGGCACCTGTTAGTTGGTGGGATATAGTAGGCAGCATGTGAACATTTTGTCCTCAAAGTTGATGTGTTAGAAGCAGGAAAAATGGGCAAGTGTAAGGATTTGAGCGAGTTTAATAAGGGCCAAATTGTGATGTGACTGGGTCAGAGCATCTCCAAAACTGCAGCTCTTGTGGGGTGTTCCCGGTCTGCAGTGGTCAGTGTCTATCAAAAGTGCTCCAAGGAAGGAACCAGATACCACATCACTCCTTCAGGGGTCCATGTCTTGATGGGTCAGGGCTGTTTTGACACAATATAAATGCAGGCATAATGTTTTGCCTGATCGGTGTATATATTATGTTTTGTTTTTTTACCCGAAACACTTGAAAAAGGTACTGCATGTTGAAATCCGTTTGATCTCCATTAATATCACTGGAGCTCTGGCTTAGTGAGCTGTTATGAAGTATAGAAGTGACAAAATAAAGAGAGGTGGTAGAGAGAAAGAAGGAGAAAGAGAGAAGAATATATATATATATATATATATATATATATATATAGAGAGAGAGAGAGAGAGAGAGAGAGAGAGAGAGAGAGAGAGAGAGAGAGAGAAAGAGAGAGTGCTTCAGAAGTGCTTCAGCTACTCTTCTCTGAGAGACTGAAGAAAAAGCTGTTTACTTTTCCTCCAAAACTTTAAATATGTTTACACTGCTTGCAACCTCAGAGGTTCACACCAAATCATCTCCTCTTGATGACAACAAAAAGGTTAGGCGTGTCTTTGAACCCTAAACATGACTTTTCGTGAAAATAACTTACACTATACTATAAAATGAGCAGTGAAGCAGTTGGCCTTTAATATAAATTATGTTAACCGTGAATCTAAGGGTAGGTTATCAGGACAATGATGGAAACGGAATGCAGACTAAAAACACTGCATTATGCTGCCAGGCCAGTAGTTGGCGATGTCACTTTTTTAAAGAAAAACTACTATATACGCATGTGCATAACGTTACCATTTTCACTAATTCGCATTTTTGTAGTTTACAACAGAGAGGATGTTATCAAAAACTTGCAATTTGAAACCTGTTTTTAAAAGTTTGCATTTTCAGGCCCCCAAAATGGACGGCCAAAACGCATAAAACAAGTTTTCAGCTTTTAGTTGAAAACGGTGTCATATAAATGGCCCCTAATTCAAGCGCATGTGTTCTCTCTCTCTCAGGTTCAGCTGTCTGATCACATCTCATGCAGCTCTTACACATGGATCAATATCTACCAATGTAACATCTGAGAACATTGATTTGCTGCTTGCTATACTCTGCTGCTCTGATCATCTCTACCACCTCATCATCCAAAGTTTGAAACACACTCTCAGTCAATATATCACATCTACAATGGACACTAGTACACTAGTGTCATTCTAGTCCAAACATACACTACTGTTCAAAAGTTTGAGATCTGTAAGATTTTTTGAAACACTTAAGTACTTAAAGGAACTGTATGTAAGAAATGTATTTCAATTAATCATAAAATCGCCCTGATATGTCACTAGACATTAAGAAATCGTGTTAATTTCAAATACTTTCAACAGTAGTCCAGCCAGGATATTGTCATTTAAAAGTGAAGTTGCAGCCCTCAACTGATGTTGATGTTGTGTTTTGGCCTGAAGCGCCACCCTCCACCTATCTACCAATCACGAAGTCAGTAGTGTTTCGGCATCCGGGTTGCCAGCTCTGCTCTAGTCAACACAGCTGCAGCTACAAACTTTTTGGATAAAAAATGAAACTTTACAAAACCTAAAAGACCTCATTATGAATCAGAAAAACGTTGTGACAATGGAAAAAAAAAACTTGCTGTGTAGGACTCGTCACTTGCCATTGGAAGCTCCTTGTAGCAGCCTACATTCCTGCTGGATCCTGCAGCTTATCTGGCAACCTCGAGTCAGGGGTGAGGGGAAGAGGGGATACACCGCTCTACAGTAATTTGAAAGTGATTGCAGTACCAGTTTTGGCCACAATCTTACATACATTTCCTTTAAGTACTGAGTAGTGTAACACTGTGTCCTAACTACACGCGACGCGATAAGATTCCAGTGACAAGCAACATGTCTGTCCACACCAGACGCGACTGCGAGATGCAACAAATCAATCAAAAACCACAACCAATCAGATCAGTGTGTGGGCGGGCTCTTGCGGCAAGTGCATGGCACCAGAGATTAATTTTGACTGCACTCGCAAGGAAATGGATACTTAATCAAATTCACGAATATTACACCATTTAAACATTACTAAAAAAATACATACTGAGTTGCTAAAACAATCTTTGTCATAGAATATACTTGTTTGTTCACAGTTTGAACTTTCTCGTTTCAATTTGTTTCATTTAAAGATTTGAGGTGAATTATCCTTTGTTGCTTTTAGTACGACTAACAGTCACATGACATGCTTTTAACATAGCAGAAAAATAGAAACCGTTTCTAAAATAGATTCATCACGTGTCACCATCGCAGCTAGTTAGAACAAAAACTCGAATTAACATGGAAAAGATACCTTTTATCGCGTGTCGCGGCGTCGTGGCACGTGTAGTTAGGACACGGTGTAAGGTATCTACAATGGATAAGTTATGGTTTAGCGGTAGGTTCAGGGTTAGTACCTAGTTATTACCCAGTTAGTGCATTACTACAATAAGTACATTGTATGTTTATGCGAAACAAGACTGTAAAATAAAGTGCAACTTTAATTATTTACTATAGATGCATCAATGTGTATCCTGCCATCAAAAGGGGGTAGAAAAACTTTCAAAAACGAACAAAAATCTCTCATATTTCATTCAAAATATCTTCATTTGTATTTTGAAGATGAAAGAAAGTCTTACGGGTTTGGAATGACATAAAGATGAGTAATTGATGACAGAATTTTCATTTTTGGGATGAACTATCCCTTTAAGAAAAATTGACAAGTAGGCCTACCTGAAGAATTTACAATGACTCAATATTTAAACAAACTATGTGCAATGTAATAATGCACACGGTCATATTTTCACGGTTATTTATAATACGCATTTAACAGCACAGTTCAGCACGAAAGCATTAGCATATGTCATTCTGAATAATCAGACATCAGAGACATACATTTACTTTCCGCTTAAAAGTGTGTTAAAATAATGCAGTACATCAAGAACATTTCTTATTAACTGAGACTACCGATTTTCCCTTCAGGGTAAAATAAAAAGTAGGAAAAGACTTAAGAGATCTCGAAGGAGCAGTTTGTAGTACTATCATTGTTCTTTTTTCCTGAACTGTAAGAGCGACAATGGCAAGAAAAGAAAGATTTTCTGTGCTAACTGAATGTTTACATGCCACTAATGAACAGAAGCCATAGTGTGACGTGGTCCTCAATGGTTAATCATCTGGAAGACATGGATAACTAAAACACAGCAGTTCATCTCCAGCCAATGTATGAAAGAGCTTCAAAGGTTCCCGGGTCGGTGTGGAAAATTCTTTAGATATACCATTCATGGCTTCGGTGAAACTGCTGCTCTGTTTAGGGGGAAACCAATGAAGATGAACAGGCAGGCAAAAGAGAATTTCTTCAACATTAAGTGAGTTTAATGAATGCAATTACAGTGTAGCAAAAACTGGTACTTCTAAGTAATGGTTCTAGAATTAACAAGTAATGAGAACTTTGAGAATCTCCAAAAAGCCTAACATACTGCATTTAAAATGCCATAATAAATATCAATTTTTTGGACATGAACTCTTCTTTTAAGTGCACAATAGACCTGTTAGGAATCAAATAATGGTGCCCTGTGTGGATTCAAGGAAAGTTTCTCTTCATTCCATTGTTATTAGAACCTCATCCCATTCTCAAGAGACCATAATGACATATGGATTTTAAAAGAAAGAGATTCCATCATAGATCCTTTAGTATCCAAAGGCTTTAGTGCTGTCTTAATAATCATTGACCTGCTGTCTGGTTATACAGCCATGGAGATTGAAAAAAAAAATCATTTCCAGAGCTGCAGAACATCATCAAAGGTTTTACAATTTGCATCACATATCTGGAAAGCTCTTTGCAGACTATTGCAAATCAATGTTACTTTCACTTCTATCTAGCACTGCAATTTATTGGACAAAGAACAAATCAAGATATTGGATGCTACTGGAGATCAAACAGACCAGGTCCTGTTGGAGTCTCAATGCAGAGGCAGAAGGATGAATTATCTCAGTAGATGAGAGGAACATTCTTGGGTTCTGATGGAGGACTTTTTGGATCCCAATTTAATTGCTGACTTCAACTGAGAAAACCCTGATTGTTCAGAACAAGAGGCAGATCTCAACAAAGGAGCAGAAGAGTCAAGAAGTCAACATTCAAAATCATCAAAGGTCACCATCACCATCAAAGGTCATTATTACCAGACAACTGATATTTGTCCTTATAACTACCCAAACTCCATTTGTTCTCAATCGCATTTTGTGTATATAAAGAATCTCAAACTTTGCTGGTCCAATTATTCTGACTCTGTCTGGTTTTCGGTAGCATTATTGAATTTCATTTTGGATTTGTCTGCACTGTTTGATGGATCTATCAGCAGCAAACTCTGCAAATGGATTCTAAACTACAATCTGAATAAGCTTTGCATTTCTGCAGCTTTCTAAATACAGATGCTGACTTAACCCCTTGCTACACAGCCCCCATTTTGTCAAGTGGGGCATAAATGACATACCCAAAATATAAAGGTTGCTGCTCATAAGTCATTCTGAATAGACACATAACCAACATATATTTAGAAAGCCAACACTTGAGAGTTTACTTGCTTCATTTCAAATCTGAGGATGTTAAACTGCTCTAAAACTGTGAATTGTATTACATTTTGTAAGACCATGTCAGAGTGAATTTTTAGGGAAGGCTGATAAGATGCTAATTAAGTATTTTATTGCCCTGTAAACACCCATTTGCAGTCTATTGTTTAACTTTTGGTGAGGTGAACTGCCTTATTCTTGTTCTATTGTTCTCACTCGAAGAGCCTTTCACACCTCTGCTGGCAGGGTTTGAAATTATCACCCACCTACCCGCCAAATGCGGGTAAAAATCAACAGTGGCGGGTAACACTGTCAAATCACTTGCCAATTTGGCAGGTTATTTATTATGTTTACTCACTTTGCTGCGGAAGTTTGTGTAAGCCAAATCTACGCAGATTTAGTGCAAATAATCAACTTGTGAGTCATCATGCAGCGTATTGGCAGAATCTGCCCATATCAGGCTTACTTGAACATACACGTTACAAACACTCACCTAAAGGATTATTAGGAACACCTGTTCAATTTCTCATTAATGCAATTATCTAATCAACCAATCACATGGCAGTTGATTCAATGCATTTAGGGGTGTGGTCCTGGTCAAGACAATCTCCTGAACTCCAAACTGAATGTCAGAATGGGAAAGAAAGGTGATTTAAGCAATTTTGAGCGTGGCATGGTTGTTGGTGCCAGACAGGCCGGTCTGAGTATTTCACAATCTGCTCAGTTACTGGGATTTTCACGCACAACCATTTCTAGGGTTTACAAAGAATGGTGTGAAGAGGGAAAAACATCCAGTATGCGGCAGTCCTGTGGGCGAAAATGCCTTGTTGATGCTAGAGGTCAGAGGAGAATGGGCCGACTGATTCAAGCTGATAGAAGAGCATCTTTGACTGAAATAACCACTCGTTACAACCGAGGTATGCAGCAAAGCATTTGTGTAGCCACAACACACACAACTTGAGGCGGATGGGCTACAACAGCAGAAGACCCCACCGGGTACCACTCATCTCCACTACAAATAGGAAAAAGAGGCTACAATTTACACAAGCTCACCAAAATTGGACAGTTGAAGACTGGAAAAATGTTGCCTGGTCTGATGAGTCTTGATTTCTGTTGAGACATTCAGATGGTAGAGTCAGAATTTGGCGTAAACAGAATGAGAACATGGATCCATCATGCCTTGTTACCACTGTGCAGGCTGGTGGTGGTGTAATTAGATTAGATTAGATTAGATTAGATTCAAGTGTATTGTCATTACACATGTACAAGTACAATGCAACGGATAATGCCAGGATAATGTCACAAAGCTCGAATTATTTCAAATTGGTTTCTTGAACATGACAATGAGTTCACTGTACTAAAATGGCCCCCACAGTCACCAGATCTCAACCCAATAGAGCATCTTTGGGATGTGGTGGAACGGGAGCTTTGTGCCCTGGATGTGCATCCCACAGATCTCCATCAACTGCAATCTGATGCTATCCTATCAATATGGGCCAACATTTCTAAAGAATGCTTTCAGCACCTTGTTGAATCAATGCCACGTTAAGGCAGTTCTAAAGATGAAAGGGGGTCAAACATATATATATATATATATATATATATATATATATATATATATATATATATATATATATATATATATATATATATATATATATATATATATATATATATATATATATATATATATATATATATATATATATATATATATACAGCTTTGTCATCACAGGAAAAAATGACAGTGAATTACCATAAATTGATATGAAAAATCCAACATGCTTTAACCCTTAGAATTGCTTACACGAGAAGAAAGGCCTGCTTACCCAATTTACTCACAGTCTCATTTGTAGGCCTGCTCTTTATTGTAGTTGTTTGAAAACTTTCACTTTTTTTACACAGCATATATTTTTCCTCTTCAAGCCCAAGCTTTAAACCACTGTTGATATCACACATATAGTAAGGCTTTTTATTATTTCTAGCCCCCCTCCTGCCAACCTTTTCTTGGCTGATTTGTCAGCTTTTCTTACACTTGCCCCTTACAGGTGTTCGCCTGACCTTTTACATGCTGAGCAATTGGTTGCAATGCCTCCTAGGGAGCTCTGTGCTTTCTTTACATGCCCTGCCTTGACTGACTACACATGCCATTGAACAATAAAGGCTTCGATATACTCACGGCCAAGTTCATTTTCATTCTTTGCTTAGGGATAAAAAGAAGTTCAAAATATGTGAGCAGTGATATACTGTAAGCGAACATCCTAACACTGCTGAGAGCAACCGTTAGATGAATATGTAAATATGTGCTGCGTTCTTTCCTCTGGCTAACAAAATACACAACAAAAGTGAGAAAACAGCAAGCATTTTTTTTATAAGCATAAGAAAAGCATCTGACCAAAGCAACGTGGGTATGTTTGCACGCGCTCTGCAATTCGGCACTCTAATAAAGTCATATCACATTTATTTATATAACACTTTACACAATAGATTGCTTAAATGCATGAGGCTTTACAGTATTAAACATGAAAAACAGTGTCTGTGTCCCATTTCATCAAAAGTACAACTTAATTTAAAGAGCAGACCTTGATGGACTCAACAAAAGAAATAAACCAGAGAGAGTTCCACGTGAAAGAAAGTGGAGCCTCAGCACACACTTTTACGTAATCACCACGGACCAATGGTGTTTACCAACCAGTCAGTGCAAACTTTTCGGGAAATTTCGTTTGTTCAAAGTCCTGAAACGAACACAAAACAAACTTTGACGTCATATGAGTTCGTTCTTAGATTTAGCATGAAGTATATCTGGGCCTTAAAGTGACAGTAACCCTTTAAAAAAAATGTAAGTGACATTTACTCTCTAATTTTGTTCCAAACCTGTATGACTTAATTTCTTCTGCAAAACAAAAAGGGAGAAGTTCTGAAGGATGTTCATGATGCTCACTTCATACAAGAAAGTGGATGGGGGACCACTGCATGTCAAGCTCTATAAAAATATGAAAAGCTTCATAAAATACCTTGTGCCATATATTCCAAGTCTTCTGACACCATAGGATAGTATTATGTGAGATACAATGTGAAATGTATATAAATTTAGTCATTATTCACTGAAAATCTGTGGTCACCATCTACATTTATTGTATGAAAAAGAGCAGCTTAAAATTATTTTGTGTGAAATTAATCTTCATATATATACTAGTCAAAAAGACAACAAAAAAACAGAAAGAAATAGACCTGATTAAGTACGTCACAATTTATATACATGATGTTAATCTGGTTTATGCATTTTCTTTTGTTGTTGTTTTGTGTGTTTTTTTTTAGCTAATAGAAGCTCTGAATGGCCGGTAAATTTAGTAGCCAAATTGGCCAGTGAGTGAAGTTAATTTCAAACCCTGTCTGCTGTTATGAGACTTAATCTTCATTATTCTTTTATCATTATTAGCCTTTATTCTGGCATTTTGGCTTGCATATACACTCCTTTGATCACAGAATGTTCATTTTTTGGGTGAACTGTTGCTTTAACCTCCCTGAATGATGATAAACCATAGGCACTACTACCTTGTCCAAAGCATTTATTCTAAAGTAACATAATTGTCAGTAATATACACTATTAGATGACAAACATGAGAGGTGACAGGACAAAGTAAGAAAGAGGAAAATGAAATGAAAGTGAACTTTTCTTACTGCTGTAATATAAAACTAGAATTCCTTGTGGGAAGGTGCCTTCAAGGTGATCAAAGGAAGGCGTTATTATAGAGGATGAAAATAATAGCAAAAAAAAGGGGGGGAAATCTGTTTAGGAGGGCAGCAGTGAAATCCATTTCCTTCAGCGAGTAATCCTTTTTCCCCTCTGTCTCATAATCAGAGACAAATTCTCAGAGAATGAAAAGAATATGGAGTCAGCAGAACATATTGCTCACCTCATATGGTCAAAGCTCAATATATATTCATATCTATTCACTCTTTCTGTGGCCCCCTGGCATGAAAACTCCTCTCCGTGTGTGCGCGTGTTCTATATTCCTATAAGTGAAGTCATTGAAAGTTTAGGCATCAATATCATTCAGTCATATAGAGGGAATGTATCATAAATATAGATGTGGCTGAAGTTTGAGCCTTTCGAATGCGAAGAACACGATGAGGTGAGAGAAACGTGACGAATCTTCTCAGTGTGGACGTGATGATGATGCAGGTGGCCTTCGTCCCCGTGTCCTCGCTCACCCCCTCTGCTTCCTGCTGTTTGTGGAGTGAGTTGAATGAAAACATATTGTGAATCAATTTTTAAACAAGAGAGAGAAAGATTGAGATGTGATCTTATTTCTTCAGACTGCACGCTGGCCCACAGACTGCGCGCTGGCCTGCACGCTGGCCCACAAGCCCTGTGGGGAATGCGTGCCACCAATTGCCTGAGAGCGACAAAAGGACGTGTGGTACGGAGGTTCAGTCTGAACAGTATCAGACAATTTAGCGTAATGCGACAGCGCACTGGATGGCTGGCAATCTTGGATGTAATCGTAAAGGGGAAAAAAAGCACAATATTCCTAAACGGTGGTGATGAACGAATGAGAGGGAAAAGAGCAAGCAGTTTAAGGTATTACAAAACATAGCAATCTCCTTAAAGACTACAATTTAACTCTGCTAGCGGTTATGCAATTACCGGGGAGGGTAATGTAATTGCTAGGCCTGACTGTGATGGGCGACGGGAAGACAGAATGACAACAGTAATGATTTCTCAGCACACGAAAATCACAAGCTATCTATCAGACCATCCTGGCCTAGTAAACATGTCTTAAAGCTCTATAGACTAACTCAAGGCTGAGCGCATGGACTTGCGAGGCCCCTAACCCTGTCACAGTCCCCTTTTCAGACATAAACTGACTCAGGGGAGGAAAAACATCATTTGGTATCAGTCAGCTCGTGTCCTATATGTGTATATTACCCAAAGGGTCCAAGTGATCAGATTCCTTTGGAAGTCTTGAGCTGCATAGATTGATACTTTGAAGGTCCCAGACAGTTCCAGGATCGGTCCCTCACACTGAGATACTGTTAAGTAATTTGCCAATTAAACTACAGACAAAAATGTTTTTTGTGCCTGATTTTTGTTTTGTTTTTAAAGGGCACCTATTATGCCCCTTTTTACAAGATGTAAAAGAAGTCTCTGATGTCCCTAGAGTGCGTATGTGAAGTTTTAGCTCAAAACACCCCACAGATAAGATGTTAAAGGTGCTGTATGTAAGAATCACTCATGCGGGTTGCCTATTTGAGGACACACAACAGGAACAAGCTCAACTGACAATGGAAGGCAAGGAGATTTACACACTGTAAGTTGATGAGTTGATTTATCCACGCTTCCACGCTACTCCCGCTCATAGAGATTTTTAGATGGATGTCGAAGCTTTTTAGGTCTGGGTAGAATCTGCGATCTCTGACCCAGTTTGTTTGCTGGCTTCCATGGCAGCAATACTCTGTGTTTTCTGCCAACTGGCAATCTGTGGTGGCAAAAATACTATTGGGTAAATTGGCATTGTGCGTACTCGCACAGACATTCCGACACGCAACAAACATTTCAAAGTCGAATATCTGGCTGTAGCATTGTTTTTCAGTGAAACGAGTATGTGAACTCAAAAACATCACTTATTATGACTTATGACCAAAAATGTCCCCACAAGGACAAGGATTTCTGATATTGCCATCTTTGTGGGGACATTATGTCGCCATAACGTAGGGTTTAACAGGACCACACACACAGACGGTCATGCACACAAACAAACTATTCTGAGTATTAAAGGCTTTTTCACAGAGATGAACTTTATCCTCAGATGAAAAAGGCTCAAATCAATGAAGCCAACAATCAATCAGTGTTCAAAAATATATACAAAACCTGTCCTAATTGCAAGAAAATAAGTTGACAAAAGGATTGAATCCAATATTTGTTGAAAAATATAGCACAACAAGCAGTTTACAAGCAATTTTTAAAAAGGCCGGCCATTTTTACCAGGAAAACCAAAGGTATTACAGGTTTTTCAACAAATAACAATAAGAAATATTTAGGCCTACTATTATTTATTTTACATAATTAATGTACATTTTCTAAATGCTGTACATGTACTTCTAATATGCATTGAGTCAAATTGTCATTGTCATTTTGGATATTATCTTTAATATCTAAAAAACAAATGCTAAAAATATACTAAGGAACATACAACTAAGGAAAATCCCAAATTCAGTATCTCAGAAAATTAGAATATTGTGAAAAGGTTCAATATTGAAGACACCTGGTGCCGACTCTAATCAGCTAATTAACTCAAAACACCAAAAAGGCCTTTAATGGTCTCTCAGGCTAGTTCTGTAAGCTACACAATCATGGGGAAGACTGCTGACTTAACAGTTGTCCAAAAGACGACAATTGACACCTTGCACAAGGAGGGCAGGACACAAAAGATCATTGCAAAAAAGGCTGGCTGTTCACAGAGCTCTGTGTCCAAGCACATTAATAGAGAGGCGAAGGGAAGGAAAAGATGTGGTAGAAGAAAGTGTACAAGCAATAGGGATAACCGCACCCTGGAGAGGATTGTGAAACAAAACCCATTCAAAAATGTGGGGGAGATTCACAAAGAGTGGACTGGAGCTGGAGTCAGTGCTTCAAGAACCACTACGCACAGACGTATGCAAGACATGGGTTTCATCTGTCGCATTCCTTGTGTCAAGCCACTCTTGAACAACAGACAGCGTCAGAAGCGTCTCGCATGGGCTAAAGACAAAAAGGAAAAAAAGTGGTCCAAAGTTATGTTCTCTGATGAAAGTAAATTTAGCATTTCCTTTGGAAATCAGGGTCCCATAGTCTGGAGGAAGAGAGGAGAGACACACAATCCACTTTGCTTGAGGTCCAGTGTAAAGTTTCCACAGTCAGTGATGGTTTGGGGTGCCATGTCATCTGCTGGTGTTGGTCCACTGTGTTTTCTGAGGTCCAAGGTCAACGCAGTCGTATACCAGGAAGTTTTAGAGCACTTCATGCTTCCTGCTGCTGACCAACTTTATGGAGATGCAGATTTCATTTTCCAACAGGACTTGGCACCTGCACACAGTGCCAAAGCAACCAGTACCTGGTTCAAGGACCATGGTATCCCTGTTCTTAATTGGCCAGCAAACTCGCCTGACCTTAACTCCATAGAAAATCTATGGGGTATTGTGAAGAGGAAGATGCGATATGCCAGACCCAACAATGCAGAAGAGCTGAAGGCCACTATCAGAGCAACCTGGGCTCTCATAACACCTGAGCAGTGCCACAGACTGATCGACTCCATGCCACACCGCATTGCTGCAGTAATTCAGGCAAAAGGAGCCCCAATTAAGTATTGAGTGCTGTACATGCTCATACTTTTCATGTTCATACTTTTCAGTTGGCCAAGATTTCTAAAAATCCTTTCTTTGTATTGGTCTTATGTAATATTCAAATTTTCAGAGATACTGAATTTTGGATTTTCCTTAGTTGTCAGTTATAATCATCAAAATTAAAAGAAATAAACATTTAAAATATATCAGTCTGTGTGTAATGAATGAATATAATATACAAGTTTCACTTTTTGAATTGAATTAGTGAAATAAATCAACTTTTTGATGATATTCTAATTATATGACCAGCCCCTGTATATATATATCTGTTCTGGCATAAAATTAATATTGTGTTGGTTCCCCTTTTGCTGCCAAAACAGCCCTGACCCTCGAGGCATGGACTCCGCTAGACCCCTGAAGGTGTGTTGCGGTATCTGGCACCAAGATGTTAGCAGCAGATCATTTAAGTCCTGTAAGTTGTGAGGTGGGGCCTCCATAGATCGAACTTGTTTGTTCAGCACATCCCACAGATGCTCGATTGGATTGAGATCTGGGGAATTTGGAAGCCAAGTCAATATCTCAAACTCGTTGTTGTGCTCCTCAAACCATTCCTGAACCATTTTTGCTTTGTGGCAGGGTGCCTTATCCTGCTGAAAGAGGTCACAGCCACCAGGGAATATTGTTTCCATGAAAGGATCTAAATGGTCTGCAACAATGCTTAGGTCGGTAGTACGTGTCAAAGTAACATCCACATGGATGGCAGGATCCAAGAATTCCCAGCAGAACATTGCCCAAAGCATCACACTGCCTCTGCCGGCTTGCCCTCTTCCCATAGTGCATCCTGGTGCCATGTGTTCCCCGGGTAAGTGACGTAAACGCACCCGCCATCCACGTGATGTAAAAGAAAACGATTTATCTGACCATGCCATCTTCATCCATTGCTCCGTGGCCCAGTTCTGATGCTCACGTGCACACTGTTGGCACTTTGGGCGGTGGACAGGGGTCAGCATGGGCACCCTGACTGGTCTGTGGCTATGCAGCCCTATACGCAACAAACTGCGATGCACTGTGTATTCTGACACCTTCTGCATTAACTTCTTGAGCAATTTGAGCTACAGTAGCTCGTCTGTTTGATCGGACCACACAGGCCAGCCTTCACTCCACACGTGCATCAATGAGCCTTGGCCGCCCATGACCCTGTCACCAGTTCACCACTGTTCCTTCCTTGGACCACGTTTGATAGATACTGACCACTGCAGACTGGAAGTCACAATTATACCCCAAGAGCTGCAATTTTGGAGATGCTCTGACCCAGTTGTCTATAGCCATCACAATTTGGCCCTTATCAAACTTGCTCAAATCATTACGCTTGCCCATTTTTCCTGCTTCTAACACATCAACTTTGAGGACAAAATGTTCACTTGCTGCCTAATATATGCCACCCACTAACAGGTAACTTGATGAAGAGATAATCGGTGTTATTCACTTCACCTGTCAGTGGTCATAATGTTCTGCCTGATCTTTATATATATATATATACTATATAAAAGAAAATAGGTTGGGCTAACATATATTTCTGCAACAAGAATTCATCATGTTTTATTGGAAGGTATTGTCCATTGCCGGGTTGCTGGGTAGAGCTGATAACCACTATCCAATCTTCAAATGGTCCTTCAGTTTGTAAACCATGAATATCAATGAATGAGTATCTGCTGTGGTACTGAATACTTTAGAGCTGTGACATCAAATCATCTAATATAGGCCTACTGAACTATGCAAGTCTGATGTCGCAGTCAATAGAGTGTATACATTTAGCTGATGTGATGGTGCAATCAAAAACGGTAGATAAAACATCAAACCGGTTTATCACAGGTCCTTCGAGCGTACATAGACGAAAGAATGCGTGTAGAGAATGGCGAGAACATTCTCTGTCGCCTGCAATGCATATTTCGGATGGATTGGTGACATTAATGATGAACATCCTCAATACAGTAGAGGTAAGCACTCTGCCTATTCAATCAGGGAACGAATCAAGACTGCTGGCGCTACATTAACACGAGACCCAGAGAGTTCAATCCAGAAATCCCTCATTGCCTATACAGTACTCCAAAACGTGAAAGCAGTTTCTACTGTAGTACAAACATTCCCATAGCAGTCTATTAGACACAGCTGAGAACTGTATCCCCCTGAGGAGAGTGTAATAAAAAGGTCAGATTCAGTCCCAAAATAAAAAATGCGAAAAATAATGTGAGAGAAATGAAAGGGAATGGAATAATAATGAATTGCTGGGCGTAGTAAATTTCATCAGGGCAGAGAAGAAACCTGTCTCCTAGCAACATGCAGCTCCCCACGTGTAGCTCTCCTCAGCATCCGTGAGGCCGAACTCACAAGGGCTTAATTAAAACCGAACAAATCAGTCTCAGGTTTATTGTAATTGTAAAGCTAAGAGATCTACCCTTTGACCTTTCATTCCGATCCTGACAATTGTTATTGGTGCAACACAGAATGAAACAAGGCATCGCCTAATTTTTTCCAGCACTCTACTGACCTCAAGAACCATCAAGTCCTGAACAGAGAAAATTATCTGGAACATTGCTGATGGTGTGATAACAACCCTGCACCTGAAACATTAATATTTTATCTCACACATTCCATATAATTTCACTTAAAATAGACTTTCTTCTATACTAGTTTATTTTAGTAATATCCTAACTGCAAGCAAACTATACTTGCCCTTTTACAAAGTCTTGATTTTGTTTTTGGGGCCTACTTGAATAAGTATTCATGCTTGAATGTTCAAAAAACACCTTTTCAAAAAAAGAAAATAATAATAAATATATATATATATATACACTCTAAACAAAAAGGTTCTATATGGCACCATAAATGGTTCTTGGCTCGTAATCATAGGGGAACCTTTTTAAGTGCTATATAGCACCAATTTTGGTGCTTCAGTGGTTCTTCAGCGGTTCTTCAGAGGTTCTTCACTGGTTCTTTGACTAAGGTGCTATATAGCACCGTTAACTATGGTGCTATATAGCACCAAAAATGGTTCCCCTATGATTACGACGAAGAACCATTTTTGGTGCCATATAGAACCTTTTTTTTTTAGAGTGTATATATATATATATATATCTCACATCTAAAAAAAATTACTCACATAAGTGTTTTGCATCATTCCTGTTGGATACAATAGAGAAGGCACAGCATCGTTTTTTTTAATCTCATTCTGTCTGAAAATCCAGTCCCTTGTTTACAAAAGAATCTGCAGAGAAATGAAGCGAACAAACACACAATGTCTTACCCACGTGAGCTGGATCTTCATTAAAAATAAAGTTCAACCATGCATTCCTAATATTGGAATCCGAATGAAGCTTATGTGGCATGTTTATTGCTTGGAAGTTAGATCCGGTTTAGCTCCACGTAGACCTATATTATTTATTTATAACATGTCGGGCGCGAGTTGGTGGGCAGGGCTACTGAATTAGGCATTCGTCCTCTGTTGAAGTGGCGTTTCACAGCATTCTGACGTCACAGGGAAGCACATTCGCAGATCGATCGTTTGCTGAGCCAGCTGTCAATAAAAGCTTTTCTTTGACTAACAAGGAAGTTTTCAACTCCAAAACTTACAGGATATTCTTATATTACTATGACCTTTTATATATCATAAGCTCAAAGGAATGATGATCTCCCAATTCAATTCATCAAAAAATCCTGAAAAAAATGTATCACAGCTTTGACAAATAATACTACGCAGAACAACTGTTTCCAACATAGATAATAATGAGAAATGTTTCTTGAGCAGCAAAGCAGCATATTATAATGATTTCTGAAGGATCATGTGACACTGAAGACTGGAGTGATGATGCTGAAAAACATATTATAAATAAATAAACTATATTTAAAATATATTAAAATAGAAAGCTATTTGAATTGTAATAATATTTCACAATATTACCATTTTAACTGCATTTTTGATCAAATAAATGCAGCCTTGGTGAGCATTAGAAACTTCTTTCAGAAACATTAAAAAACAAATTGTAACGACCCCAAACTTTTGAATGGTATCATATGAAACCATAACAGTAATTGAGGCGCATTAGATATAAAGTAGGTTATGTTACAGCAATAGTAAGTTAGTATGACATTTTTCATGAATATACTTGCAGGTTGGTAATAAGGTTGGCAAAAAAAAAAAAAAAAGTACAGAAATTGATTTTTTTTCCCCTTGAGTTTCCCTTCCTCACCTCTACCAGCACTGAGCAACTGCCACTGTGATTACAAACGCACTGTAATTTCTCAGAGCACAGACTTCATAACCGCATTACTTTCCAGAGAGACACCCTTGCACAATTATGAACCATCCATTCCTCTGGCTTCAGTTTGTCAGCTTTTTTAATGAAACATTGCTTTCGCTGCCTCCTGGTTGATTAACTGAGATCCCCAATCCCTTTTCCCCACCCCGTTCTGCCACGGCACAAAAACAGCAGCATCTTGCGTGGTCTCATCAATGCCATCTCCACTGGCAAGCAGGTCAAAAGGCTTAAGACCAAAGGCAGGGCATTAAGTAATGTTCCGTGACATTTGAGTTGTGTAAATTGAATATGCCTGTCTTTGCCCTTTTCTTGTCCAGACTTCTAAATATAGGATGGAAATGGGACGCCGTCAAATGCATGACATGACCTATTCACTATTACTCATCACAATTAGAGAGTCTGCAATTGAGTGGAAAAAATGACATGTATTTAAGAACAAGCACTGTTTTAGCGCATACCAGTGCTTTGGCCCATGTTGACCTTTAAAGTGTTGAATAAGTTATAAAAGAACATATGCCGGCCAAAACCAAGTACATTGGACTTTTATTGAATTATAAATCTAATATAACAGGTGCAACTAGTTAGAATCACCAATGCCATACCAAGCCATTTACAGTAAAAGTGCCCTCTATAAAGGAAAGGTCTAGTTTAAAGTGTGCCAAGTTCTTAGAAATGTATATTTGTAAAATGCATGTTGATTTTATGCATGGTTTTGAAAAGCCTTTATATAACTTTCAAAAAAGTTTAAATATAAAGTATTACAGTATTATTATTAATTCATAGACATTAGATACCATTTCAAATATTTTTTTTAAGGATTCAATCCACATGACTTTGATTTGCCAAAAGTATTGGGTCACCCCTCCAATTCATTGAATTCAGATGTTCCAATCACATCCATGGCCACAGGTGTATAAAATCAAGCACATAGGCATGCAGACGCTTCTACAAACATTGGCGAAAGAATGGGTCGCTCTCAGGAGCTCAGTGAATTCAAGTGTGGTACTGTGATAGGCCGCGTAAAATCACAGAGCGGGGTCAGCGCATGCTGAGGTGCACAGTCTGTAGAAGCCAACTTTCTGCAGAGTCAATAGCTACAGACCTCCAAACTTTGTGTGGCCTTCAGTTTTGCTCAAGAATAGTGTGTAGAGAGCTTCGTGGAATGGGTGAGCCATGGCTGAGCAGCTGCATCCAAGCCTTACATTACCAAGTGCAATGCAAAACGTTGGATGCAGTGGTGTAAAGCTCGCCGCCACTGGACTCTAGAGCAGTGAAGACGTGTTCTCTGGAGTGAGGAATCACGCTTTTCTGTCTGGCAATCCGATGGATGAGTCTGGGTTTGGCAATTGCCAGGAGAACGGTACTAGCCTGACTGCATCGTGCCAAGTGTAAAGTTTGGTGGAGGGGTGATTATGGTGTGGGGTTGTTTTTCAAGAAGTATGTTTGGCCCCTTAGTTCCAGTGAAAGGAACTCGTAATTCTTCAGCATACCAAGACACTTTGGACAATTGCATGCTCACAACTGGGAACAGTTTGGGGATGGCCCCTTTCTGTTCCAACATGCCTTAAGGAGTCCTGACCTTAACCCAATAAAACACTATTGGGATGAATTAGAGCGGAGACTGCGGGCCAGGCCTTCTCGTCCAACATCAGTGCCTGACCTCACAAATGCGAATGGTCAACAATTCCCATAAACACACTCCCAAGTCTTGGAAAGCTTTCCCAGAAGAGTTGAAGCTGAAATTTCTGCAAAGGGTGGGTCAGCTCCATATTAAACCCTACGGATTAAGAGTGGCATGACATTAAATTTCATGTGCATGCAAAGGCAGACGTCCCAAAACTTTTGGCAATATAGTGTATTTGATAGTTGAAAAATCACTTTGCAAAAACAAGTAAATAAATATTTAAATAAATGAAATTCAATTAAGTTATTTAATTAAATGCAATATGTTTAATACAGAAGATGTGTATTCAAGTCATGAATGTGTGCATTTTGAACGCATCACTAATTAAATTAATAAACATGATAACATGCCATCACATCATATTTCTGCACTGCAGGAGTGAAAGCTTAGGAGTGCTCGCCGAACCCAAGTAATCAGTATATATTTTTAATGTAATATGCCAGATAAAATTCTGTCTCAATAAAGAAGAAAAGGGCAGGAACATGTTATTAGTGTATGTCAATCATGTCAGTACACTACATGCTCTACAGCTCTGTTGCGTTCCTTAACTGCCATCTCCCTAATAACACCCTACACAAGCCCAGCGCCCTCTCCTTCATATATTCAATTCAATAGCCTTTGTCATTTTTAATAACACACTGAAAGCATCAGTGGCTAATGTGGCCTTCATTGTGAACACTTTCATTAGCTGTTCTCCTCTGGCATCTCCATCCCTCTTAAGCTCTGTAAGATCCGCTGAGGGACTTATCTCAAATCCGGCTCGCCGCGGGATCGTGCCAGGCATTAACAACTTCTCTCCCCTGTCGTAAATCTGCCAGGTCATTTCAATTAACATTTGCTGAGGTGTCCCAGCGCCTCGTTCCCCGCCTAGAGTGGGCAACTCTTATCCCACTCTCTAAAGGTTGCATTTTCCATGCTTGGCTGTAAGTGCCAGTTTCGGCCTCCATAAAGAGCTGTCTTTTTCTCAAATGCGGCATTCATCAGTCTGCATAAAATGAGTTATGGATGAAACGATTAGCACCATGCCCTTGACCAAATTCCTCAGATTTGTTTTCCAAAGTTTGTGCTATTCATTTGCGTTTTTCACAAATCAAGTCATGCGTAAAATGAATGCAAATGTGCATTTGTTGTGGCAATCAATCGTGCTTTAGGGATTTATGGCGCCAAAATATTCAGACACACTCCATTATAATGGTTTTATAATCTTAATAAAAGAGGTTCATATGGTTGGAATAAACTATATACTGTACACTCACCGGCCACTTTATTAGGTACGCCATGCTAGTATCGGGTTGGACCCTATTTTGCCTTCAAAACTGCCTTAATTCCTCGTGGCATAGATTCAAAAAGGTGCTGGAAACATTTCTGCAATTTTGGTCCATATTGACATGATAGCATCACATAGTTGCTGCAGATTTACCGGCTGCACATCCATGATGTGAATCTCCCGTTCCAGCAAATCCCAAAGGTGCTCAATGGATTGAGATCCGGTGATTGTGGAGGCCATTTGAGTTTAGCGAACCCATTGTCATGTTCAAGAAACCAGTTTGAGATGATTTGAGCTTTATTACATGGTGCGTTATCCTGCTGAAATTAGCCATCAGAAGATGGTACACTGTGGCCATAAAAGGGATGGAGATGGTCAGCATTAATTCTCAGGTAGGCTGTGGTGTTTAAACAATGCTCAATTGGTAAGTCTGCCAAGAAAAAAATCCCTCACACCATTACACCACCAGCACCAGCCTGAAACAATTGATACAATGCAGGATGGATCCAAACTTTCATGTTGTTCACACCAAATTCTGATCCTACCTTCTGAAAGTGAGACTCATCACACGTTTTTCTAATCTTCTACTGTCCAATTTTGGTGAGCCCTTGTGAATTGTAGCCTCAGTTTGCTGTTCTTAGCTGACAGGAGTGGCACCCGGTGTGTCTTCTGCTGCTGTAGCTCATCTGCTTCAAGGCATTCAGAGATGCTTTTATACTGACCTCGGTTGTAACGACTGGTTATTTGAGTTAGTGTTGCCTTTCTATCAGCTCAAACCAGTCTGGCCATTCTCCTCTGACATCAACAAGGCATTTTTCGTCCACAGAACTGCCACTCACTGGATATTTTGCCTTTTTTGGACCATTCTCTGTAAACCCTATAGAGATGGTTGTGCATGAAAATCCCAGTAGATCAGCAGTTTCTGAAATACTCAGACCAGCCCATCTGGCACTAACAACCATGTCACGTTCAAAGTCACTTAAATCACCATTCTTCATCCTGATGCTCAGTTTGAACTTCAGCAGATCATTTTGACCATGTCTACATGCCTACAATGCATTTTCAGTGCAGTTCCTGCCATGTGTTGACCAGGCCTACCTAATATAGTGGTGGTAAAAGTAAAATAAAATAAAAAATAATACAATTTCAAAAGGTTCTTGGACTGGCCTGGATAGTGAAATCTTCAAACTACAATGAATACTAATATTAACCAGATTAAAAAGAAGTTATTGGTTTTATTTTCATGTGTATGCATCTGTTGGTATAGCATGTTTATGATGGCAATAAAAGAGTGACCACTGAACTGTATGCTGAGCAGATTCACTTTAAGCTCTTTAAGCTCTTCAATCTTTAAGCAGCTATATGGAGCTTAATTATTGCATTTTCTTTTCCAATTGTGTACATATGGATGAATATATTGCCTGAATTACAATATTTCTACTCTGATAGACAGCCCTGCCCTACTAATACTTTTGCATAATATGTCAAAAATGGTCCATGAATCTCTGACTTTGTCACCACCTTATTTTCACAGGCTAGCTAATGCTGCATCCACCAATACTATGCAAAATGCTCCCTAGCACCCTGTAGAGGACAAAAAGAAATAGGCTGTTATGATGCTTGTAGTGCCATTTGGGGTTCAGTAGCAATTCTTTATCAGAACTCTAATTTCACATTACAAATTTTTTTTATCATAGCATGAATCCCATTTAATCCCTGTATACTCAGAGATTCTTCCCCTCAAATGTACTGCATCATAGATAAACATCATCTGTTTTCTGTATGCATCTAAGACGGAAAAAAAGGGAATAAAATCTAAGTCAAACGGTCAAGAGGGTCATTGATGCACAATTAACTTACAACCATTGCGCTGCAACTGTTACCATGATAACCATTTGCTTTGTAAGAAGCATGTACAACCTTGGTTTACTGAGTAATCTTTGCTTTTTTTTTAAATGTATTTCAGGTTTTAAAAGGCTAACATTTAATTAACAGCAAACTAAATGTTTCAGAGCTCAGTTTAGGAAGATAAACCAGCAACACAAGTAGGCTGTATTGATTGTTTAAGATTTATGAGTAATTCAGTCAGATCAATAGAGAGTCTTGCCGTCGAGGTCAAATGAAAAGTGCAGTGCAGGTATCTAATGCAATTGAATGAACTTACATAAGACATCCCTTTCAATAGAAGAAAGAAACTGACGGTGGGTATAGAAGTCCTGAGGAACAGGACAGCCTTCAGTCACTGTGACAAACACACTGACGAGTTCCTACAAAATAGTCTGTCAATCAGTCCATTAGGCCATGCTGTTATAATTGCACGGCCTGGCGAACTAGCTTTCTGCTTCTTGATATCTCACAGAGGCAATACAATTAAACAGCTAAATCTAATAACGCCCAAGTTTTCATATTGCGTGTCATGTAGACAGGAAGCAATCAATGCTCACTGCCAACACAGACTGCAGTTTACAATGCCACAGTTCATATTTATAATGACACAGCATTTTCCTACTGGCAATTACGAGTCGTGTACAGAAGGGAGAAAAGAAAGAAGAAGAAGAAAAAAAAGAGAAGATTTACACGTACTGTATATGGCAACTGCGATTTCCCAGTACATTTTTAACAGGAGAGAGGTGGCAAAATGCAGGCTGCTTTGTTGTGCACATACTGCGGCAAATTAATAATGTGTTTTTAACCTCAGAAGTCAGAAGCTAGAAATCAAGCATTTGATTTTGTTCACACTGAATACAATATTTAAATAAATTGCCGCATTTAAAGATGCTTTTTTTGTTGTAGTTGTAGCTGACAAAAATGACCATTATTTTAACCTTCCAGTCAAATTTAGCACTACAAACATCAATGACAGCTTTAACTTGTCATTGCTGGCAAATTACCATGGTATAATCTGGTTAATCCACGGCTAGCTGTGCATTAAATGATTTGAAAGCAAATTGCATTGCGTCGGGTAGTTCTTTGCGTCCACGTCGTGCATTAAAATTGTTAAATGCACAGCTAGCCATGGATTATTCCTTACATATTGACTGTTCACACACTCATACAACAAAATATTCTGGGGGCCATGAAAGTTTTGTGAATATGATGAAAAATGCTGGCGCTGACAGGCAACTTAAAAATTAAATGCTGGCGGGGTGACAGTTAAGATCCTCTTTGCAAAACCTGCATGACAAGAAAAGAAATGTCTACATAAATGCTCAGGATTTTCAATAAACGGTCATGGTAGGACCACTTTAACATAATTAACAAGCCTTTTATATCTAAAAGCAGCAAATTACAAATCTGTTTGAGAGTTTTTTGTCTTTCCAAAGGCCTATTAGAAAGCAAAACAAACAAAATAGGCCTATTAAATTGGTTCTGCCATTTGTCTCAGGCAAGCGCATACACAGACATTCCTCTAGGCCAAATATGTTCATGCTTGTTATGTTCATTGCAATATCAGAGTGTTCCCACAATCATTTTAAGTTTTAGACACCATGTCCCATTGAAAATTCATTCCTTTATTCCTTGTCCAGCCTAAAGCAAACAGAAGAGAAATGACAGGTGACTTACCCATCCAACATCAAGAAAGTCCTGTGCAAAGTTATTGCTGCATACCACAGTTAGGTCAGCCTCAGGGCTATGTAATCCAAGGCAATGCTTTAATTAAACAGAGGTTTATAGGCTGTTTACACTGGCAGTGAAGGGGGTGGATAAGCATATGCTTCTCTGACAGGCAGCCAGTGGGGAACTAGATTAGATAAGATGTTACATGAACAAGATTAAATTAGTGTAGACGACAAAATCCCATGGACCACAGGTACCTTCACGGCTCATAGCACATGCCACAAGCCATGGAGGTCGAAGACTGATATTTTATTATTTAATATAAGTTTCTGTATTTTTCTTTACTAATATTCATTATCATTTGTATTGTATCATTCATTATTATTTGTGTTGCATTATTATTTAGTCAGAGTAAGTCTGAGCACATGAAGTGTGAGAGACATGGAGAGGGGATAATTTATACACAAGAATATGTAGCATAAGTTTTCCAATTATGCACATGTGACTGAAGTTTTCTGTAAGGAAGTATGCACGTTCTAGTTATCCTGTTTGCCCTTGTCTTGTGAGCTATGCACACTTACGGTCGTGCAAAAGCATCTTGTTAAACAAGGGGACACTAGAGGTGGAGGGGTGGGCCTTGTTTACTGTAAGTATGTTTTGTTTGAAGTATTGTACTTCGCTACATTTTAAACCACACCCGTTACTGAGTAAAAATAAATAATACAAAGAAGGGGGAAAATTGCGATCTGGAAACGACTGCATTGACTTAAAGGGCGGGAGAACAACACGCAAAAATCACAAAAAGAGCGAGACGGATGGACGGACAAGACATATGTCAGATCCAGCTGAAAGCTAAATGCCGTCGTGAACTCCTGGATAATATGGAAATAATGAAATAGCCGGGTGTTGTCCTGGAGGATTACAAATTAGCAAAAAAAAAAATTATGCAAAGGAGGAAACACATAGAACATGTTCGGGAACACCCTCTGTGCGGATAAAGGTACGTTTATAACTTAAAGCCGAATGATTTCTGTGATGCAGAGGGAATCCAGTCATGACAATTTAATTTAAAGTATAACGCAGATGTCACGTAAAACACGCAAACGGATGGATGGATGAATACATCGAAAGTAAAGCTGTCCAATAAATCAAATTGCGACATGGTCTGTGAATATTAAAGCTCAAAACACGGCTATTTAAATATATGATCTGCTTGTTCTGTCTCTGTGTGAATGAGCTGCGCCGTTTCGTCTACTAGCCTATACATACTCAAGTACGCGATGCTCAAGGTGTTTTTAACGTCCCACAAACCATATTAGAACATGAACACATGAACATTTCCAGAGCTGATCTGAGACCCCCTAATGAGCATTTTCATCATTTTATTTGATTAAAAAACATAGTCAAATACACTCTGAAACATGTAAATAAATGTTTGGTTTAACTAGATTGTGACAGAAATATGTTAGGCTACTATTGTAGGTCTACAATAGAATACTTGTCAAAATAATAATAATAATAATAATTATAATTATAACACATCACTTAAACATTATTTAAGAATATATTTTTTAATCCATAGTTTAATTTTGTAAAACTGTTTTGCAGCGCTTTGCTAAAAAAATGAAAGGATAAAAGTTTTATTTGATTACCAACGTTTTGGTAATGTATGTATTAAATCATAAAAATAAAAATTTCATAGGACTCTATTATTCTTAAAGTTGTTAATCTAATTCATAATAATTTATTTAATTTGGTTCATTAGACATGTTTTATTGAAATTTTAATAAACAAAACAAACAAATGGTTTCAATGGTTTGTTATAATAAAGCATTTGTTCAACCAAAAA
This sequence comes from Romanogobio albipinnatus, assembly GCA_023566225.1. NCBI lineage: Eukaryota > Metazoa > Chordata > Actinopteri > Cypriniformes > Gobionidae > Romanogobio > Romanogobio albipinnatus. Next base: position 10,409,661 of record CM042261.1, on the reverse strand, counting down.
AAAAAAAAAATGTCATTAATTTAACACCATTTTAACTGGTGATAATAATAACCTCAATTTAATAACACAGTTTAGTTATTAAATAATTAATACTGGGTGAAACTGATGTTTTCATATCGTGAAAATCCCATTCTATTACAACCCTACACAGGAAGAGTCCCCCACCCCGCTGTTAAAAAAAGTAACTCAGTAACTTAGTACATTTTAAATGAACTACTTTTTACTTTTACTTGAGTAAATATTTAGAACGGTACTTTTACTTGTACTTAAGTAAAATTTAATTGAAGTGATAGTACTTTTACTTGAGTAGAAAATTGTACTCTTTCCACCTCTGCTTACAGTAGGCTATAGCATCTCGAATACTGAATAGTCTGTATGAACGGGCAACAGGAGTCAAGCCCTTATTTTCTTATCAATAACCATACACTGTAAAAAAAAAAATCAGGTCTCCAATTGAATTTAAATTTTTCAGTTGGCCTAATTGAATTTCTGTGAATTGATGCAATTTAATTCACAGAAATTAAATTTGGCCAACTAAAAACTTTAGATGTGATTGGTCACTAGAAAATTTCCAGTTGGAGACCTAATTTTTCTTTTTACAGTGTAGCAACAGTGAACAATGTAATATCAAAGATGGCGATGTCCATAGAACTGAAAAGTCTTATCATTTTTGACATGACAAGAGTCCAATTGAGCTGCAAGTTCATCTGTCAAATCTTTATTAACCTACAGCAGCTTTTCAATTTGAATGGACAGCGGAGCATTTGAGCCAACTAAAGTAGTTCCAAACAAAGATCACAGAACTGTTTTGCGTCTTTGAGCAACGCGCAACAGTGAAAGGTGGCGATCTCAATGACCCACTTATTAACACAGTCAAATGCTTCGTTCTTGAATGAATCAGATGTTTGAATGAATCGGTTGAATCTCACTGACTTGCTGCCACCTACTGGCAGTTTTAAATTCACATTGAAAGTATCTTTTCATTTTAAATAACTTCAAATATCAATATTCAACATTTTATGTTTAAAACATCAAAACACAGAGCCAATAGAAAAAATCCTCAGCGTTGAGCCCTGTAATTGGTCATTTAAAAGAAAAACGCAAATAGGTGTAATTAGGTGCATGCAATACAACCGCACTGCTTTTATTCATTTTTTACAGAAACTGTATGCAACTTCACTCAGATGGGTTCACGATCATGTAGGACAGATTTCAAGAAAGCTTTGCCGTTAGAATGTAGAGTTTTTAACCAGGCATTAACTTCTAAGTATTTATTTACTGAATTCAATTGGTCCGGCCCAGGGGCGTAAATTTCATCTAAAAGTTGGGGGGGACAATAAACATGAAATTTCTCAAGAGCAATTTTTGAAGGGGACACAAATAATACAGCCAAAATTGTACTTGTAAGGATATGTGTACCACAAAAAAAAAAAAAAAAACATTTCGTACTTATTTGGCGTTTTGGTGTACTGGAAAATTATCTAATGTCCGTTTTTCTTTTCTCTGTCATTTTATCTGACCAACACAAAGCGATAGTAGTTTAAATACGATTAAGGTTCACCACGCAGTCATTTTATAATTATTAAATTATCTTGCGTCCTCCACATAGTATTTTCTACTATCATATTCAGATATTTAGATATTCAACTGCAGAAGCCTCTGATCTGCCACTTATTATCATATTGAGCAAAACCCTACACAGATCTGACTGAACTTTCGGTTTTGAATTAGCCAATTTTTAGAATTTGGGGGCGGGTTGCTTGAATTTTGGGTTCATTAGCCTATTATTCGTAATGAAAAACACAACAACAAAACAGTACAATGACACACTCCCTTAAATAGGCGCTTTTACGCTTTGAAACCAAATCAAATACAGCGGAGCGGGGCGGTGCGGCGGTGGGCAAGTGATGTTAACAGTGTTTTGCCTAATCTGTATTAAAGAGAAAAGAATCACTTCATCTGACGTTTAAAGTGAATAAAATAGCCTTGACAGCTACTTACTGGTGTTTCACAACTGCTGTCTGAAGAGCCTTGTTCTCTCCGCAAACTTGTGTGGTAGTTTTTCTACGGTCTATGGGTAACGTTAGTTGAGGTGCACGGTGGCGTTTGTATTGTTTTACTACTTACACATTTATTTTAAGTATATATTGTTATATTATTTACAATACTCAGCATGGTTTTTAGGGGGGGACAGCCCTCAGATTGGGGGGGTCCTGTCCCCCCGTCCCCCCCCGCGATTTACGCCCCTGGTCCGGCCCTCTACAACCGCCCCAGTTTCTCATGTGGCCCCTTGGGAAAATTAATTGCCCACCCCTGGACTAGACGGAAGCTAGTGATTATAGTTTATAAAGTTATAATTATGGAAATCTTTCTTACAAAAACATATTGCTTCGCTTCACAAGGCCTTTATTAACCCTGTGGAGCTGTATGGATTACTTTTAGGATTGGATGGATGGATAGATGGATGGATGGATGGATGGATGGATGGATGGATGGATGGGCTTAAAAAAAATAACATTCTGTGCCATTAACACTCCCATTATAAAGCTTGTAAGAACCAGAATATTTTTTATTTAACCCTGGTTGTGTTTGGCTGAAAGAAGAATGTCATATACACCTAGGATGGTGTGAGTAAACTATGGAATCATTTTCATGTTTTGGTGAACTAACCTTTTAAGATAAAACGGGAGAATAAATAATAACAAAAATGAGGCACTCGCACACACAATTATTTTTTGGAACAACAAGACGATCAAACTTTCCTTTGGGTGCAATACTCCTTTAAATGTGAGCGGAGACAAAAAGGCAGAGTTCATTGTATAGTGCTTGGCAGTAAAGTGAGATCCAGATCAAAGAGTGGAGGGTCTGGAAGAAAGTCTCAGATGAGTGTCTAATTCTTGACACCCTAGAACCCAACCAGAGAGGGCTAGTTGTAGTTCACTTCCAGTTGTTGTTGGCTACACTGGAGGGGTGAGGATGCACTGACTTCCTGCAGGGAAGGGAGGGAGGAAGCTCTTATAGAATTGCATGTGCTGAAAGCATTTAGAGTTGTGGCAGTGAACCGGGCAGGTCATTCATCATGGACTGTAAACCTCCCTCTGCAGTGCAGTCCACTGTTTTCATTGAGCTTTGACAGCGCTACAGCTGCATTTGCTTGCACACATACACGCTCTGCATGTTGTTCAAGGGTTTCTTGAGCACATTAGCATCCTAGGAATGATTATAAGCAGGGGCTAACAGCATACATGGTATTTTAGTTGGGCAAAGTGTGGTTGTTTGTTTTCTAGATTGAATACCCATGCACGACTTCACTGAGACAAACACAAGGGCTTTTGAAATAGTGTTTACGTCTTAAGTTAATTTGCATGTTCATGTTCATACACCATGATAGCGCTGTTATCTATTTAACTTGGTAAGAGAATTTGGTTTTGTGCTTTTATATGCCTGAAATTCAGCAATTCAAATGCTCAGAATGGCTTTTTAATGGCTTTCTAATTTAGCAAAGCAAACAACAATCAAGACGACACCCATCTGGCCTCTAGAGCATCTCCAAAATAATTGAGAGACTATTTTAAACGGCACTGAGTTTTGTTCTAAAAGTATTCTGATAATGTTTATCATCCGGGATAGGAATCATAAAGAATTCCGCTAGTCACGTTCTGATTCCTCTTAATAATTACAGTTCCTTGACGATTCTATTATACTTTTTTATACTTAAAAATACATAAAATATAAATGCAATTGCACTACTAAATGATGAGCTAATTGTTATAATAGATACAACTAATACATTTCTTGTGAAATGTGTTTACACAGATGTTTTAATTACTTTTTTTAATGACTGTAAATACCTAATAGCCTAACTGGTCTTAAACAATACACTAAAACAAATGTGGTAAAATATTTCAATTTATTTTCACAAAATACTATTGGCAAAATGAATGATGCGTATCTTTAACTAATCAGAACAGTACAAGCAGACCTAAAAGTTTTTTCAGGAACAAAAAAATTCAACATCTTTTTTTTTTTTTTTTTTTAAACGACCGGGCCCTGTGCATGGGTAAAAAAGAAATAACAGTCCGCATACATGTCATACTTCATTACGAAACTGTCTCATGCCCACTGGATTTAATTTACTGGCCAATTTGGTTTTGATGAGTGCCCAACCGAAGAAACAGACTGCCATGACAAGTGCATTCGATTCCCCACTATAACCATCACCTAGGGGAGTTTCATAGTGAAAACTTGAGAAATAGCACTTCTACAAAAGAATGGTTGGGATGTCTCTGCAGGGGCACCCAAAATAACCCTGGAAGGTGTAAGCAATTTTTCTGAACCTTGGACTAAACAAGCACAAGGCCGTCTTACCGATATTAATGAAAAACATCAGCCCTTGGCTGAGTCGCCTCTTTTCCACTGGTCAGAGTCCCTGCATTAAACTTCCCCTTTTCCCTTTGCCTGGAGAGTTATTCCGTCCGTGACTGAGTCAGCGGGTCTACCACCTCCATTCACTGCCTGCTATATCTTTTCTTCACTCTTACAATGATTCACATGTTCTCATAAATACACACAGATGCGCTTACTCATGACAGGGTAATATATTGTCTCGTTTGCCATCACACGTCCATTTGAACATACGCATCCAATCACACACTTGTCTTGACTTCTCTTTTCTTAGTCTCTTAGTGTGGGTAGATCCAGGACATTGCACAGCTTGATTAAAGCTTTGGGGAAGAAGACGACAATGTAATTACATGGATTGATTACACAGGGGGAATTGGAACACAATGGGCGTACATCACAGACAGTGTGTGTGTGTGTGTGTGTGTGTGTGTGTGTGTGTGTGTGTGTGTGTGTGTGTGTGTGTGTGTGTGTGTGTGTGTGTGTGTGTGTGTGTGTGTGTGTGTGTGTGTGTGTGTGTGTGTGTGTGTGTGTGTGTGTGTGTGTGTGTGTGTGTGTGTGTGTAAGTGAGAAACACTTGCAATTACACTGTTAAATGTTGCACGCACCCCATGCGAGAAAAGGAACGCAACTGTGCAAGGAGAGGTAAGCCAACTAATGCAATAGTTCGAGGAAGAGCTCAGATAATACTGAGTACAACAGGAAGTAGAGATGCAGAATAAAATAAAGCTTAAACAGCCAAAGTAACTGAGAAACAAGGAGTGAACTGCAAACAAGGAGAAAAAAAGGTGTCAGAACTTATCTTTCAGCTCTGTGAAAATTTTAAGCTGCTTTTAGAAATGTAGAACAATGTCAATATTATAGTCAATACAACCCTGATCCTCAGGGATTCAATAGCATTTGTAAAACAACTAACACTTGACAACACAACATTATCATAAATTAGCACAACATCAACCATCAAGTGTAGACACAACAGAATAAACAGAAGAAGAAGAAGAAGAAGGAAAAAAATTAAAATCATTCAAGTAAAGTGCACTGGACCACTGGGGGTTTCTAATTTAATTGGGTTTCCAAGGGAAAAAAAAAAAGAAACCAAGATAAACAAATTTCTGTTTAACTTCTTTGCATAAGCAATGATGTTATTTGATTTCTTATAATTGAATAATGTATTGCCAATGTATTTGTAATTCACACAAACTTATTTTGTTTTATGTCCAATCAAATATTAGGACAAGTATGTGTATGTGAACAAAAATATTTGAACAGAGTCCAAATGAAGGGCAGATTTGTTTTTTCTCTTGGGAAACCAACCAATTCTTCATGTAATCATAGTTTGGTTGCTCTGCCCTTAGTGGGTTCAGAAATGTATGACAAAAGACAGCCAAAGTGTGGGGGGAACAGAACAGAAATGTAAGCAAATTGGGAGAGGGATGAAAACTAATAATGTCAAGTAATGGCACACACAGTATGACACCTTTTGTGAACTCAACACACTGTATTTACACCAATTTGCTTCAATACACTACTAAGTTTACAAAGAGGTAGACAGTGGTAGAGCCTGTGAGGAGGGCTTAAAATGAGTACAAGATTTATATCCATTTACATCTTGAAATTTAGGTGTGGGTTGAAAGAAGGTGAAATTTAGGTGTAGGCTGTAATAAGTGCACTGTAAGTCACTTTGGATAAAAGCGTCTGCCAAATGCATAAATGTAAATGTAAATGAAAGAAAGGAATGCAAATTGAAACATTTACTTCTACTTTTGAATACCTACGTTTTTATTTTCCTAAAAATGCTCAAAACATTTCAGATATTATTCATAAGCATGAGTCCTAATGTAATGATTTAGTTTGAGCCGATTCTACTTTGATTACTGACCAAGATCATTTATATTCTTTGATAGCAAAGTGCTGGCCAGATACGTTGTTGTGCATTCAAACAATAAGCCCTTTCTAATTACTTGTTCGATTGACTAGGAGAACTGTGCAAATTGTGTTCTATTCATAAATCATTTATGAAGACATTATTGTCTAGGTAGTGAAAATTGTGGCAGTACAAGTCATTTAAAAAGGAAAAATCAGGCATAGACACACACACACACACACACACACACACACACACACACACACACACTTGTCCTGTCTTGGCTCATTGGCTACCAGAGGTGGTGGGGGTCAATCAGACACCATATAATGTATATGAACAGTCCTAAATAGACTGCCTGACCCTTGTGGGTGTCCAGGTGACTTCATTACTCCAAGCCTCTTTGTCGTTGTCTCCTTTCAACATTGAAACTGCGAAGCCAGAGACCCAAATTATCCAGAACATTCAGAGGCAGTGTTCCAGAACCCAGATGAGCTCAGCCTCAATGAGAGGTATTCATGAGAAATGTGTGTTGTCACTTTCTCCTAGTTCTCCAAAGTGGACTTACATAGCATTGAGGTTCACGGTAGCATTTTGTCGGTGAGGTTTGAGGAAGGTTAGAACTCATATATTTGCTTTTCGCTTTTGGGCTTCAAGTATATGTTTGCGTACTAGGGGCATGACTCATTCAATCCATCCATCATGGCCTTCTTTGTGACATGGAGACCCAGAGGCTGCCACCAAAACATCAACTCGAAACGGGTGAAGCCGCTGGAAGCCTGAGGCACCTCTGACATTGAAGAGTAGGTACTGGATTGTGAGGTCCCAATCACATTCATCATCTAACAACACCCGATGCAGCATCCCCTTGAGGAATTGGTTATACCGTATTGTCTGTAAGTATCTCTTTGGGGATGTCAACTGGACTGCAGAACATGAACAGCTCTTTGGTATCATTTTTAGAATTGGCCCTACGGAGCAGTATTGCTTCCAGATATCAAATGGTGTAATCAATCAGAACCTAAGATGTATTTATAGTCCCAAAGTACTAAATCCATTCTGATGCGCTCAAAGGGCACTTTAATTACTGGCAGTGCCGCTGTGGGCTGGGGAGAGGGTTTTTTTTTAGGAATCACTGTGTACTGGCATCTCTCACACCACTGACAGAACTGTTTAACCTCTCCAAATCTGGTCTATATTCCCTCACTGATTTTCTTGATGCTTTGATTCTCATCTTCCACAAGCAGGCTCAATGCTGCATCCTTCCAAAAAGGACAAAAAGGCAAGCTGGCTGGTGATAATCACATTACTCTTGAGCTCCTGCTTTAGTGCACTCTGGTGAGTGCAGTCTCTAGCGGTTCTCTAGTGCAGTCTTGGAGCAATCCAAACACTACACATTTTGGATGTCTCCCTTATCTGACCAGGTGTTGGAGTATCTACTAGATATCTGATGAGCAATGCTGGGGATATTTCAGGGCTTCACTTTCTTTTGATGGTCCCTTTAACACATTCTGTTGAAATAAGTAACATCGCACCTACATATCTACTAACTCTCATTAAAGTGTTAGTAGAGTCTTAGTAAAGGGTTAGGGTTTTATGTTGATATGTAGCTGTAAAGTTACTTATAGTCAGTAGAATGTCTGTTGGAGGACCATCACAATAAAGATTGTTATGGCAAAAAGTAATTCATTGACATCACTAATAAGAGACAAACCTCAATCCAATTGTCTGGCCCCACTGTATATTAGTTGGCCTTAACTACTATGTACTTACATAAAAAAATAAGTACAATGTACTTACTGTGTTCAAATTGTATTGCAAAACACCTTTGCTGATATTGAGGTGGGATGCGGGTAGAGGTAGGGACAGGTGTGGTGGTATGGGTAAGTTTAAGGGTAGGGTTAGGTGTTAGGGAATTGTCAACTGTGTAATTACAAATGTAACTACAGAAATGTTTTACAGATGTAATTACATGCAGGTATTTTTTAAAAATGTAAGTACAATGTAAAAACATGTATGTACACAATAAGTGCATTGTATCAAATGATTAATTAAAATGTTAGTACATAGTAGTTAAGGCCACCTAATATAAAGTGGGTCCAATTGTCTTTATAAAGATTCATTTTTCTTGCAAGAAAAAGCCACGGTCAGTGTGGCCATCCGAGGCTGCCTTGAGTGTGAACTGGGGACATAAAGAAGCCACAAGCTTCTTATACCCTCAATGTCTAAACACCCCTTCTCAGTAGTTTTCCACACATGGTAAAAGTGAAAAACAACACACAAATGGCTCCCCACTGTCTTAGAAACACAATGGCCCCTCTTTTGTCTTATAACTAATTTAAATTATCCGACCCCTTTGGTTCGGGAAAGCTCTCAATTTAGGTGTCCTGCCGCTAGTCAACGGATTGTTCACAAGGGACCATCAAAATAAAGTGTTACCTATTTCAGGACCAAGGTTGGGAACCAATGCTTAGTTTAGGGGTTCTGGCCTTTGAGATCCACTGTCCTGCAGAGTTTAGTACCAATCCTAATCACACACCCAAGCAAGCTAATCAATGCCTTCAGGATTACTATAAGGTTACAGGCAGGTGAGCATGATTGGCCTTGGAGCTCAACTTTGCAGGGCAGTGAACCTTTTCAGTTAAGTGGGTCAGTCTAATGGTTATTGAGTCAGACTTCTAACCCGTAGGTCACGGGTTCGAGTATAGCGAGGTAGTGAATCTTCCACTCTCATTACCCACAACAGAGGTGCCCATGAGCAAGGCACCTAACCTCCAATCAGGCATCGCAGCAAAAAATGGTGGGGTGTGTGTTCATTACTCACTGCTGGATCACTTGGATGAGTGAAATGCAGTGCACAAATTCTGAGTATGGGACACCAGAGCTGGGAACCCCTGCCCTAGTGTCAACTTGCAACGGGGGATGTGCTTAAACTTCTGCACAGTATTGTACGATTGGGAAGTACTATAAGTTACCATCTGTCAGAAACTACTTCCCATGAGGAAATTGCCGGCTATTTCTATGTCTATGAAAATGGGACCACTCAAGCTTAGTGAAGAGAAACTTCATATACTGAATGGGCCAATAGGTGAATTGAAAAATGGTGGATAATGGTATGTATATGTGTACATTTTGAGGGATTGTCCAATCCTGCTTCTGGAGGGCCATCATTCCTGCAGAGTTTAGCTTTAACTTGCCGCCAACACACTTGCCCCAGTCTTTTAGTAATCCTTGTAAGTTCTTGATTATCTGGTTCAGATGTGTTTAATTGGGGTTGCAGCTAAACTCTGCAGGTAGGTGGCCCTCAAGAAGCTTGACTGGACACTCCTGTATAAGTCAAAAGGCAATTATTTGATAAATGTACTGTTTTCCTCTTTAAAGAAGTAATTTCACAGTGAGCACGGTTCTCTTTATTATGCCTGTGTTGTAGTGGCTTTGTAACACATTAACAGAAAATCTTCTATAATTCAATACGTATGTAACTATACAATAGTATTTGGAAGCGAGTATCAGATCTCAGTATCCAACTGCTAATTATTAATTGGCTGTAAAGCTGAGATGAGTATATGCTTCAAAGCAGGCCAGAAATGACTGAACAGACAGAAACAGCCTGTTAATGTTGAAAGACATTAAGATTTACAACACATTGGATCTTGGTGAGGCAGCAAAAAAAAAAAAAAGCTGCTCTAAACTCTGCGTTTGAGCCAGTTGCTCGACTGAATCCATAAATCCACAACGAACATGAAAATGGGTCAGTGCAACGACTTTGAGTTATCACCTCGGTTTCTCTATCAATCTCTACGGTAAAATCTGAGACAGACACGATCTGCCACGCTGTCTCCTCGTTTGTGCAGCCCATCTGTGCAAATAGTCTTTATCATTGTTAATAATCCCATATCCGACCACCTAGAGACTGTCCGGCTTATCGGCAGTCAGACAGACCTGCCAGCACCTCAAGTACACCTGTGTGCTCCTGTTGTCCCTGCTTGCTGATGTTATCAGCCACAGCGAGTGATGAAAGCAGTTCTCCTTCCACTATCAGATGCACATCTTTCACCTCATGGCTTTTAAATGACTTTAACAGCATCACACACTCTTATAAGCTCACATCATGGGATGTGCACAAAGCTAAATACCTAACTGAGCAAGTTAAAGGTATAAATAATGGCACACACACATATACACAAGGTTCTTTAGCCGGCAGGTACAGAAGCATACAGTTGATCACTTTGTTGCACATGTACTGTCTTTCCAGACACATAAATGCACTTCCAGACTTCCCTTTCTTGATTGTCCTCTCTGCGTTATCCAGCCTGTTAACCTTCCACCCTCATAAACCCTGGAAGTCTTGAAACTCACCTTTTTCAAAGCATGTCACTGGGCGCACCTGCTCAAGGCTATATGAGAGACTCCCTCTCTCTATTAAACAGACTTTCACACACATTCCAGCTGTCTGAAAAATTCCTGTGAGACAATGGAAAGGTCAGGGTTGTAAGTTAATAAAATATACATTTCCCCTTGCAGTGTTGTGCATCCTGGCTTCCTACTCCCCACAGTAATTGCGATTCTAGTAGCAGTCAGCAATACTCTCCCCGTCTCGCAGCTCCTGGAGGAATGTTGAGAGGAAACGGCTAACAAAATGGCCCTCCGCATCCCGCCTGTTATCTCGCTGGCTAAAAGCCTGTTTTTTGCTGTTGTGAGGGCTTTGAAGCAGGTGGCGTATTGTGGTGTGTTGTACTGTGCGGGACATGGTGTGGACAGATCTGCCACACACATTCTCTGATAGTCTACAGCTCCTGCTGAGAATGTGTTATCATGCCAGCCCATCACTGCAGTTTCCTCTCACCTAAAGAGCCATGTGAGTTGGGTTTGAGCATGGAATATAGGCAGAAAAAGAGGAAAAGGAAATCTCTGACACGTCTTTGGCACTTCATTTACTTTCAGAATATCTTCAAGATCTTGAAAGCAACAGTATCTCATAGATGTGTTTTTATGTATTTGTGTTTTATGTGTCGTAATGCCTTTTCCAGCTTCTTCTAGACCAAATTATCTTGCACTAATTATGTGGCATCAAAGTAGAAATGACTAATTTACAGAAACTGTTAAAAATATGACTGGAAAAGTTGGTACAACCAAGGGAAAATAAAAAAAAATAATAATATTTGAAGGATTAAATATTGCTCACATTAAAACAGCCGCCCACGCCGAGGCATAACAAAATCAGACAGGTAGAATTTCAGTTGGACACAAGTGTTTACATGTTTTAAAAAAAGACATATTTAGGCCAACTTACCTCAAACTTTTAAAGTGGTTACTTTGTTACTATTGAAAAAGAAAAAAATTCAAAACTGACTGACTACAAATTACAGCAAGAACCAGATGTTTAACATAATATGAGTGAAAAATGTCTTTAACAAATCTTTATTTACAGTGCCCCTATTATGGTTTTTTGAATATTCCCTTTCATGCAGTGTGTAATGTAGCTGTTTCTGCAAAGTTGTAAAGTTGAAAGTGCTTGATAAATAAAGTTATTTTCTCCCAAAAGAAAGAATCAACTCTGAACTGCCTTAAGTCATTTTTTGTTCGAATCTCACTGTGACAGTTCTACATCAGCAGAAACTATATTTGCATAATGCCCGCCAATGTTGGATGTTGTCCTTCTGCCATCAACTTGACCAGCCCTCAAGCGTCATTTTACTCAAGTTCAACGTGGGATTCGCCAAACGCTTGCTCTTGAAAGATGGGTCAGTACTCAGTTTATTTGGACCAGCGTGTAAGTATTATTAAAGGGGTGGTAAAACACGATTTCACTTTTCTAACTTTAGCTAGTGTGTTAAGTTGCTGTTTGAGCATAAACTACATCTGCAAAGTTACAACGTTCAAAGTTTAAAGCAAAGGGAGATATTTGCTTTTAAAGAAATCAATTTCTAAGGACTACAGCAAACGGCCGGTAGGTACTACAGACATTCCTCCAGGCTTGCTGACATCACCAGTCCCAATATTTACATAAACCCCTAGAATATTAAATAAGGGGGGCGAGGCCATTTTTTATTGCTGTGGGGAAGAGTTGTTGCGGTATAGTTAGTAGGCTGGAATGTTGTTGCCGCAATGCCGAAGAAACGCTGTTAATTTCATCTGGATTGCAGGTTCACTTTGTTCAGCCTTCCTAGGAACGGGGTAGTTAGGGATCAGTGGTTAAAATTTATTTTTAACTCGGTCCCTCATAATTATTACCCAAATCTTGCTCTCTGTGCTGCACATTTCAAGGAGGAAAGCTTCCACAATCTTTGCGAGTGAGATATGTGAGAATGCTGTTTGTGGACTACAGCTCAGCATTCAACACCATTGTGCCCTCCATACTTGACATGAAACTCCGGGCTCTAGGCTTAAACAGCCTGTTATGCAGCTGAGATGTTATGGGCAGTAACATCTCCTCATCACTGACTCTCAACACTGGAGCCCCTCAGGGCTGCGTTCTCAGCCCACTCCTGTACTCTTTGTACACACATGACTGTGTGGCAACCCACAGCTCCAACACCATCATCAAGTTTGCTGACGATACGACGGTGGTAGGTCTTATCACCGACAATGATGAAACGGCCTACAGAGAGGAGGTGCACACTCTGACACGGTGGTGTCAGGAGCACAACCTCTCCCTCAACGTCAGCAAGACCAAGGAGCTGGTGGTCGACTTCAGGAGGAATGAGAGAGAACACCGCCCCATCACCATCGATGGAGCACCGGTGGAGAGAGTCAGCAGCTTCAAGTTCCTCGGTGTCCACATCACAGAGGAACTCTCATGGTCCGTCCACTCTGAGGCCGTTGTGAAGAAGGCTCATCAGCGCCTTTTCTTCCTGCGACGGCTGAGGAGGTTTGGAATGAACCGCCACATCCTCACACGTTTCTACACCTGCACCATCGAGAGTCTGCTGACTGGCTGCATCACCACCTGGTACGGCAACAGTACCGCCCGCAGCCGCAAGGCCCTGCAAAGGGTAGTGCGCACGGCCAGCTGCATCATCGGAGGTGAGCTTCCCTCCCTCCAGGACATTTACGCCAGGCGGTGTGTGAAGAGAGCTCAGAGGATCTTCAGAGACTCTAGCCACCCGAACCATGGGCTGCTCTCACTGCTGCCATCAGGCAGACGGTACCGCAGCATTAGAACACGCACCAGCCGACTCCAGAACAGCTTCTTCCCACAAGCAATCAGACTACTTAACTCCTGATCCATCAGGATCATAACACACTCTGGACAGAATATCACTCAGCACAACCCACTGTAGATACACACACATTATATACACATTTATTTATCATACAGCATCTATTGCACTTTGGATTTAAATTTTTCAATCTGTGAATAATATTTTATACTATACATTGTATATTATTATTACTATTATAGCGTAATGTATATTGTTTAGTGTATGTTTAGTGTATATTGTTTAAAGTATATGTATATTGTAAGTATGTGTATATTGTTTAAAGCTGTGAGAACTACACTCACATTGTGTAAATTATTTATTGTTTATTGTAGAGTTTACTGTGCTGTGAGTAATTGTGTGCGCATCAGATGTGTAATCTGATGCTGCTTTAAATGTTGTACATGTCATGTCATGACTGCTATGTTGCTCGGAACTGCACCTAAGAATTTCACCTACTGTTGCACTTGTGCATATAGCTGTGTGACAATAAAGTGATTTGATTTGATTTGATTTGATTTGAGTTCAATGCAGGATTCGCACAACGGCTTGTCCTGAAAGATGGATTTAAAAACAGAAGCTGTAAGTATGATTTATTTTTCATCGATGTGTTTTCCTGTAATAGTTTGTATTGTTTACTTCCTTGCTACAACGTACAATTAACATGACAACGCTGTTTGGCTCTGCAAACCAGTTTGTTAAATGTTCATTCATACTTAACGTTATCCGACAAACACCTAACGTTACAAACTTTTTTTAAAATCTCAACATCGAACTTGGAATTAGTGTAAATTATTCTTTGATTAGAGCTTTTATGTATTGTTTATCTACATGCTTAAATGCTAAACATGGTTCTGTGTTTGATTTGGCTACTAGTAAAGCCAATGTTTAGTGTTCATTTTGGGTTAATAATTCTTGCGACAGATATTTGGCTATAATCGTTCTAGAAATAAAAAAATAACAGTGCCATTCAGTAGCGATCATTATAGATCCGCAGTCTTTACTCAAAAAATCCCTTTGAGGACTGAACAGGTTGAACAGAACGCTCAATCATCTTCACTAAAATTGTCTGGGTCCGATTCGGGCTCAAATTGGTATGGTTTTATTGACGCCATTGTTTCTAATACTACCAAAGCACAGACTACCGGTAAAAGTAAGGGGCGTGACGTTTCCGAAAAAAACGTGCACTAGGCGGTTAGCGAATCACAACACACTGGGCCAGCTAACCAATCTGAGCCCATTGCGTATTTTTGAGGGACCGGCTTCATAGAACCCAGAGCAGTGTAGAATAAAGGTAAAATATATGAAAAATAATGTCATTTTTTTTAAAACGAAGCATGAACACATGTTACAGTGCACCCCACAAACACAATCAAGCCTTCGAAATAATGTGTTTTACCACCCTTTTAATTATTGAAGTGTATATTTTCTACTGGGTGTTCAAAATAAATAGTTTTGTGTTTTATATTGTGTAAGTTTACGGCTAACTCGTTGTTATTACTGTCTTACTGAAATAGTTCTGCTAAGCATCTGTGGGACACTATTACCTAAAACTGTCTATTAATGCATGTTGTTCTTACTACTTTGAGTAAAGATAAACGATGGAGAAAACTTTGTTTTGCAAACTTTAATGTTACATCAGTCATTCACGTTAGTTCTGGGTTAACGTATGCGCTATTATTGATACAGTTAATACAGTTCTCGCACGTGCACCACAATAAATGAGAAATGTGGGTTTGTTGATGGACATGGGTGTTTGTTTCCGATGTGCGCTGTAAGCAGTAGACCAATCACAACAGACTGGGACATCTGACCAATCAAAGCAGAGCAGCTTGCGGAAAGGAGGGATTTAGAGAGACTGAATCATCCATTGAGTCGTTTGAGAATCATTGAACAGTTTGGTGATGTGCAATGTATATTATGAGAAAATGAAAGTGTTTTTTGACCTTTGATGCATGTAAACCTGTTGTAGGAGACCTCCAAAACAAAACCGGCAGCCTTTAAAATAGCATAATAGGGACACTTTAAAGCAAAATATAAAAGTAATGGTGCTGGTTAAAACGGTGACCTATACTGCTGACATAATTTACGTATTATGCTGACAGCGGCTGACCCAGAGATTTAAATTGCACTAAATAGGTCTTATCTAATGTTTTGCTAAATTAGCTGCTTGAGGGAAAATAATCTGTAGCTTCAAATGTAAATCAGGATATTGACTTGTCATTCAAATCAATTCGGTCAAAATAAGAACATTTCTCAAACTCAAAAATGGCTGTATTTCAGTTTAGCTTTAGTCACATTATCTGCTCTGCCCACTTGTATTCTGCACCCCACAGGGTATAACATGGTGACATACAGAACACTTTCCTTGGTGAGGCAATGTGTGTTACTAATACCTAATTTTTCCATTTTAAATTGCATGCACAGTCAGAACTGTTCTTCCTTTCTTTAACAACCCAGCAGATATCTAATAATGAAGCTCACATTATGTCATAGCCAGCATCTATAACACATTTTTTTCAAATCAGGAAATACATTCTGGAAAATTAGACTATAGAGGTAATTAACATGAATAGGCATGTAAAAGAATGGAGGGGTACAGTAAATACTAAATGTCTAACAACCTTTAATAGCTTCCCAATTGCCTCTAATGTTTGATGAATAGACAATTAATTTGTCAGCCCCACTGTATATTAGTTGGCCTTAACTACTATGTACTTACATCAAAAAATAAGTACAATGTACTTACTGTGTTCAAATTGTATTGCAAAACACCTTTGCTGATATTGAGGTGGGATACGGGTAGAGTTAGGGGCAGGTGTGGTGATATGGGTAAGTTTAAGGGTAGGGTTAGGTGTAAGGGAAGTGCCAACTGTGTAATTACAAATGTAATTACAGAAATTAATGTGTGTCCTTGCCTTTGTAAGGTGTATAACTAAAATTGAATCACGTGTTCTAACCATTATGAATACAAGTATCCATTATAAGCAATTATCATTCATTAAACACTTCTGTATTTTGAAACCTGCATGATCCAAGAAAACGGAGTCACAATTTCTCTCTCAAAAAGAAACCAAGACTGATCCTTGGCTTAAATGGACTGTTCACCCAAAAATACAATTCTGTCATAATTTTCTCACCTTCATATTTCTCCATATAGCTTTTATCTTCAGTGAATCGCATTAGGAGAAGTTTAGCTCAGAGCTCAGGTCCAAAAAGAAGCAATCATATATGAAATCATACATTTCCCCCCTTCACTATTTTTACTGAAGAACATGCAGAATCATAATCTTGAATATAATGTAATCTCAAATTGAATTGTCAATTCAACCCTTTAAGTTTCTATAAAAAGTTTGACAAGCAGTGTTATCATATTTCATTCATTTCATCCAGGAAACATTTTATCTAATATGGGGGGCCTTTAAATAATTGATTTGGACAACTCAGATATAATATTTAAATAAGAAAAATGTGTAGAAACAGCACACAAACATATTTGGTTAATTTGTGTAGTGTGGTGCAATGAGTGCAAACATGAGTAAGTTATGGCTACAAGGGCAGAAGGCAAGATATTCAATGAAACACGACTTACACAGTGGTGGACAAAATTATTAGAACACTTGGCATCTGGGAATTGTCTTATTGGGCCTGGATTTATTTTCCAAGAGGACAATGACCCGAAACATTGTTCCCATTCAGTCGGTCACTCTCGACGCCACGTCGGAGTACCGACGAATAGGAATCTCGCTCGCGAGAGCCAATCTACTACGAGTGAAACTAAACGAGCCAATGCACATTGGCATGCAATGATTGCACCAGGTGAAGCAGATGATTGCACCAGGTGTTCATGCCATGCAGCGCGGGTATAAATGAGACACAGGTGCTTGCATCAAATCAACCTTTTGCTTCGGAACAGAGTGGTATCTGGTTATGCTAGACATCACTCACTACTTCGCAGTCCTGACTGGAAGCCTGCCCTTTTGGAAGCATTCTTCAGTCGGTGTTGGTGTGATGGCACAGCAGCGGGTCGTGTGGTCTTACGATCATCTCTCTTTTTTGCTCGTGAGAGCAAACACAAGGGCTGTTCTCACAGCTGGTTCGGTGCACCTGGTGGAGAGCATTAAAAAGCAGTGCCTAAGCAGGCCCAGGCACTGAAGACCTTGCACGAGGGTGGTCACGATCCTGCAGTTCTCCAAGAACTGAGAACCGCAACGGACCTGGCGCTTCGTGCGACGAAGGTTACGGCACGGGCAGTGGGTCGTGCGATGTCCTCTATGGTGGTCCAGGAGCACCATCTCTGGCTGTGTCTGGCTGACATGCGGGAAACCGACAAGATCAGGTTCCTTAATTCCCCCGTATCCCAGACCGGCCTCTTCGGCGACGCGGTCCAGAACTTCGCCCAACAGTTCACGGCCGCACAGAAGCAGACTGAGGCGATCAGTCACATCCCGCCACGGCGGTCAGCTGCTGTCTCCACCCCGCAGCCGGCAGTGCCTCAGCCTGCTCGTCGCCGAGGGCGGCTGCCTGCATCTGCCTCCGGTCCCGCGTCGGTCCGTTTTATTTCTGTACCCAAATTTTCAATAAAAGAGCAATTTCCTCCATCTCTGGGTCCCAAGGGGGCGGGGAGAGTGCTGGTCGGTCAAAGGCTGCGCTGCACAGCACACTCACACCCCGCTGTGGGCCGCCTCCACGAGACAGCCACCCCAGCCTGGTACCTGCATTCCACCTCGCTGCCCCACGGTGGGTACACCAGTGGTCTCTATAGTCCCACTTGCACGGTCTCTGCGAGCCTGGTTAGAGCTCCGCAGTCCGTCTCATTGGCTCATTCGGACCAAATCAAAATCAAATCAAAATCAAATCACTTTATTTGTCACTCTACATATGCACAAGTGCAACAGTAGGTGAAATTCTTAGGTGCAGTTCCGAGCAACATAGCAGTCATGACATGACATGTACAACATTTAAAGCAGCAACAGATTACACATCTGATGCACACACAATTACTCACAGCACAGTAAACTCTACAATAAACAATAAATAATTTACACAATGTGAGTGTAGTTCTCACAGCTTTAAACAATATACACATACTTACAATATACATATACTTTAAACAATATACACTAAACATACACTAAACAATATACATTACGCTATAATAATAATAATAATAATAATAATAATAATAATATACAATGTATAGTATAAAATATTATTCACAGATTGAAAAATTTAAATCCAAAGTGCAATAGATGCTGTATGATAAATAAATGTGTATATAATGTGTGTGTATCTACAGTGGGTTGTGCTGAGTGATATTCTGTCCAGAGTGTGTTATGATCCTGATGGATCAGGAGTTAAGTAGTCTGATTGCTTGTGGGAAGAAGCTGTTCTGGAGTCGGCTGGTGCGTGTTCTAATGCTGCGGTACCGTCTGCCTGATGGCAGCAGTGAGAGCAGCCCATGGTTCGGGTGGCTAGAGTCTCTGAAGATCCTCTGAGCTCTCTTCACACACCGCCTGGCGTAAATGTCCTGGAGGGAGGGAAGCTCACCTCCGATGATGCAGCTGGCCGTGCGCACTACCCTTTGCAGGGCCTTGCGGCTGCGGGCGGTACTGTTGCCGTACCAGGTGGTGATGCAGCCAGTCAGCAGACTCTCTATGGTGCAGGTGTAGAAACGTGTGAGGATGTGGCGGTTCATTCCAAACCTCCTCAGCCGTCGCAGGAAGAAAAGGCGCTGATGAGCCTTCTTCACAACGGCCTCAGTGTGGACGGACCATGAGAGTTCCTCTGTGATGTGGACACCGAGGAACTTGAAGCTGCTGACTCTCTCCACCGGTGCTCCATCGATGGTGATGGGGCGGTGTTCTCTCTCATTCCTCCTGAAGTCGACCACCAGCTCCTTGGTCTTGCTGACGTTGAGGGAGAGGTTGTGCTCCTGACACCACCGTGTCAGAGTGTGCACCTCCTCTCTGTAGGCCGTTTCATCATTGTCGGTGATAAGACCTACCACCGTCGTATCGTCAGCAAACTTGATGATGGTGTTGGAGCTGTGGGTTGCCACACAGTCATGTGTGTACAAAGAGTACAGGAGTGGGCTGAGAACGCAGCCCTGAGGGGCTCCAGTGTTGAGAGTCAGTGATGAGGAGATGTTACTGCCCATAACATCTCAGCTGCATAACAGGCTGTTTAAGCCTAGAGCCCGGAGGGCATAACTTGCTTGTTTATGCTCCTCCGCGTTACCGGAGTTAAAAGTGAAGGTCCGCGCATTGAGTGCCGCGCGAACATCCCCATTTAGCCACGGCTTCTGGTTAGGGTACAGCCGAATTGTTTTGGTCGGAACAACGTCATCTACGCACTTCCTGATGAAACACGTTACGCTATCAGCGTAAACCTCGATGTCGTCATCAGAGGCCGACCGGAACATCTCCCAGTCCGCGTGATCAAAACAGTCCTGTAGCATAGAATCTGATTGGTCCGACCAGCACTGGATGGTTCTGAGGGCGGGTGCTTCCTGTTTGAGTCTTTGCCTATATGCGGGCAAAAGTAGGATGGAAGCGTGATCCGATTTGCCAAATGGTGGGCGCGGGAGGGACTTGTAACAATCCTTGAAGGGGGAGTAGCAGTGATCTAAGACGCGGTTCCCTCGCGTGTTGAAGTTAACATGTTGGTGGTATTTGGGTGCGATGCGCTTGAAGTTGGCTTTGTTAAAGTCCCCGGTCACAATAAACGCGGCCTCAGGATGCGCGGTTTCCTGCTCACTCACTGTCCTATACAGTTCCTTTAGTGCCCGGTCTGTGTCGGCTTGCGGGGGAATATACACAGCTGTGATGATGACCGCGGTGAATTCCCTCGGTAGCCAGAATGGTCGACACAGAACCATGAGAAGTTCCAGATCAGGAGAACAGAAAGACTTGATAGAATGTACGTTCCTCTGATCACACCAGGATCGGTTAATCATAAAACATACACCCCCGCCTTTGCTTTTCCCGGAGAGATCTTTTTCTCTGTCCATTCGATGCACGGAGAACCCCGTGGTTTCGATGGCCGAATCTGGAATCTCAGCGGACATCCAAGTTTCTGTGAGGCAGATAAGGCTCATCAGGCTCGACCATCAGGCTCGGCTATGCGATTCAGTTCGCCCGGTGCCCCCCCAGGTTCAAGGGCGTCCGCTTCACTTCGGAGAAAGCTGCAGATGCCCACGTCCTGCGTGCGGAGATATCAGTCCTACTGGCGAAGGACGCGATAGCCGGTCCCTCCAGCCGATATGAAGACCGGCTTCTACAGCCCGTACTTCATAGTACCCAAGAATCGGAGCCTCCACAAGCTACCGTTCAAGATGCTCGTGCAGAAACGCATTTTCGAGTGCATCCGTCCCCAAGATTGGTTTGCAGCGATCGACCTGAAGGACGCGTACTTTCATGTCTCGATTCTTCCTCGACACAGGCCGTTCCTGCGCTTTGCATTCGAGGGTCGAGCATATCAGTACAAAGTCCTGCCCATCGGGCTGGCCCTGTCCCCCCGTCCAGTTGATGCTGAACTGCCTGAACACATTTCAGGGCAGGATGGCGGTTCCACTGAAACATTTTCAGAGGCTCCTGGGGCATATGGCATCCGCTGTGGCAGTAACTCCGCTCGGCCTGCTTCATATGAGACTGCTTCAGCATTGGCTACACGGCCGAGTCCCGAGATGGGCATGGCAACGTGGCACTCACCAGGTGAGCATCACACCGGCCTGCCGCCAATCCTTCAGCCCATGGTCAGACCCCTCGTTCCTTGGTGTCCAGGTGTCCAGGCATGCTGTGGTTTTCACGGATGCCTCTGCCATGGGCTGGGGAGCCATGTACAACGGGCATGCAGTGTCAGGGGTTTGGACGGGCCCACACCTGCATTGGCACATCACATTGCCAGTGGTTCTATTCGCTGACCGAGGGCACACTCAGCACGGATGCACTGGCGCACAGCTGGCCCCAGCTCTTCTTTGACTAAGGTGCACTGCTAACTAAGGTGCTATATAGCACCGCTACCATATACAGAACATGTTAAGATATGGTGCTATATAGCACCAAAAGTGGTTCCCCTATGATTATGACGAAGAACCATTTTTGGTGCCATATAGAACCTTTTTTTTTTTCGAGTGCAAGATGCTATCCTATCAATATGGGCCAACATTTCTAAAGAATGCTTTCAGCACCTTGTTGAATCAATGCAACGCAGAATTAAGGCAGTTCTGAAGGCGAAAGGGGGTCAAACACAGTATTAGTATGGTGTCCCTAATAATCCTTTAGGTGAGTTTATTTTCGCATATATTGTACCTTTAATGCTGGTCTTTGTTATTTTAGTATTATTTACTGTTATAGTATTTATTAATATTTTGAATCTGCTTGTATTTTTATATTTTCATTTTAGTATAAGTTTTAGTAATTGTGTTATATGCTTTTGTTATTAGTGTTTTAAAAAAAAAATATTAATTTTTTTTTTTTTAGTTTTAGTCATTTTAGTACCTAAACTTGCTTATTTCTGTTAGTAGTTGCCAAGGCAATATTTCTATTTATTTCAGCCTGGCTATGTGCCCAAGGTTCCTACCACTCCCTTCAGGGACCAGGTGGTGAACCTGCAAGCGCTGCCCTAGCTTTGCTCTGTCCCGTCTGCGCCCTGCGGATCTACGTGGATAGAACTCAAAGCTTTAGGACCTCAGATCAGCTCTTTGTCTGTCACGGAGGCCAGCAGAAGGGAAAGGTTGTCTCCAAGCAGAGGATGGCCCACTGGATAGTGGATGCCATCACCTTGGCTTACCAAGTACAAGGTGTGCCCTGTCTGCTCAGGCTGCGAGCACACTCTACTAGAAGTGTTGCATCCTCCTGGGCGCTGGCACGTGGCACCTCGCTGTCAGACATCTGTAGAGCTGTGGGCTGGGCGACACCTAACACGTTCGCTAGATTCTATAGCCTACGTGTAGAGCCGGTTTCCTCCTGTGTTCTCACCTCAAACGGGTAGAAACACTGAGGGGCCCCGGCTCTTGTCGGCTTGCTGCGCTATGGCGTTATTCTCTCCAGAAGCAAACTCTGTGAGTCCTCCATCACCCTCGGTGCCGGACGTGGCGGAGCGTCTGGCATCAGGCCCCTTGCCGCTGAATCCTTGAGAACCGGTATTGGGCTTGGGTTATATGAGTGACCCTGCGGGGATCCCATATATCTGTCCACGGTCGCTCCTACGGGAAGCCTGTGTCTTTCCCTTGGGAGAGCCTTCCCATCAATGGGATTGAGCCCCCTCTCTCTGTCGTGGGCTACGGCTCAGCCTGTACTCCTGCATAACTCCTTTGGGGTACGATGTGGGCTCCGCAGCGTTCCCCTTCAGTAGGGCACGCTTTCCCAGTGTTATCCAATAATCACTGAGCGGGTCATGCGGAACAGCAGTGATGGTCTTCCCGGTGTGAGCCCCGTCTCATCAGGTAAAGAGCCCAGGCGGCACTGGAAGGGGGCAGAGGCCATGGCGCTTTGGTAGGGATTCCTATTCGTCGGTACTCCGACGTGGTGTCGAGAGTGACCAACTGAATGGGAACGTCTTGGTTACGTATGTAACCCTTGTTCCCTGAAGGAGGGAAAGGAGACGCCACGTCCCATCGCCATGTCCTCTGTACCCTGCTGGGGTGCCGACTACCTACTCAGCTCCTCAGCAAAAGTGTCTCATTTATACCACGCTGCGTGGCATGAACACCTGGTGCAATCATTGCATGCCAATGTGCATTGGCTCGTTTATTTTCTCTCGAAGTAGATTGGCTCTCGCGAGCGAGATTCCTATTCGTCGGTACTCCGACATGGCGTCTCCGTTCCCTCCTTCAGGGAACGAGGGTTACATACGTAACCGAGACGTTCTGACTATTGCCGGAACTACCTGTGGCGGAAGGAATCTGCTGGAACATTGAAAATGATGGCCTGGCCCCCTCAAAGTCAGGACCTCAACCCCATCGAGCACATTTGGGGCGAGTTGGAAAATAAACTGGACAGATCTATTGTACGTTCAAAGGAAAGCCTTTGGCTTCAGTTGCAGAAGGCATGGGATAACATTAGTGTTGAAGTTCCCAGAGGAAATATATTGACACTATGCCAGAGAGATGTGCTGCTGTAATATTTGGACATACCAAATATTAAAGTTAAAAGTGGATAAAAACAGTATAACATCAGATTTTTGATGGTCAGAATGAAATCATGTTTTGGAGGCAAAAAATGTCTATATTTTCGAGATATGTCAGGTGTTCTAATAATTTTGGCCACCACTGTATATCAGTCTGTTCCTTACACAAAGCTATCACATGGCTTTGGAAGTGCTAGCCAGAACACACTGCAGTACTGCAATGCTCTCCAGTCTGATCTTCCCATGAAAAGCCTGACAAGACTGCAAATTATCCATAAGTGCTGACTTAGAACAGCAGCACAGCATACATTACATCGGTTTTATACACTAAATCGCTTATTTGGCTTCCCATAAATTTTTGTCATCTTGATCTGAAATGTTTATGGTGTGCCCTCAATGTGCTTACACATAAATGCATATCCAATATGCTTATGAGACACATTCCCTGTACGTATAGTCTTCACTGGCTTGTTACTTTTCAAGAAAATGAATGTAGATTTAATAGGGATGAACAGACCTCCAGCTATCTCAGTCTGTTGATATCTGTAAAAGACTCTTCAGCATTACATTAAATGTCTTCCATTACTCATCTTACAAACTGTTCAATGTAATACTTGTTTACTCATGTATGTTGCATGTGCACTACCTATTTTATCTCTATTACAATACTTGTCCATTCATACTTAATTCTCTATTTTTATCCATCCATCATCCAAATTATACAGTACTTAGCCGACATAGATTGTTAACAAGGTAAAAGAACCATGTGTAAGAGACCATAAGCCTGAAAACAGCCAACGATTAAAGGGTTTGTTTTGATCACTTGGCTTGTCATCTTCCATTAGAGTTGCTTGCCAAGTTCTTTGGTTGGTTTAATTTTTTTTGGCTGCGAGAGGTAGAAACCAAGATCATTCGTGTCAGTTCAAGACGACAGAAGTTCAGTTGAACTTCCAAAGGCACAATGGATTTACAGACTTTTAACTGGGCAGATGAAGTCAGAATCTGAATGGTGTTTATTGGCCAAGCAATATTCATATGCCCCAATTTGACTGGCTTCCAAGATCTGAACTAGATTTGCATTTTCTGAAGGAAACGCCAGTGCAGTCACTTATTGGCTCAGGCATGCTTAGGTTTATGGCTTTGATTTAGCAAAAAATAAATAAGAGTTTGATAACAGATTGAATGGACAACACAAGAGGCCTACACACACGCACACACACAGGCCATAACTTCAGTGTAAAATGTTTTAGTTGGTTGGATGAATGCAAGAACATAGATGCAAATATGTGCAAGAAAGAACAAATATCAAATATCAACAATGTTCAACAATGATTCTCAGAAATCACATTAATTTTCTTAATTTGAATTTCAGAAAATTCTTAAATAAAGAGTTAAAAGTTGTTGTAGTCCCATACCAGCCGTTTGTAGTCCTTTTTAAAAGAAAATATCTCCATTTGCTTTGAACTTTGAGCGTCGTAACTTTACAGATGTTGTTTATGCTCAAACAGCAACATTACACACTAACTAAAGTTAAAAAAGTGAAATCATAAATCAACCTCCCCTTTAAGTACTGCAGGTGCGGGTTTATCAAACAGGACCTGTGCAGGACTCTGTGCAGAGGTTGCGTTGTTTCAGCTCCATACGTGAGTAACATTGGTTTTGAGTGTGTGCTGCTGGTGACTATCAACAAACTCTTGCTTGTATGTACTGTATGTACTTTATTTTTGTTGGTTCATCGTCTTTGCTTTATTTTGCTTAGCTTCTGCTATGATAGAGACATCCACTCATGCATTGCGTGTTCATGCATTTTGGGGATGGAGCAATGAAGGGAGGGCTGTGTTTGTTTGGTTTGATTTCAGATATCAACAGTTCATCAATTCTCAGAAATCGCTTATGCACATTTAAACAGTAGTATTAATATACAAAGTAGTTTTGAGGTGATTTGACGCGCTTGCTTGCCAGAGGAGATTCTGGGTTGTTCTGTGATTGCTAACTGTCTTGAGTATGGCTTTTTGACAACATAAGACTTGATCTGCTTTATCTGTTCTGAGCTGGAAGAAACGTCAAGAATGTTTGCTTCAAATAATCCAAAAAATATATCAGAAGGAAGATTTCCATTTGGCTTACGTGTTATTTGACATTGTACGTGATGGCACAATTCGAGGACACATTGTGAGCTGCAGTACTAAGAGAAAACCTCACATCCTCCTGCCAGCCATTTACACACACAATACCATCTGGGCTGAAAGAGAAAGGGACTGTGGGACAGACCACCATGCTTGCTGGTTAGCTGAAGGGAAGAGGAAGGATCAGTAACTGGCGTGCTGTAAAACTCTGTCTTTGAGATGACAGAACCAAAACGATTTCTTTTAACTAGACCTACTTGTTTCTTTCCTGGCATGTTCCTTTTGCAGTGTGTTTCTAGTGCAGGGGTTTCATAGTGCACAGTGGTATTTGGCCTTTTCACTTGGTTCTGAATAACATCCTCTAACCGTATTCTTTTTTCTTTCTTTCCTTTCAATATCTCACTTCCTTAACCTGTTTGTACTTTTTACATCACTGTTCCTCAGACTGGACTCTGAAGTCCCTATCTCTCCTCCGCCTTTTTTCCATCAGTGTCGCTTATTAGTCGTCAGGCAGTAAGTAAAAAAAAACTTGTTCATTAAAACCCAGGCATCAGCAGCAGGTCTGAGGCAAACTCTGACTATAAGCCATTAAATGCCACCCTCTGAGGAGCCAGTACAGAACAAGTGCTATTCTGAAAGAATAGCATAAAAGTGAATGAATATAAAGGGGCAAGAAATGAAGAGAGAGAGAGAGAGAGAGAGAGAGAGAGAGAGAGAGAGAGAGAGAGAGAGAGAGAGAGAGAGAGAGAGAGAGAGAGAGAGAGAGAGAGAGAGAGTGGGCTTATGGGCTTATTATGACTCTGGCCTTGGCTATACACTGTCTGTGTTGCAAAAACTCATCTTAATTAGTTTTTTTGTCTTATTTTCCAGTAAAAATCTCTACTAGGGATGTACACCATGATTACTTTTATTAACATTTATTTTATTTTATTTTTTACCGACTAGTTGACTATTCTAACTTCCAGAAAAGTCAAAAACCAGTCTGTATATGCAATCCACTTAAAATAGTCTACTTAATCCATAAATCAAACTGTCACATGCCATAAGAGTGCTGTTGAAAAATAGGTCAAATATTTGCATTGCATGTCATTATACATTAAACATAAGCATTCACTTAAACAAAATGGTTAGCTGAGTAAAATAAACTAAATTTGAAGGAGCCCTATGAAAAAAAAAAAAAAAAAAAAAAAAAAAAAAAAATTATATATATATATATATATATATATATATATATATATATATATATATATATATATATATATATATATATATATATATATATATATATATATATATATATATATATATCAGGGATTTAGTAAATCAAGGTGAACAATTGATTATTTAGTTTATTTAGTCATAAAGTCCATGAAATTTTCATTTTATGAGGTTTTTCAACATTAATATGAGTTCCCCTAGCCTGAATATTGTCCCCAAGTGGCTAGAAATTTTGATCGGTGTAAACCGAGTTCTGTCTGTCTTTCTCTGCCTTTGAGAAAATGACAGCCCAGACGAGCTGATCTTGAATTTTCCTGTTATGACGTCATAACAGGAACAGTTACCTCCCTTTCTTCCGCCCAGAGAATTTGGCACGCCCATGCGAGCGCCATATTTGTTTGTCCTCGAGAGATCATGGCTTGTGAACGAGTGAATGGTGGAAGTTTCTCAGTGTTTGGATGTACAAATGAAAACAAAAGTCTTTTTCAGGTCCTTCTGATCTGTGATCAGTGATTTCTGATGTGTAGCTAATTATTCAAGTTCACACAGAACTTTATTATTCGTACTGCGGCTTCTCTCTCTTCCGTCAGAACGGTGTTTTCTATCTTGTGAGTCAGTGTTTTTGTATGTCCTCGTCGCGTCTATCTGTTCTAAAATGTGCATACAGTCGTGAGTTTCTGCTCAACATCGGCAGAGTCACATCTTTAGAGATAAACTTCATGCACGCCGAGGCTCGGGCTGCACTGACTGGTCGGCCTTCAACATCACCGACCCTTGCACACGGCGCAAGATCAAGCAGAAGGGGGGTAAGAGTGAGGGTCTCCAGGCTAGGCTAGCCAGCTATCCCAACAATAAACTGGATTACATTTGATTACTGCTGTTGTGTCTTTGTTTGCACTGTGTACTCAATGCGCGTCACTGACGTTTTTCATATGATAGGAAAATATCTAAAAATAATGCTATAATCAACACTTACTCGTAACTCGTTCATCTCCTGTAATGGTACATTACATGTGTTACAAAGTTGGTAATAAGGAGGAAGACGGATTCGGCGTGACTGAGACTCGTGTTTATTCAGAACTCTCAGATACAAACAAAAACTCGTGCTGACAGCGCTCTCACAACTCAGTACAATATAACTTTGTTAGCAATCTCTCCGTCTCTGGTCCATTGATGTCCGGTTTGCGAACTAATCGTTCTTTTGAACCGGTTCTTTTTAGTGAACCGGTCGAACCAGTTCACCAAATCGGACTGAATCGTTCTAAACGGTTCGTTTGCTAACCTCCACAACAGGAAAAAGATCAGAAGAAGAAAAGCACAATGTTTTGTTTGAGTGTACCCTTTCGCACTAGTCTTACTCTTATCTGTATGACCATAAATGACATGAGTATTTTAAGTTGTTTCCGCTGTTATAATGAGACAAAATAATTTGGCATTGTGCCAATTTGTGTCGTTGTGTACGGTCAAGTGATAAAATAATGTGTGTTTTGAAAATGGTAAGCCGCAGGTGCTGCTACACTCGTTGTCTGCTTGTGGAAAGGGGAAGTCAGCTCAAGATGGCACTTTTTCTCCTTCTCGCTCATATTTCTGTGATTTCTTGAAAAGGCTTAATATTGAACTTTTTTTGCATCATCCAGTTGTGTCAATCACCGGAGCTAGGCAGAAAAAGACTACAGGAGTGCAACAACTAATTTCTGCAGTTTTGACGTTTTCTCTGAAGTTTTATTTTCCATTATTCTATTTATTTTGTACTTTTATAACACAAGAGATACTTGTCAGTTTTGTACCTAATTGTGACCAAATACCTTGTTTTTTTTATCTACTACTGTACTACTGTCTGTTCAAAATGAATGAAAAGAAACCTAGCATTGTGAGTTGTATCGAACTCATATCGAACCGTGACCCCAAAATCGAGGTACATACCAAACCATGACGTCTGTGTACCATTTACACATCTAATATAACTTTTATATTAAATTTTATAATTTTCTTTTCCATCGCATGTCATGTGTGGGACTAAAATTTAAGACATATTCACAAAAATAAATGTATCTTCCTTTATCTTTTAATTTATTTAGTTCCGCATAGAAAAACACAACAACAAAAAAGTAATTGCAAGATATAATTAGAGGAACAAAAATACAGGAGCATGTGAGATTTAAAGTCACACTTGAGAACAGCTGTAATTATACTAAAAGTATACACTATGACAGAAATAGCTGCAATTGTGAGACAAAGTTGCGCATCATAAGATACAAGGTTAAACAGTCATAAACGTGCAATATAAAATTGCATGACGAGATATGTCACAATTTCAAGAAATATCAATGTCAATAGCGCAATATTTTTTGTGTTATTTAAAGGGCGCATTAGTAATATGCGCCAAGAGGCAGGTCCACAACGTGTGTACACCCTGCTAATTACACAAACATTTTTAAATATTGAAAATAAAAGGATTACAATGTTAAAGATTGTTACGTCATAATGGATAGTCATTGCATGTATCAGAATTACCTACTTGCAGTAATGACGAATGAAATTGACTACTTATAAAAATTGCCAATCATGGCAATACACACTTGTATTTAAACTGACTCGTCAGGTTGAGGGTGTCTATATTCCGCCATGTAATTAGAGAATCCACCATGGTGCAAGTGCAACTGGCTTTTAAAGGGAATGGGCAATGAGACTCTAATTGGTTTATTGCATGTTATTGCCAAAACACACCCATTACTCATTAAAGCCCCGTTTCCACCAAAATTACCTGGAACAATTTGTCCCAGGAACTTTTTTTCTCCCAGACCTGCTGCTGTCTGCGTTTCCATCGTGGTCTAAAGTACTGTGAAGATTAGTCTGATGACGTAGGACTGCGCACGACTTTCCAGAGCCCACTGGATTTCGTTCCTCTGCAGATAAACTTAATAAAACCTGAACCTCGTCGTCGGACCACTGTACGCACCGCAACAGACTTTTAGGTTGAAATAAAATGCTGGGTGAGCTCAACCAATCAGCACGCCCAAGTCCCACCCATCAAAGTTCCTGAACTTTAAAAAAGTTCTACCTCGCAACCAGGGCCATTTGAGGAGGAAATATTTACCCGGAACTTCATTTAGACCCCGGTTCCTGCGGGAACACACAGAGTACCACCCCAAAGTCCCTAGTTCCTGAGGAAAGTTCCCACGGTGGAAACACGGCTTAATAGAATAGGGGCAACCCTTTTAGACCATGCGCCAGGCACGGCAACCATTTTTCCCGTCGTTAAACTAGCAAAAGTGGTTTCGGACACGGCATAATGCACCTGCGCCATGTGCATCAGACCATGCTCTCAGATCGTTAAAATAGGGCCCGTATTTCCTGCTGGCACACTCGTTTTACGCGTCTTTGGCTCCACCTATTGTTGCAGGTGTATTATTTTCATGTAAAAGTCTAGACCAGGGGTTTCCAATCCTACTCCTGGATGGCCACTGTCCTGCAGAGTTTATCTCCAAACCCAATTAACACACCTGAACCCGCTAATCAAGGTCTTATTATGCATACTAGAAACTTACAGGCAGGTGTGTTCAGGCAAATTGGAGCTAAACTCTGCAGGACAGTGGCCCCCCAGGACCAAATTTGGACACCCCTGGTCTAGACCCTGAATATAAGACAACAACATTTTTCAGAGTAAATCTAAGAGAGAAAAAAAACAATCTAATATTCGGATCAATACGGTAATTGCATTTGTGAGATATAAAGTTGCATATTATGAAATTATGCAATTATAATAACATAAACAATGTTCCCACTCTAAGGTGGAAACTGCTTCCATAATTTTTACTATAAAACAGAACTGATTAAGAAAGTACATTTTATAGAGTTCTGCCGCATGGAAAGTTCATTGCATTGCATCACAAGGAAAGTCTCCACCATGAGAGTATGTGTGTGTGTTCGTGTGAAACCTGAGCCCAGATATGAAGCTGTGCAAAGTGAAGGATGACTGCACTGCAAGCTTGTAATTTAACTGTCACAATAAATATGGCTATACGTGGCACTACCTATCAGAACGCGTGGCCTCAGCACTTAATACAGACACAAGAGAAGACAGGATGTTGTGTGTTAGTCGATCTGGAAAGTGTGAATGGAAGGAAGATGATAGCTTAGTTTGGAATTAATGTCATGGCACTTAAATTGACACCGCTGTTAGGCACCATGCGAGTTGGGCAATGATTTGGAAATTTGGTTGAAGTAATGCAAAAAGGTTGGAGGGAGGACACTGTGATGTCTGAAGTGAATTAAAAAAACAGACTGGAATTTAGGAAAACTGAGATTTTTACTGTATGTTCTAGTCCTCAAGCACCCTGAGCTCCTAAAAATAAAAAAAATTGGTATTCATGAATATGCATGTAACTTTCACCACCCAACAATAACACGGTTTCATTAAAGTACAAAAATAAGAGTGCTTTTAGAAACAATAGAAGATGGTTTCAACGTATTATGAAGAACAGCATGAACAATAACATTAAGGAATAATTGTACAGAAACCATTTGACAGATGTATTAAGTGTCCCACTCACAAACTCTTAATGGTGGCATTAACAAGTATGACACATTTTTAGATCAATGTCCTTTGTTGTTCCCGGAACAACGTTCCTGTCAAATTATCATTGCCCCCTTTAGCTTGTTCCAAATGAAAAATTATGTCTGCATATAGTTGACAAATGGTTTTAACCTTGTTAAGATATGAATAGAACAGAATAGAACCAAAAAATAGAGCCGTCTCGGTTACGTATGTAACCCTCGTTCCCTGAAGGAGGGAACAGAGACGTACGTCGGAACTGACCGACGAATTGGGATCTGATCTCAGAGACCAATCTACTTCAAGCTGTTAAAAACGAGCCAATGGAGATTAACATGCAATCCACGCATTGCACGCTCCGCCCCGCGGTGCGGGTATAAATAAGGAAGTGGAATGCTAGATCATTGCTTTTTTCTGCTGAGGAGCCGAACTAGTGACTCGGCCCCCTAGCAGAAGCACAGCACCTGACGATGGGACGTACTTCTCCGTTCCCTCCTTCAGGGAACGAGGGTTACATACGTAACCAAGACGTTCCCTTTCAGTCGGTCACGTTTGACGTACGTCGGAACTGACCGACGAATTGGGATCCCTACCAAAATGCCAGGGCGCTGCTTGAGCGCACTGGACAGTCTTAGATGGTACGGAAGTCAGGGCTCCAAGCAGGGAGGTCAGTCACTGCTGTTTCTGCAAGACCCACCCAGTGTGACTATTGGATAACGCTGGGAAAGCGTGCCCGTCTCGGGAGATTTCATTGGAAGGATTGGTGGCGGAATACACATAAGGACTAACCTAGCAGGGTAGTGCAACATATGGCAGTCTCTGGGGTGGTTCCAGCCTGGTTCCAGGGGGGAAAGAACACGCCCAGAGACGACAGAGCGGGCTCTGTCAAGGGAAAGACACGGGGCTAGCCAAGTAGGGTAGCAGGTACCGTGGAAGAATACACATATGGGGTTGCCATGAGGGAACCGCTACATATGGAACCCAGCCTACACACACGTTTCACAAGCATACGGGTGCAGGCCTGGCGTCAGACGGCCACAACGTCTGGCACCGCAGGGGTGACGGAGGAGTTCGACAGGGTTAGCCGTTTCCGGGGAACACAACTGGAGACAATAGACACACCCCAGAGGGCGGGAGTGGCGTTGCAAGCCGACACTTAGAACGGGCACTTAGCGCTACTGGCCACTGGGGGCAAGGATGCGGGAAGATACCGGCTCTACACGGAGGCTATAGAATCTAGCGAACGTGTTAGGTGTCGCCCAGCCCGCAGCTCTACATATATCTGTCAGCGAGGCGCCTTGAGCCAGCGCCCAGGAGGAAGCAACACTCCTTGTTGAGTGTGCTCGCAACCCGAACGGGCAAGGCGCGTCTTGGGACTGGTAAGCCAAGACGATAGCATCCACTATCCAGTGGGCTAACCTCTGCTTGGAGACAGCGTTTCCCTTCTGCAGGCCTCCGTAACAGACGAAGAGTTGCTCTGAGGTCCGAAAGCTTTGAGTCCGGTCAACGTAAGCGCGAAGAGCGTGGACGGGACATAAAACCAGGGTTGGGTCTGCCTCCTCCGAAGGCAGCGCTTGCACCAGACATGGAGTTTCCAGTCTGGATGCGGGTGCCATAGAGTGCCCCATCCCTGAGAAAGAAGGTCCCTTCTCAGGGGAATCGGCCAAGGAGGGGCTGCCGCGAGGAGAGTTAGTTCTGGGAACCAGGTCCGGTTGGGCCAATAGGGCGCAACTAACAAGACCTGCTCCTCGTCCTCCCTGACCTTGCACAGGGTCTGTGCCAGCACAGGGTCTGTGCAAGAAGGCTCACTGGGGAAACGCATATTTGCGCAGGTCCCGGGGCCAGCTGTGCGCCAGTGCATCTGTGTCGAGGGTGCCCCCGTCAGGGAATAGTACCACTGGCAATGGGTCTAGTCCGGAGAGGCAAACAGGTCTACCTGTGCGGCTCCGAAGAGGTCCCATATCAGCTGGACTGCCTGGGGATGGAGTCGCCACTCTCCCGGAGGTGCAGGCTGCCGTGAGAGCTCGTCGGCTGTCCGGTTGAGCGCACCTGGGACATAAATGGCACGAAGCGACCTCAGATGCTTCTGACTCCAAACGAGGAGGTGGCAGGCGAGTTGGAACATGCAACGGGAGCGTAGACAACCCTGAGGGTTGATGTACGCAACGGCTTCAGTGTTGTCCGTACGGACCAGTACATGCTTGCCACATAGCGGCCCCCTGAGGCGGCGCAGTGCCAAGTGTACTGCTAATAACTTGAGGCAATTGATATGCCAATGCAATTGAGGTCCCGTCCACAGACCTGAAACTGCATGCTCGTTGTACGTGGCCCCCCAGCCCGTGGAAGAGGTATCCGTGAAGAGCACAGCATGCCTGGACACTTGTTCTAAGGGCACCCCGGCCCGGAGAAACGAAGCGTCGGACCACGGGCTGAAAGTTTGGCAGCAGTAAAGGGTCACCGGGACCCGGTACTGGCCGCTCTGCCACGCCCACCTCGGGACTCGGCCATGAAGCCAGTGTTGAAGCGGTCTCATATGAAGCAATCCGAGCGGCGTTACCGCGGCTGCAGATGCCATATGCCCCAGGAGCCTCTGAAAAAGTTTCAGTGGGACCACTGTCCTGCCCTTGAATGACTCTTCTGTGAGGCGCGCAGTCTGGCTGACCGAATCCAGCTCCATACCGAGATAAAGAGATCCTCTGTGTGGGACAGAGTTTGCTCTTCTCTCGGTTGACCCAAAGGCCCAACAGGCTGAGGTGACTGAGCACCATATTCCTGTGTTCGCACAACTGCTCCCGAGACTGGGCGAGTATGAGCCAGTCGTCGAGACAGTTGAGGATGCGAACGCTGCGTTCTCTGAGTGGAACAATGGCTGCCTCTGCGACTTTCGTGAAAACGCGAGGCGACAGGGACAGCCAAAGGGCAGGACTTTGTACTGATATGCCTTCCCCTCGAACGCAAAGCGCAGGAATGGTCTGTGTCGAGGAAGGATAGAGACATGAAAGTACGCATCCTTCAGGTCGATTGCTGCGAACCAATCCTGGGGACGGATGCATTCGGAAATGCGTTTCTGCGTTAACATCCGGAACGGGAGCTTGTGCAGGGCCCGATTCAGTATACGCAGGTCCAAGATTGGCCGCAGGTCCAAGATTGGCGTCCCCCGATGCTGCAACCGACAACATATCCTCAGCCAGAGCCCCGAAAGTAACGACTGGAACCCCTC
Source organism: Romanogobio albipinnatus (assembly GCA_023566225.1). NCBI lineage: Eukaryota > Metazoa > Chordata > Actinopteri > Cypriniformes > Gobionidae > Romanogobio > Romanogobio albipinnatus. The sequence continues at coordinate 10,374,944 of CM042261.1, read as the reverse complement.
GAGAGGGCCCAGCGCGCTCTTCTGGCAGCTCCACCGGCGCAGCGGACCCGTCGGGGATGCCCTCACAGTAACCCTCAGGTCGCCACCATAGTTATCAGCCAAAGTAGCAGGCCTCTGCTTTGCAGCGGGAGGGCCACTAGATCGGGGGATACGCAATGGCACTCCACCCCTTTCAAGGTATTGGTATCTGGACCGTAGAACTGCGATAGTCATGTTCCCGCAGTGGGAACATGAGTCATTCACGAACGCTGCCTCAGCGTGCTGAACGCCCAAACACGTCGTGAGACAACGAACGTGACCGTCCACTGGGGACAGAAATCGACCGCATCCAGAAACACACGGTTTGAATGACATCTTGAAAAAGACCCAGGGTCAAACCGTGTTGCTCTTTTAGAAAGGAAAACTGCTCTTTTTTTATGTGCTGAAGCACTCAGGGAGATGACCGCGGCAGCACACAGTACAAAGGTGCAAGGTGTGTGCACTCAAAAACAGAAACGCCCAGCGAACCAACTCTTTGATCTCTGTTTAAGCGGCCACCCGCTGAGACGCGCCGTCACACCCGCACTGGAAGCAGCAGTCGTTCCTCTCACGAGACTCGTTGTAAACACTCTTCGTAGAAACAGGAAACATTCACTGTTCGGCTCCGAAGTAGAAAGCAATGATCTAGCATTCCACTTCCTTATTTATACCCGCACCGCGGGGCGGAGCTTGGAATGCGTGGATCGCATGCCAATCTCCATTGGCTCATTTTTAACACACTCGAAATAGATTGGTCTCTGAGATCAGATCCCAATTCGTCGGTCAGTTCCGACGTACGTCGAACGTGACCGACTGAAAGGGAACTAAAAGTATAAAGTCTTAACGTGATGTGTTCTTTCTCTGCAATGTGCATCCTATTATTCCAGAAAAATTATATGATACAAAGAACATACGGGATGTAACAAGAGTAGAGCTGCATCTTAAATCACATACTTCAGAATTTACTGTACTCATAAAACAGTAGGTAAAAAGTACCCAGTTGACCTACTTCCAGTGATATTCTTAAATGCGCATATGAAGGACACTTTACTATCCCATGAGGCAACGGGAGAATATTTGTGAATGAAGCGACACAACTGAGGCTGGTAGGTCACACGATATTGATTACATGGCGAATGCAGTACATCCGGATTACATTCATACTACACACATTCATACTATATAGAATGTACTTTTTTAGTGGTTGCAAAGTAATTACTTATTTAAAAGTAATTACTTTATAAGTACAGTACCTACTTCGGAGTAGGCATTCTAGAGTATGCAATTTCGGACGCAGCCTAGATTTTGAACAAAGCTAGGCACATTTGTGGAGCAAACACTATTGAGTTATCTTCTGTATAGCAAAGTTTCAGATTCAGGTTTCAAGTCTCTTATGCTCACAAAGGCTGCACTTATTTGATAAAAAAAATTTAAGTCTTTCAGTAAAAACTTTTCCATATTAAATGGACGCAAATGCATTATAGTGCGATTTATTCCTGCACTCTCAGAAAAAAAAAGGTGCAAAAAGGCGGAAATTAAGTTAGCTTTTAATTACCCTTTAAAGATACATGTTAATACCTTTCCTTGTGGTTTAATGTTTAGAAGTCGGCTTGCTCACAACTGCGGCCCGGGATCAATTCCCAGTGAGGGAATGCATTTTTCACGGGGCAGTTGTGGCCTAACACCATGACAATTTGTCTGTCCACACCAGAAGCAACGCGACTACGAGATGTAACAAAATCAATCAAAAACCACAGCCAATCAGAACAGCGTATGGGCGGGCTCTCGCAACAAGTGTACTGCACCAGTGTACGGCACTCGCAAGGAAATGGATGAATGCATAATCAAATTCACAAATATTACACCAGTATAACATTACAGTTACTAAAACAAACTTTGTCATAGAATATACTTGTTTGTTCACAGTTTGAACGTTCTTGTTTCCATTTGTTTAATATTTCAAGATCTGAGGTGAATTATCCATTGTTGCTTTTAGTATGACTACGTTACAAAGCTGGGAGCACTAAGTGATATTCAAAGTCACATTACACGCTTTTAACATTAAATAAAGCACATAAACATTACCTGAGATTATCATTGCCATGTTTTGTGTTGTTGTTCCAGCCACAATGTCGCAGAAATAGAAACCATTTCTAAAATCGAATCATCGCGTGTCGCCGTCATGGCTGGTTAGGACAAAAACTCAAATTAACATGGAATAGATGTAGTGTAGTAAGGACAAGGTATAATAGTGTCAGACTGGTAACTCGAAGGTTGCAGGTTTGATTCTCAATACTGGTAGGAAGGTACCTAATCCCCAATCGCTCCCCGGCTGTACACTGCTCAGTGTGTGTGTGTGTCCACAGTTTGCATTATGTGTGCTCCAAATGTGCACTGACTTGGATGGGTTAAATGCAGAGAACTAATTCAGAGTATGGGTTACCGTACTTGGCCTTCACATCATGTCAACTCTAATCAAACACACCTGAACAAGCTAATCAAGATATACAGGATTACTAGAAAGTTATAAGCAGGTGAGTTTGATCAAGGCTGGAGCTAAACTCTGTCCTAAATTATATACAGTACATAATATCTAAAGTGTGCATATCACTACCTAAATCAGGGATGGGCGACTGGTGGCCTGTGGGCCGGATACGGACTCCAATTTCTTTAAATATGGCCAGCTGAACTGTGATATACTCAATTTTAATACATTTGCAAAGTGAGTCATGTAAAGATTGTTTTCAGATTAGGATGTTAATTCTAACCCCAACCAGGAGAGGTCGGTAGTTCCTGCCAATAATCATAGTAATTATGGCGTGAGCGTACTAGCATTCACATGCTAATGTGAATGTTCACCAAAATGAGCAAAAAGAAAAGAAAAATGGACAAAGAAAATTGTGTTTTATAGTAAAGATGGTGAACATATCTTTTTAACAAGTTCAAGGGGCACCTATGTGTTTGGTTGGTTTCGAAACAAAATCTGTAATGAAAGATATTAATTTAAATTGCAAATACGCCACTTCTCACAAAGAAATGTATGAAACTGGTGATACCAGAATTGCTCTATAAGAGTCTTAAGAGATATGAGTCTTTTTGATAGTGGAATTGAGGTTGTCTGTCGGGGCTGCTCAAGTATGGCAATGAATGCACTGAATTGTTATATTCTTATATTCAGTTATTGTAAAAGAAAATTGTGTTATTATATTATTTTTATTCATGGTAATATGGTTACTAACAGGGTGGGTTGAGAATGTTCTAGGCTACTAATTAAAATTAGGATTCAAAAAAATTGTAAATGTGTTTGTTTTAAAATTAGAGGCGATGAATCTGAGATGTGTACATTGGCTTGTCAATTGATAATAAAGTTGTAATTTGAATTGGCATAATTGTTGTATAGTTAATAAAATATTTAAAAACACGTCACAATAATTGTAATGAAGCTCTAGTTCTGCCAGGAAGATTCAATGCTACGTCACTCATCCAGACCTAACCAATCATGTTCTAATTCTCAGAGTATAAAAGATCGGTACTCACACATGTCTGAGTTCATAGATGCTGACGCCAACATTACATTCATCCTTCCCACCACCACCAGGATGGTCCCTGCCTATACCTCCCAGGGGGTCGGCTGCGCCTCTGCCTTCATCTTCAGACAGGAAATGCAGAGTCCATTACCCCCCCGAGACGGGACCAATCATCCAACCACTGTTACAAACAGAGGTGACACGGATAACAAATGCGGATGTAAACTGGGTTTATTGACAGAACCAGGAAGTGAGCAGATGTGGTAAGTAACAGAAGTGGCAGTCCAGGAGAATGGTGATGACAAAGGGTGATACAATACGTTCTTGTTTGCAGGTTGGCGAGACAATGGAGCGAAGGAGACAAGGAACCAGGAGACGAGACGAGACGAGGAGACACTCTGGAGACGTTGGAGCACAGGTAAGGAGTTCAGGTGAGTCCGTGGAAGCAAGCATTAGCGTAGGGCATGTGCAAACGATACCGGACCGTGACTGAGTGCGTGTGTGGGGCTTAAGTGCAGGTGGTGATTGCAGTGATTATGACGTGCAGGTGTGTGTGCTCAGAACTCTGGTGATTGGGATCATGTGTCTGGGAGAGGGTGGAGCCTGGCGTGCTTGTGACAGCTACGGATGGGGCCTACACCAAAGAAACTCTAAATATAATACTTGCTGGTCTGTTGATAAATTTGTTACTTCATTGTACTTCATCTGGCCTCCAGAGTCTTTCTGGAACTACTTGTGATTTCTCCAAAAATATGTTGAATTGAGAGAATTGAAGAATTGAGTCTTGATTATAAAGAAGAAAACATGCTGGCCCTCGTCATTAAAATTGCCGTCCCTGACCTAAATGGTACATATTAGTTTTTGAAAGGGGACCGCCCCAGTGATTTGTACCTTTTTTCTGAGTATGAATGTAAAGCTGAATTTTCAGAATCATAACTCCAGTTTTCAGTGTCACATGATCCTTCAGAAATCATTTAAATATATGCTAATCTTGTGCTCAAGAAATATTTCTCATCATTATCAATGTTGAAACCAGTTGTGCTGCTTTTTCAGGATTCTGTAAAGAATAAAAAGTTCAAAAGAAAATTATTTCAAATGTAAATTTTACTGTCACTTTTGATCAATAGAATGCATCCTTGCTGAATAAAATGATTTAAACAATAAAAATATAATCTAAAAAATAAAGATAAAGGCAATTTATGTTTTGATATAAAGAGATTTATTAAAAATCCAAGGTAGAGGTCATTGTGTTGAGGGAGTCACAGAGGCAGGCAATGTAGGGAAGAACTACTTCAGAAATGTCCCTGTATCAAACTCTTTTTTTGTTTACTCAGATTTTTTTAATGGTACTGATACCAGCTCCATGGCCTTGTGGACCTCTGGAGACCCAATCATAAATCAACCACAATACCACCATACAGTGCATCCTCCTAGCCACATGAAACAAAGATGCTAAATGGCTCTGGGCATTTTGTGCAGAGAAAACAAAAATTAGGCTACATGCTGCAAGAACAAAAGCCTGGCCCTCCACACGTCCCTGAAATCTAAAAAATGCACAGAGAGCAAACAATATGTGCGAGTGGAATTCTAGGACTTAGAATCTGTCACATGGTAAATTGAATTTATACGGTAATGTATCTCACTTAGCGTCTCATTTGGCTAAAAATGCATTCAGTAATCACTGTGATTTTCCTTTCTTGCTTCATAAAATCCATCAAACATCAAAGCAAACCATTAGCACCTCTCAGCTGCATTTGTCCTTGACAGGCTGTGTGAAGGCTGCATGTTTTCAGCACCGGTGCTGTGAAATCAGCCATTCCATTACCAGCAAGTCATTTCATTTGTGCAGGCATGCAGTGGAGCGGAGTGCGGCCCCTACAGAGATGTTGAATTGTGCGGCTAATGACTGCCGTTCTTAGGGACAGCACGAGGAGAGCGAAACCGCTCTGCCTGGTGCTCTTCACTGCTCAACTGCAGGCATAGACAGGTGTCATGTATGAATAAAAAGAAGTCATTGTAACGGTTTTCGGTAAAAATACAAACAAACTGTAATGTTCTCCACTCATGGTTTGTCATGCACTTGCATTGCGTTTAATATCAAATCTGAAGACGCATCTATAATATGGTTTGTTGAAAAAAAAATGCGTGGTCCTGTATGATTTTGTCGATGAATATTCTGCGCATGCATTTCACACGAGTGTCTGGTCAATGAACTGTTAGTATGTAGGGGAGAACGGGGATGGTTGTAACAATTTTTACATTTCTGTCTGCATTTTGGAGTTCTTTTAAGACAATGCGTTCAAAATGTGATCAAAACTCTTTACAAGTGTCAGCTATGAAATTACATAGCTGTTATCTTTGCACCACAAACAGAAAGTGTGTGGTTTTGATTCAAACACAAGGGCTGCGTCCGAAACCTGGGAAATGCTGCCTTCGGAGGACACATTTCAAGGTAGGAAGGCATCAAGGCACGTCCAAATCTAATGTTAGCTCACTTCCTGCCTCCTGAGATACTTTCATCTGATTGATTTTTGAAGGCAGCATATTTGTATCCTTCGCTGCCTTTAATATCCCAAATCCTGTGCGTTCCATTCTGTGACAGTTGAGCTGGAAAAAAAAGATGGCGTCCGAAAGTTGCGTTTCCTGGTCAGTTTGTGTGTAAATGTAAGTTTTGTACCAATATTTTCCCACTTCTAATGTAATTTCTAGCGAGAAATTACTAATGTAGTAATTAAATATTAGTTTAGTTGTCACCAAAGCTCTATCTTTTTTGCTGTAGATCATTAAACTGTTACACTGCCTAAAGGCCCGGGTATACTTCGGCCGTCCGCGTTCGTGCACCGCCCGCATGACGTAATTTTCCGCATGACGCACACCCCGTCCACGCGCAGCCCAAATTTCGAGACCGCGCGGATGGTCCGCGTGCAACAGCGCATGCGCCAGCAGTACAGAAGAGTCCACTAGGTGGCAATACGCACAGTATTGAGCACAGTGTTCAGCCGTCGAAGAAGAGTGTGCAAAGACCGGTTTAAAAACAACACGCTTTAAAAAAGAGAGAAAAACACGACAATGGACGGCGAACTCGACGAGCGTTTGAGCGAAGAGATTAGAAAGTACCCACATTTGTACAATTCATGCAATGGTGGATGCACTACAGTTCTTCTCCGATCATGCCCAGCGAATGTCCCGTTGATAACAGGACTCAGTGCTGCCCCCCAATGTCTGGTAGAGCATAGGGAAAAAATGTACTGCGCATGCGTCGAACGCGATCATCCGCGCGCATCCGTTGTGTAGTATACTTTGAAAGACGCGCGGACAGGGCTGCGCGCGTGACGCGTCCGGGCGCGGTAAGTGAAGTATACCCGGGCCTTAAGAAGTCTGTCCAAAATTAGTTTTGTGAGGTGCCTTCATATACAAGCCATTGTCTGATAAGGCAGCGAGGCAATGAGTCGGCTGCCTAGGTTCTCGGACAGCCAATGAGTGAAATGTTAAAATTCACCCCATAGTCTGGGTTAGTCATAACAGACCCTGGAGTGAGATGTAACATTATTATATCCACTGGGGTGATATGCAACATTATGAAAAACGTTTTAAACGTTTTTTATTCAACACATCAATTTAACATTATTGATTTGTGTTCATTTGTGTATTAAAAATGAATAAAATTAGCAAATTCTCATTTTACATCCCTCAATTTGTCATTCTCTTCCAAGACCTAGGCCAGGGGTGTCCAATCCTGCTCCAATCCTGCTCCACCATCCTGCAGAGTTCAGCTACAACCCCAACTACACACCTGAACCAGCTAATCAAGGTCTACTAGGCATACAAAACACTTCCAGGCAGGTGTGTTGAGGCAAATTGGAGCTAAACTCTGCATGACGGTGACCCTCCAGGACCGAGTTTAGATAACCCCTGACCTATAGGCATACTGAAATTACAACAACAACAAAAAAAAGTATAAATACAACTAAAAATGTATTTGGGGTAAGCTGTAACATTTATGTTCCAACTAACCCATAGTCTTGCTGTTCCAACTAACCCAGAGTCTTGCTGTTCCAACTAACCCAGAGTCTTGTTTTTCCAACTAACCCAGAGTCTTGTAGCCATGAACTAGCTCACCTAACAGCCAAAACATTGGCACTAACAACTTGCATGAAAAATATCTACACAGACACACAATTAACATCATTTAACTTTGATAAGTTTAACGACAAAGCAGGAATTGCCATAACACAAATAAAGGAAGTAAAAAGTTACAGCAAACATTCCAAGTCTGTAAGCCCCCTCAGACTATTATGGAATTGGAATTATTTGAATTGGATAGACGGGAGGAAGAATTTACACAGGCATTCTGGGAGGTGTTAATTCAGGTGTTGATTTATTCAATATATAATGAAATATATAAACAAACTAGTTTAGGTGGCATTTCAAATCTCTTGTTAAAATAGGTAACCCTTTATTTTACAGTGTCCTTGTTACATATATGTTACATGTGCATACTATAGTAATAACAGTACATTATGCACAATTGCATGCAACTGAACCAAATCCTAATCCTACCCTATAGTGTGTATTTTATATATATGTGTAACCTTGAAATCTGTTGTTTGATAAACTCTTAAACAAGCCAACATTCAAATTCTGTGCTGAGAAACTTTGCTTGTCTAGTTAAAAATGCCAGTTCTAAATGTCTAGCCATTTATTAATTTATTTCAATTCATATAAATTCTACTTCATTATATTCAAATTTGAACCTTCTGTTTGCCGTTATCTCAATTTAAATAGAGGAACTGAATTGGAATTTAAAAGGCATTCTCGATTTAATTCTGATTGTGGCACAACCCTTTTGCCCACAAGCACAAGCTTTTATTGTGAACAGCTCGCATGCCCCTCAATACGCCATTCAGATTGCACATTCAACTACTGAACTAATGAAGCTTAGTTGGAAAACAGATTTCAGCCAGTATGAGCTTTGGCAAGCTCAGAGCTCGAATATACAAGGCAAACACTGTACTCACAGAAAGATCCAAAAGCAATCCCAGAATTTTAATCATTTTGAACAGATGACTTGAATGAAGGCTAATCCATCAATGTATTGTTAATAAGGACAGATGTATTAAAATTATGACAATCCTGTACTCAGTATTGTGTGAACTGATAAACTACTCTGCCCTGAGAATGCTTATCTTGAATGCTCCAATGTACACATTTTTTACTTAAACAATGTTATTGGATCTTTTGCTACGCTACCTTTGCATTTTGCTGGTGAAATTTGCCCTCAATGTTGTGTTTGTGTAGGAAAGCATACAATATTTGTATGTGTGTGTATATATATATATATATATATATATATATATATATATATATATATATATATATATATATATATATATATATATATATATATATATATATATAAATAGCTGCACTTCCAAAGGATGGGGACTCATGCTCTAATTGTACAACCGACGCCATCGTTATGTTCATATTAATGTACCTATACAAGAGCTGAGAAATAGCCTGGATGCCAGCCAAATTTAGCCCCGCCCACAACATTTGAGTTCGGGAAATTCGGTCTGGACTTGATCCGTTGTGGAGCAACTATGCCCGAACAGGAGCTGTTCAGACCGATGAAATTGTCAGGGCGGGCTTTATGCGATGATGGACAGATGATCAACAGTAACGTAAGTATTCAAAGGGCGCTTGGGTTGAATTTTTTCTAATCCTAAAATGAGAACTTGTTGGTATATGCATTCACCTTTACTGTTTCTCTCAAAAATGATGATTGTGTTGGTAACTACTCCGTGTATCCTTAAATTCTTTTTTACAACACCATCAAAGATCGTTTACACTCATCTTCTTCTTCTACTTCTTCCAGTGTGCGTGCAGTTGAGTTCTGTTGACAACTATGCATTGCTCCATTGCTGTGATTGGTTGTAGGTCTATCCAATTGAGGTCTTTCCTGGTTTGGTTGAAACACGCCCCATAATCACAGCCCAATGGAACAGCATCAAACTCATATTCTCACTAGAATTGAGTATGACGACATCAGGCTAGCTGAGAAAGCCTCCAGAGCTGAAATTCATATATGGCAATGGAAATTTAGTTTTCGACATGCACTTTAAGTGATAGACCAATCACAGCAGACTGGGCCATCTGACCAATCACAGCATGCTCTTGGAAAGGAGGAGTTTAAAGAAGCCAAATCCTTTTTCGAACCATTTTAGACTGTGATAAAAGAGGTGATGCAGCAATGTATGTTATGAGAAATGGGTGACCTCCAAAACAAAACTAGGAGCATTTTTATATATCATAACACCTAAAGCAATAAAGAAAGAGGAGCCAGTTTGTGATTTATTCATGGTTAAAAGCTGTTGAGGTACGCAGAGGCCTATATGCAACTGCTTTAATCACAATTGCCTCCGGCCAAACTGTAGAAGTAGTGTGATAACATGCCATGCTGAACATAACCTGGCTCACATGTACCTACAATTATCACAATCATTTTGCTGCTTGCATTAATAAAGATAAAGGCAATTGAAATCAAGATGATTTGATGACTTAAAGAAATTAACCTGAAGCCCTTCTGCTTCCATCCCAATGCAGGTATTTGTTGTTGCTATGGTTTCAGTTTGTGTCTTCCATCTCTGTAGCTTTATTTACAACACAATTAATTTATTGTAGCTGGAAGAAAAGGCTAATACTATGCAGATTCAAGCCACACAGCAACAAATCAAGTAAGACAAAATAGTAAGAAGCACCAGACAGATATATTTTGGTACAACTAGAGGGCAATTATCTCAAGATGTATTTTTGTTTATAGCCATTTCAGGTTTGTGTTCAATGTTTTTGATGATTTAAGGTCTGCTCACACTAAGGACAATAACTATAACAAATGTTTTAATAATCAATTCTAATTCTATGAGAATAGGGAAGTCCATGACTGTAACAATAACACCACAGCGGAACAATATCTTAGCAATCACTTTTCAGAAGAATTTTTCCAGCTGATGAATCTAACCTGTACTTTAACTGCCCTTTCACAAAGTCATGAGTTTATTTTTTTAGGTCTACTAGAATAGGTTTTCATGATTGAATATTTAATGGGAATATCTCGGCTATGCGGGGCCGAGTGTCAGGGTGGTAATGGAGGAGGAACCAGATGCGGGAATAACTGTTTATTAAATGACAAAAGCAGACAAAATCAGGAACACAGAGATAAGGGAGTCCACAGTCAGAAGGGGAAACAGGGGTGATGCCAGCCAGGTACACAGGAGTACTATATCGACCCAACAGGGGGCATTGGAGAAAGGATTCTCAGAGGGAATGGCAGAGCAGGTCAGAGCTGCAACACTGAAGGGTGGAGGATGGGTCCTGGCAGTCGATGCTGAAATCCCTTGTGGCAGGCAGGCAGGGAAGATCCAAATAGGAGGGAGGCCTGGATCTGGCAGCCAAAGCAGACAGGGGAGCTGGGGACAAAAAGAAAAGGAGAGGGAAAAACTAAAACTAGCCAGACGGGAGCTCAAAAAACTAGTTTAAGAAAACAGGGAAAAATAAAGAAAATAAAGAAATAACTAAAACTGAAGAAAGTAGACAGGAACTCAAGACTAGACTAAGACTCAAACTTTAGCAGAAGAACTAAGTTTCAGTGACCAAAGACAAGAGCCAGGTAACTCAGCAGAGCAGAGATTCGATCTAGCACAGGACAGAAAACAAGAGGGGAATATAAAGGGTAGCAAACGAACAAAAACAGGTGTGAGCATTAATGAGATAACAAGGTAACAAGAGGGGCGGAGTAACAATAGACAGAGCACATGGCAACACAAATAACCAAGTGGCCCAGACAAACACAAACAAGCCTAAAGCAGATCAGACCGGCACCCTGACACCGAGAGCAGTGGGAACAGAGCGAGGCACGTGGCGCGAGTTGCACACCACACCGGTCTCGAGTCTCACTGAGGAGCTCCGGAAGGATTAAAGAAGGAGTGATGGACTATTGAACAAATTTATGTTGGTGTTTTATTTCAGTTTAAGCAGCAGTCGTCTGTGAGGGGCTGCTGATTTCGTTTTGTTGTTTATTTTATAATTAAAGGGTTAGCTCACCCAAAAATGAAAATTCTGTCATAAATTACTTACCCTCATGTCTTTCGACACCCGTAAGACACAAATTAAAGATATTTTTGTTGAAATACGATGGCTCAGAAAGGCCTCCATTGGCAGCATGACATTTCCTCTCACAAGACCCATAATAGGCACTAAAGACGTCGTTACAAAGTCCATCTCACTCCAGTGGTTCTACAATAACTTTATGAAGCGACGAGAATAGTTTTTGTGGGCAAAACAAATCAAATAAATTTATTCAACCAGTGCTTGTCTTCCGTCTAGGCCTCAGACGTGAACTCAAGCACCATGCCGTATGCGCAAGAATAGAGCTGGCATCCTGACACATGACCCGGAAACGAGGAGCTTTGTTTACAAGCAGAGAAAGACGCGCCGTATCTAAGCTGTTGAATTCTACATTGATCGTGCTTTAGGTGTGCATTTCCTGGATGCCCGTACGCCGACTCTATGTCATATTCTCGAGCATGCTTCGTGGTGCTTCGTGAGTTCACATCAGAGGCCTAGAAGACAAGCACCTGTTGAATAAAGTCATTATTTTATTTTTTATTTTTTGCGCACAAAAACTATTCTCGTCGCTTCATAAAATTATTGTAGAACCACTGTAGTGAGATGGACTTTGTAACAACGTCTTTAGTACCTTTTATGGGTCTTGTGAATGCAAATTACATTGCTGCCAAGGGAGGCCTTTCTAAGCCATCGGATTTCAACAAAAATATCTTCATTTGTGTTCCGAAGATGAACAAAGGTCTTACAGGTGTCGAACGACATGAGGGTAAGTAATTAATGACAGAATTTTCATTTTTGGGTAATCTAACACTTTAAAGGTGCACTGTGTAAATTTTAGTGGCATCTAGAGGTGAGGTTGTGAATTGCAATCACCCACAGCTCATCCCTCCCTTTAGAAGCACATAGAGAAGCTACGGTGGCTGACACAGGACAAAAATGTCATCATCTGAGACAGCAGAGAGAAGCTAGCGCTCTGTAGAGCAGTTTGTCCTTTTAGGGCTACTGTAGAAACATGACGGCGCAGAATGGTGACTTCACTGCAAGGGGACCAGCAGTCTATGAGTCTATAGAAATGGCTCATTCTAAGATAATATAAACGTAACTGTTCATTATGTGAGGTCTCTATACACCACTGACAACAGTCATGTATATTATATTACATTTCAGCTTTAAAGTTTTATGTAAAACGTTCGCCGGTTCCCGCCTCCTTCTTCCCTGAGCCTTTAAACCTTGTTTCAGAGCAATGTCTGATTAATAAAAGATTCTTTTTCATCATATTTTCTGCAATGGATCCATGTACCCAGTTAACAAAACCTGTCAGAATGATTCGTTCATGAATCGGACTGATCGGTTTCTTGACAGAAAGATAATCAATAAATAATGGCTTGCATTTTTATCTGATTCTCATTTCTCACAGTTACCATATCAGCGCACAAGTCATCATTTTTGCATCCTTTTTATAGCTTGAAAACCTGAAAATCATCAACCAATACAAAAGTTGAGATGAGGGTGGAAGAATGGTGACAGATTTGAGTTTACAATGCCACTATAAATGAAGTGGGCGTTTTTCTCAGAATGGGTCTTTCTTTTCTACCCAATTAACTTCTTTAAAATCACACACATACTCGCACACAAAACAGGCAAAGTCTGTTCCTAGGCCCAAGTAGGAGGCTTACCAAATGAAATATTCATCAATAATTGAGTCCCTTACTCTACGGTCCTGCTGGGGTTAAGATAGGGGGCTGTCTTATTGACAGAGCCTCACTAGAGTATATGTCTACCTGCAGCTGCTCAGAGAAAGAGACAGGTAAACAACATCTGAAATATTCAACATTCTCCATATGAGGATGCCGCCGGATTGTGACACAGCAGACACTCATACCATGCACACATCATTAACAGGTGGGATTCCAGCTTCGCAACTGTCCACAAGATGCTGACAGTGTATTCTGATCCATGAGCAGAAAGAAAAGGCTTCGGGATTCAGGGTGACTGTATGGTTTCTGAAAATTGTCAAACTGAAGTTGAAATTGAGATGGGAAAATGGCCCAAACTAAGTGCATCTATACAGAGTGAAAACTCTGGACTGACATATGGTGGGTACAGCAATCTAGATGACATGCCAGAACAAAAATAAACGGTCGCACTTTAGATTCGGGTCTTTAGATTATTTTCACTATTACCTAACTATTAACTGCGACTTGTGCCTCAATAACCTCCTAATTATTGCTTATTAATTATTAGTAGTAGTAGTAGTACATTTTTTTTATAAAGCCTATAGAAACAGAACAGTGAAGGAAATTCTAGGTCTAATTCCAGTTAGTTATTTGCAAATAATATTTGTATTAATCTGTACTTTTATTTGTATGCCTAATATGTCAAAAACATAAAATGTTTTTTGTCTCTTCACACTCACACACATGAATCACATAAATGCATATTTTCCATTCAAAATGGCCTTATTTGGGAAAAAGAAGTTAGTTAATTCCTGTCCCGAATATAATACAATATAATACTACAGTACCTCGAGGTAATTCCCTTCTCGAATACTTCTAATACAGTTTAATACTTCGAGGTAATTCCCCTCCCGAAGTAAGGTGACGGCGTCCAGAAGCTACTATCACTACCCCAATCACACATGAGAACACAGGTCTTTAGCATCTATACACTCTCACTGTCCTTCTCAGGTGTACACTGGTCCAACACAGGATCATTAACACTAACAGAGTATTACAGCCTCACCCTGAGGACGGCTCTATAGTCTTACAACACTATCACTAGCCACGTTTGCATGCACACTTTTTCGTCATTCCGATTGAAAGATTCAGTGGACTGTTTACATGAGACATTATCTTAACCGATTTGGTGTTTACATGTGCTGATGGTTTCAATCGGAATCATTTTGTGACATGCGCACACAGTTTGTCTGTCGCATAGATTCGTAACGTTGCCAATTATAATAACTGTGACGTTCGTGGATCAATAGTTCTGGTGCTAATTTTTAGATTTATTTATTTTTCTGTGGGTGGACATGCAGTAGTTTAGCCTAATTTATGTCCTATACAATGGCCATTTCAACAGCTGTGAATGATGAATGCAGACTCAAAATGAATTAAATTCATTTCTTTTGAAAAACACAAAATAAACAATAAAATGCACCCAAATTATTAATAAAAACATAGGATATACGGTGAAACATGAAAGAAAGCATTCAAGACGTGCTCAGCATCATTACTAGTAGATACATACTAAACGCATAAATATTTCAGATGATTAAGGAAAGATACCATAATCACAGAGGTATAAATATTAACAAAAGTAATTAGACTATGGATAATGTTACTTAACCAATTTGAAGCAGTTGTTGAACTTTTTTATATATATAACTTACGAGAGAGAAATATCGACATGTCCTCTCCAGCAGCTTGAATGTTCCCCGTTGCCATGGCAACTCTCAACGGCCACCAGGACTTATACAGTTTTATAAAAGCTATTTATTATTTGTTGTAAAGTGTAAGAATCACCTCAGAAAAATTAATTCTTCCGTCAGGCGCAGTTGAAGCCTAGGACAAACGCTGTCAAGATGTTACCTTCGGTCGTTTTCACTTCTATAAACAAAACAATTCACATACATTTTTCGCGTTAAACTGACGCTTGGTAAACTCTGCCTATTTTGATTTGATTGGCCATCTCAATCATGTTAACATTGACGAGCGCTGAGGCAGACCAGACAAAAAATGCAACTTTTAAACCATTTTGTCATCCATACAACAACATACAGAGTGCTGTGTAATGAAGTGCAAAAATTTGGCCATTTCTAATTATTGGAGGGAGCTTATCCCCCTCAACGTCTATGGTGGTTACGGTCCTGATGCACAGCAAGAACTAGAAAACATCTTAAATACTGTCTTCATCAGATGGAGAAACGAATGAACTCTTTCCCCCGCCATTGACATAATTTCCTGGCTGTTTTCCCTGTTATACGGTAGAGGCGCTATTACGCATCTTCTGAAAGAGTACAGAATCTCCTGATCCAAACACAGTAGAGGAAAAAGCAAAAACAAACGATAGGATATGTGACCCATGCTGGTTAGTCAGAGTGAGCATGAGATAATTTCGAGCTACAGGCATAACAAGTGAAAAATGTTAGTTTCAGTGGATTTTGAGGTTTTCACAAAATTGAGTTCATTAAGCCCTCGTCTACAGATCCCAATGCTCCAAATAGCAATTAAACATCTAAAAGTATCTTTATTTGTATGTTTTTGAAGAGGAGTATTTTTGTTTGTCCATGAAAACGATCTTAGTCGTGCTGACTGACAGATCCAAAGCGAGCACAAATACGCCTCAGACTGCGCGTGATCCCGATATACACATATACACAGGATTACAGTATTTCAAAATATCTGTCTTGGCGAGTATTCACCCAAACATTATCTTTTATGTCTTATGTGAACGTTTGGTTAATGGTGGCGCTAAAATGCTGGCGCTTACTAGCAACTTTTTTTTGTTTTAAATTCTGAAGAGAAAATGTTAAGAGTGTGCCACTCTTGGCTCTCGTTCTCCAGGCTACATGTCAGCCATGCTGTAACTGACACATACTGCTCAGCCCCTGAGCTCTCTCCTTGTCTTCACCTTGGCGAAAAAGCCTGACAATGCCTGTCAGAGCTTGGGGAGGAAAAAGCATGATGGACCCTTCTCACCTGGCTCTCCTCTTCCTTCATTTTCTCCTACTCTCCTTCCTCTTCCTTCGGCGATGGCTCCCCAGGGCTCTGCCGTTTTAGACAGAATGGGATGCGGTTGCAAGTGGGTAAGATTGGCCCAGTGTTCCTCAGAGGCAGCCATTAGCAGTGAATCGGGGCCGAGGTGCGCAGAGGTGCTGACTTACAGGTGCTCAAAGCTCGATCTCAAGAAAAGCTGCAGTGCCTTGTCACCCTCTGCTTGTCTCTGGTTTTACCATGTTGTTGTGAGCTTTCATGAATTTTTTAGAAGGCCAGCGTTTTTAAAAGAGGAAAAAGAATGCACCATGAGGACTAAAGAATGAAAACCAAATATCTACTGCTAACTAATGTGTAATAGAGCTGCATGGTAAATAGTATAAAGATTGCAATCTCGACAACACCCACACCATCCTTTTCCTGAATGTCAACTATTCGGCTGTGTCTATTAAATCTTTGACAAATACGCTCCCAGTGAACATTCAGATCTGCATTGCCACTGATCCACAAAGAGCAGTTGCCATGTATAAATATTTTCAACCACACAGTATCATTATTTCTGTGTTACAATAATTTAAATGATCACAGAAGTACTGGGATAAAAGATTATAGTTTGGATATAAACACTGATGTCTACGATAATGATCATTCATTCAAGAGATTTGTTCAAAAACGCTGATTCATCCAGTAATGAAACAAGTGAAGTCTGGCTGCGTCTGAAAACGTCTCGGTTACGTATGTAACCCTCGTTCCCTGAGGAGGGAATGGAGACATAACGTTAGTGACTAACGAATGGGGGTTTCGCTTAGAAGCATATCATCTTTGAGATCTTAGAAAATGGCCAATGGCAGTACCAATGCCATGGGCATACGGAATTTGCATACGTAACTCCGCCTCACCGCGTGAGTATAAAAGGAAGTACATGGCAATATCGCATTACATTACCTGCTGAGGAGCCAAGACTGAACTCCCGGCTGTTCCAGCAGCACAGCGGAGTGGCAAAGGGACGTTACGTCTCCGTTCCCTCCTCAGGGAACGAGGGTTACATACGTAACCAAGACGTTCCCTTTCGTTCAGTCACAACGATGTAACGTTAGTGACTAACGAATGGGGGTCCCAATAAAATCACGCCACTCGGCTGTCTTCCAGTGCCCTGCGTAAGTATGAGTACCCTGTCGTAAGACTAGTACGGACGAAGGACTCCCACTTATCACAGGAATACCAAGGTACACTGAGAGTGATGGTAGCCACCACCGTAGGTGGTAGGGTAGTCAAACCTGCCGCGTCCCATCCAGTAGCCACATGTGGAGGTTCCAAAGATCGGGCGCGGGTGCCAAAGGGTGAGTGAGGAGGTCCTGTCTCAGAGGAATAGGCCAGGGAGGGGCTGTCGCAAGGAGTAAGAGTTCAGGGAACCAAGTCCGGCCGTGCCAGTATATGGGGCAACCAGAAGGACCTGCTCCTTGTCCTCCCTGATCTTGCACAAATGCTGTGCGAGAAGGCTCACTGGGGGGAACGCATATTTGCGCAGGCCCCGCGGCCAGCTGTGCGCCAGTGCATCCATGCCGAGCGTGCCCTTGGTCAGGGAATAAAACAGGCTGCAATGGGAAGAGTCGTGGGAGGCATCTGTGCGTCGCTGAACTGTTCCCAAATCAGCTGGACCATCTGGGGATGGAGTCTCCATTCTCCCGGAAGTGGCTGAGACCGTGATAGCTCGTCGGCTGCACAGTTCAGAACTCCCGGAATATGGACAGCACGAAGGGACCTCAGATGCTTCTGATTCCATAGAACGAGATGGCGGGCGAGTTGAGACATACGGCGGGAGCGTAGACCGCCCTGGTGGTTGATGACCAGGGAGGTGTAGCAAGGAGGAGCCTGTGCGAACTGAATTGCATAGCCGAGCCTGATGGTCCTCGCAACCCAGCGGGACAGTTCCGGAAGCTGAAGCCAGGCTCCCAGGAACTGCACCAGTGGGGTAATTCGGACCACAGACGTACCCAAGGTGGGTCAGCGAGGCAGCGTTACCGGCCCGGACGTGGGGGGCATAGCGTCCAGGTGTGGGGGCACGGTTAACGGCTGCGTCCTGACAGAGTAGACCAGGGGTCGCCAACTAGCGGACTCCGGTCCGAATCCGAATCATCTCAGTAGAACCGTTTGGGTCCCATGTCGCCACGGGTTGCGACGACAGTTAACGTTATTGTTGCTACGTTCAGACGCGCGGTCACGCATGCAGTGAAGAAGAGACGGATGGTGGCCCACCCGCCGTGAGTTCACACCGAACGCGAATGACGCGGCATGCACGCCGCTTAATTCGCGCGAATCGCGTCGCAGAATGTCTATTGCCGTCTTTCCATTGCCTTAAATCACTTGCGCGAAACGCTTCATTCGCGTCCGGTATGACCGCACCATCAGAGCAGAAAGCAGCGCGCAAAAACAATGGCATTTTCGAAAATTAGGAAAGTTGACGCTGAAAACCCGAGTTTTCCGTGATGAATGGGTGGGGGGAAAATCGCATTTATTCTTCCTGCACCTGTACGAGGCTTGTGTGTCTCATGTGCTCTGATTCTGTTGCTGTTGTCAAAAGTGGAAACATTAAATAAAATGTTTCTTGCACTTTTGAATTTTCCCAACACTGGTGGCGCTTCATTTTTGCCTCTTTGTGTTTCTGAATGATATTACTAATGATATTTCACCAGTGCAGTTTGAAGCACAGAAGAGAGCAGTGTTCAATATTAGATACATTTAGTTAAGACTATACATGTGAATGAACATAAAATGTGTTTTGAGATTTCTGATTTTCTGATCCGGGGGGGTTTGCGTTCATTGATTGTTGATTGTTATTATTTATCTCAGTTCAGCAGGAAAAAGCACTTTAGTTGCTAGTAATGTTGAAATGAAGTGCAGATTTAGAGATGAAGGCATTTTTAGTTCATCATATTTTTGTCAGACATAGTTACTGGTTGAATTTAGATATTTTGTACCAAAGCAACTTAAAGGACAAAACAGAACAACAACAAAATGAGATCAATTTTGTGAAGGATTACCTATGTTTGCTTTAACAATATGAACAGACATGTTTTGTCCATATGAGAACATATTAGCTGTTCTTAATTGAACAAAATATATCTACACTAATTTCTTTAGTCTTGCAATAAACATAAATTATTGTTTTTAGGTATATAATTGTCCGGCCCTCGGCCGGTGACGAGGGTTCATTTACTGGACCTCAAGCAGTTTTAGTTGAAGACCCCTGGAGTAGACCATGGGAGTGTCAGTTCTTTCTTTAACCACATTAGGGTGCTGCTGACCCGGGGGCCAGCAGCTGAACAAAAGATTCTCCCCTGGCCCTCCACTGGGGGAAGGAGTGGCCCTGCTGCCATCTCCTGGAAAGAACTGCCCATCCCTAAGCTGTCCACGTCAGGAGCGCCGCTTGGCCTGGCGTTTTTTACGGGGCGGGAGCGGACTGGGGCGCCTTCCTGCGGTTTCCTCTGTGCTGCTGCTTGCTTGGGCGGCGCAGAGGGAGAGGGAACCACGGGAGGGCACCCTCGGTGGCGAGCAGGCTGAGGCAACTGTGCGGGCGGCTGGGTGGAGGCAGCAGCTGACCGCCGGGGCAGTATGTGTTTGATAGCCTCAGTCTGCTTTTGGGCGGCTGAGAACTGTTGGGCGAAGCTCTCAACCGCGCCGCTGAATAGCCCATCCTGGGATATGGGAGTGTCGAGGAACCGGGTCCGCTCGCCGTCACACATATCGGCCAGGGTGAGTCAAGTCAAGTCAATTCAACCTTCAAAGCAGCTTTACAGTGTTAAACAGGAAAATAATGCAACATAATTTTATTCAGCCGTATAGCCATTCTGGAGAAAACGGTGATGTCATCAGTTCATTTCAATTATCATACAGTGACAGTGTGGGCTTTAGATCAGTAATTTAGTTAATATGGATAATTTAGTTTAATAATTAGATTAGATTTAGTTGAAAAATTTAGAAAAATGTAGTGTCCCCCACTGAGCATGCCAAGCCAGAGGCAACAGTGGCAAGGAAACCAAAACCCCATCAGGTGACATAATGAAGAAAAATAAACCTTGGAAGAAAAAGCAGGCTCAGTCGGGGTGCCAGTTCTCCTCTGGCCAATTAACAAACAGCGTATGATTATTATTCTGGCAATTTTACAGGTAAGAGGTCATAATAGATCGGAATATTCGAAAAAGATCGGAGGCAACACGCTGGAGACGGGTTCATTGAGGATGACATATCGATTTAAGAATTATTCAATTGTAATATTCAAACAATCAGAGTCGTCATGCCGGAGACGGGTTTATTGAGGATGCTGTGTCGATGAGGCAGTTTCAGGGGAAGTCTAATTGATACAGTCTCTGCAGACACTTCAGGGTCCTGCGTTGGTCTTTTCTGGGTGCAGGTAAACCATCTGATCTGGATACAGCCCAGATCCGGCTGACTGCAGTAAATCTCGGGATAAAACAGAGAGACTATCATTACCGTAGATGCCATTCTTCTGATAATGTAACGAGTACATCAGGTCTTATGGGAAGTGTTCCCGGTTTCCGGCTGACCTAGTTAATGCAGCCTAACAATCAATTTATTGAAAAAGTGTTTTATGTGTATGCCACAGAAAATAGATGTGTTTTTAGTCATGATTTAAACTGACAGAGTGTGTCTGCTTCCCGTACAATGTTAGGAAGACTGTTCCAGAGTTTAGGTGCTAAATAGGAAAAGGATCAACCGCCTGCAGTTGATTTGGATATTCTCGGTATTATCAACTGGCCAGAATTTTGAGACCTCAGTAGACGTGATGGAGAACAATATGTTAAGAGCTTGCTCAAGTATTGTGGAGCTAAACCATTTAGTGCTTTGTAAGTAATAAGCAAGATTTTAAAATGTATGCGATGTTTAATAGGCAGCCAGTGCAGTGTTGATAGAACTGGGCTAATATGGTCATACTTCCTGGTTATAGTAAGAACTTGAGCTGCTGCGTTTTGGACCAGCTGGAGTTTATTTATTAAGCGAGCAGGGCAACCACCCAGTAGAGCATTACAATAATCTAGCCTTGAGGTCATGAACGCATGAACTAACTGTTCAGCATTTTGCATTGAGAGCATGTGCCGTAATTTAGATATATTTTTAAGATGGTAGAATGCAATTTTACAGATGCTAGTAACGTGGCTTTCAAACGAAAGATTGGTATCAAAGAGCACACCCAGGTTCCTCACTGACGACGAGGACTTGACAGAGCAGCCATCAAGAGCAGTATTCTAGGTTACTACTTGTGGAGCTTTTTTGTCCAATAATTAAAAAAAAAAAAAATTCTGAATTGAGTTGCAGGAAATTACTGGTCATCCAATGTTTTATATCAGCTATGCATTCTGTTAATCTTGAATTGGTAAGTTTCGTCAGGGCGTGAAGAAATATAGAGCTGAGTATCGTCAGCATAGCAATGAAAACTAACGCCATGCTTCCTAATGATATCTCCCAGTGGTAGCATGTACAGGGTGAAGAGCAGCGATCCTAGCACTGAGCCTTGCGGTACTCCATACTGAATTTGTGATCGGTGTGACATCTCTTCATTTACTGCTACAAACTGATAACAGTCACATAGGTATGATTTCAACCATGACAAAGCAATTCCACTAATGCCTACATAATTTTCGAGTCTATTCAAAAGAATGTTGTGGTCGATAGTATCAAATACAGCGCTAAGATCAAGTAACACTAATAGAGAGATACAGCCACGATCGGATGATAAGAGTAAATCATTTGTAACTCTGATGAGAGCAGTTTCAGTGCTATGATATGGTCTAAATCCTGACTGGAAATCCTCACAGATACCAATTCTTTCTAAAAAGGAACATAATTGTGAAGACACTGCCTTTTCAAGTATTTTTGACAGAAAGGGTAGATTTGAGATTGGCCTATAATTGACTAATTCTGTAGGATCAAGTTGCGTTTTTTTAATAAGTGGTTTAATAATAGCCAACTTAAAAGTTTTCGGTACATATCCTAATGACAAAGATGAATTAATGATATTAAGATGAGGATCTATGACCTCTGGTAGCATCTCTTTTAATAGCCTAGTCAGTACAGGGTCAAGCATACATGTTGTTGATTTTGATGATTTAACGAGTTTAGCCAATTCTTCTTCTCCTATAGCAGTGAATGAGTGTAATTTTTCCTCAGTGACACTACAATGCTCTGTCTGATGTGATACTGTAGTAGACGGCTGCATGGTTAACATTTTCTTCCTAATATTATCAATCTTACATGTAAAGAAGTTCATAAAGTCATTACTGCTGTGCTGTTTACAAACATCAGAAGTTAAAGCTTTATTTTTGGTTAATTTAGCTACTGTATCGAATAAATACCTGGGGTTGTGTTTGTTTTCTTCCAAGAGAGGCGAGAAATAAGCAGATCTAGCAGTTTTTACGGCCTTTCTGTATGCGATCATGTGCTCTTTCCACAAATTACGAAAGACCTCTAGTTTTGTTTTCTTCCAGCTGCAGTCCATTTTTCTGGCTGCTGTTTTAAGGGCCCGGGCGTGCTCGTTGTTCCACGGCGTTGGACTATTTTCTTTAATCTTCTTTAAGCGCAGGGAGCAACTGTGTCTAAAGTACTGGAAAAGAGAGAGTCAATAGTTTCTGTTGCAACATCGAGTTCTTCTAAGCTATCTGGGATGCTGAGGAGATGATACTGATGAGGAAGATTATTTATAAAGCAATCTTTAGTAGCGGCAGTGATTGTCCTGCCATTTTTTAAGCGAGGGGGCGGCTTTGCAACCTTACCTAAATTAATATACATGATACTAGGAAATGATCAGAGATGTCATCGCTCTGCTGCAGAATTTCAACGGTATCAACAGTTATTCCATGTGACAATATTAGGTCTAAAGTATGATTATTGCCTAACTCCAATAGAGTTTAGAATGTCTTTAAATGCTAATCCCAATGCGTCTTTTTCGTTGTCTACATGGATATTAAAATCACCAACAATTAGTACTTTATCTACGGCCAGTACTAACGCTGATAGAAAATCAGCAAATTCTTTGATAACGTCTGTATTATGCCCTGGTGGCCTGTATACAGTAGCTAACACAAATGTTAAACGGGTTTTATCATGTACACTACATAACGTTACATAAAGCACCAAAACTTTGAAGGAATTATATTTGAAACTAGACTTCTGAGTAATACTGAAGATATTATTATAAATTACAGCAACCCCTCCCCCTTTACCTTTCAGACGCGGCTCATGTTTATAACAATAATCTTGGGGGGTAGACTCATTTAAAGTAATGTAGTCGTCAGGTTTTAGCCAGGTCTCTGTCAAACACAGCACATCTAGATTATTATCTGTAATGATATCATTAACAATAAGCGCTTTTGGGGAAAGGGATCGAATATTCAGCAACCCAAGCTTTATCAATTGTTCATCTGTATTATATCTGTTGTTTATTTGTTGGACATCACTTACATTTTTACTGTTGAATGGTTTTGATATTTTTTTTGTATTTACTAATTCGGGGATCAGGCACAGTCTCTATATGATAATATCTAGGTGAAAGAGTCTCTATGTGCTGGGATTTATCTGACTCCGGTGACGTGAGACAGCTAGCAGACGGTCGGTTTACCCAGTTTGTCTGCTTCCTGACCTGGGCCCTAGTGAGTTAAGGTTTAGCTCTAAGACTATGTGCCAAATTACTAGAGAGAAGAGCGGAACCACCCCAGGAGGGATGGATGCCCTCCTTCTTCAACAGGTCAGGTCTGCCCCAAAAACTTTTCCAATTGTCTATGAACCCTACACTCACCTAAAGGATTATTAGGAACACCATTTCAATTAATTTTTCATTATTGCAATTATCTAATCAACCAATCACATGGCAGTTGCTTCAATGCATTTAGGGGTGTTGTCCTGGTCAAGACAATCTCCTGAACTCCAAACTGAATGTCAGAATGGGAAAGAAAGGTGATTTAAGCAATTTTGAGTGTGGCATGGTTGTTGGTGCCAGGCGGGCCGGTCTGAGTATTTCACAATCTGCTCAGTTACTGGGATTTTCACGCACAACCTTTTCTAGGGTTTACAAAGAATGGTGTGAAAAGGGAAAAACATCCAGTATGCGGCAGTCCTGTGGGCAAAAATGCCTTGTTGATGCTAGAGGTCAGAGGAGAATGGGCCGACTGATTCAAGCTGATAGAAGAGCAACTTTGACTGAAATAACCACTCGTTACAACCAAAGTATGCACTAAAGCATTTGTGAAGCCACAACACACACAACACACACAAGCGGATAGGCTACAACAGCAGAAGACCCCACCGGGTACCACTCATCTCCACTACAAATAGGAAAAAGATGCTACAATTTGCACAAGCTCACCAAAATTGGACAGATGAAGACTGGAAAAATGTTGCCTGGTCTGATGAGTCTCGATTTCTGTTGGCATTCAGATGGTAGAGTCAGAATTTGGCGTAAACAGAATGAGAACATGGATCCATCATGCCTTGTTACCACTGTGCAGGCTGGTGGTGGTGGTGTAATGGTGTGGGGGATGTTTTCTTGGCACACTTTAGGCCCCTTAGTGCCAATTGGCAACGTTTATATGCCACGGCCTACCTGAGCATTGTTTCTGACCATGTTCATCCCTTTATGACCACCATGTACCCATCCTCTGATGGCTACTTCCAGCAGGATAATGCACCATGTCACAAAGCTCGAATCATTTCAAATTGGTTTCTTGAACATGACAATGAGTTCACTGTACTAAAATGGCCCCCACAGTCACCAGATCTCAACCCAATATGGCATCTTTGGGATGTGGTGGAACGGGAGCTTCGTGCCCTGGATGTGCATCCCACAAATCTCCATCAACTGCAAGATGCTATCCTATCAATATGGGCTAACATTTCTGAAGAATGCTTTCAGCACCTTGTTGAATCAATGCCACGTAGAATTAAGGCAGATCTGAAGGCAAAAGGGGGTCAAACACAGTATTAGTATGGTGTTCCTAATAATCCTTTAGGTGAGTGTATGTTATTTTGCGGACACCATTTAGACAACCAGCCATTGAGTGATGATAGTCTGGTAACTATCTCATCACTCCTTTTAACAGGGAGCGGTCCAGAACAATAAACAGCCTCTGACATCGTACTAGCGAGTTCACACACCTCTTTAATATTAACTTTGGTGATCTCCGACTGGCAAAGTCGAACATCATTAGTGCAGACGTGAATAATAATCTTACAGAATTTACGATTAGCCAGCACTTTTAAATTTGCTTTGATGTCAGGCGCTCTGGCTCCCGGTAAACATGTGACTATGGTGGCTGGTGTCTCTCTTTTCACGTTCCATGTAATAGAATCACCAATGACTAGGGCACTTTCAACAGGATACTCAGTGGGTGCTTCACTGAGAGGGGAGAACCTGTTTGATGTTCTAACCAGAACGGAAAAGCAGTTTTTTGGTCCGCGACTATGCCGTCTCACCGTTACCTAGTTTCCCTGCTGTGGGGGCCCTGCAGCCGGAACCGAAGAATGTACAGAGTTCACTAAGCTATTCGCATCCAAATCAGTGTCTAAAGCTGTTACATCCTCACTACTCTCAGATAAAGTATGGATGTGTGTTTCTAATTCTGAAATCTTCTCCGTCAGCCTAACTATCTCCTTACATTTATCACAAGTGAAGCCCTGTTCGCCAGTGGAGAAGCCTATACTGAACATGCAGCATGCAGTGCAAGTGACAATTAAAGGAGATGACATGACTTACCATGTTTGTTGATTAATCCAATTTACCACAATTGTTTGCTGGACACTATTTACTAATCCAACTAATGATCTCAGAGAGCAGGAGACCCGGGTGCAGAGATGACAAGCTAACAGGCTAGCGAAATGCTAAAGTGAGCTAGAGATGTCAAATTTAACGTGATAGGCAATATTAAACAATATATGGTGATGAGTAAGTTACATTTAGCAGTAGAACAAAGAAAATATATCAAAATAGAGATTCAAACACAAGCAAGGCTGTACAGAGCTACAAACAAGGCAGGAGGCAAACAGGAGACAGGAGCAATCGATGAGGAGCAATCGATCAGACAGGAGCAATCAATCAATCCAGTAACCAGCATAGGTGTCTCTCCTGGACCACAGCTGTGGACATCACCTGGCCCAGGGAGCGTGTGGTCACCTTCGTTGCCCGGAGAGCGAGGTCGGTGGTGGCATGCAACTCATCTCTGAGTCCTGGGTCAGCTCCCAGGTAGGCCTGAAGAGTTGCCATGGCGTGCAAAGAAGCGGCGGCCTGCAGCTCTATAGGACTTCACCACCAGAGATGACGAGAACCTACAGGCTTTGGAGGGGTGCTTTGGGTCACCGCGCCAGGTCAAAGCACTCTGCGGACACAGTTGCATCGCAACAGAGCGTTCGACTGGGGGGACCCCAGTGTACCCTTTAGCCGCGGCTCCATCGAGGGCGGAGAAGGCGGAGGAGGTCGCGAACGGCCGCAGGAAGACAACGGGTTCTTCCAGGACTGCGCAACCTCCTCATGCACTTCCAGGAAGAAAGGAATTCGAGGGGTGGCCGGATGAGTGTCCGGACACACCGCCCCCAAAAACCAATCATCCAACCACGAGCGTTCAGGTCCACTCCAACCCAAGCGTCGTGGCTGCCCGGGAGAGCATGGCTGTCAACTCTGGGTCCGACTCGGGCAATGCTGGTACACCCGAAGGCAGCAGCACTGCCGAATCCTCATCCTCAGGTGATTCCAGCCCACTTTGCGATGCGGCGATCAACATTTCCTCGTCTTCCGCGACGGCAAACGAGACAGTCGGGATGGCAGGAGCCGGGCCCGATGTACTCGCCTGAACGCTCGGCGGGTTCGGTGCATGAGAGGGGGGTGTGGGCCGAGGCATGGGCATTGGAGCTTGATTCCACACCGTCACCCTCAGATCACCCTGGCCACCAGCCAAAGTGCCGCCTCTCGTGGAGATTGCAGATTGGAGTGTGGCAGAGGGGACTCTCGCTCCGGCATCCGCACGGAGGTCATGGAGTCTCGATCGTAACACCGAGATGATCATGTTCCCGCAGTGGCGGGCGCTGCCTGAGCGTGCTGAAAGCCCAAACACGTCACGCAGCGATCATGCCCATCAGAAGGCGAGAGAAACCGACCACACCCAGAAGTACACGGGTGAGACATCCTGAAAAGGACGTGCCACGTGTAAGCTCTTTTGTGAGAGGAAACTTCGCAGTTGATGCCGAAGCGCCCAGGGAAACACACACCAGCTGGATGCAGACCACTGCACAGATCAGCAGGCAGGAAGTATGCGATCACTGGAACGCGCCGTCACACCAACACCGACTGGAAAGCTGCTCGTCTCGAAGAAGCTGACAGAGTCTCAGAAGGCTTGTGAGGAGTGAAGAGGTAGGTACTCTTGGCTCCGAAGCAGAAACGTAATGCGATATTGTCACATACTTCCTTTTATACTCACGCGGTGGGGCGGAGTTACATATGCAAATTCTGCATGCCCATGGCATTGGCACTGCCATTGGGCATTTTCTAAGATCTCGAAGAGGATAGGCTTCTAAGCGAAACCCCCATTCGTTAGTCACTAACGTTACGTCGTAGTGACTGAACGAAAGGGAATCTAGGCTGCGGACTCGTTGCCTCACTGCCTTATCAGATGATGACTTGTAAGGCAGCGTTTGTATATGAAGGCACCTCACTAATTTCGGACAGACTTCTTAAGCAGTGTAACAGTTTAATTATCTACAGCAAAATAGAGAGAGCTTTGGTGAGAACTAAACAAATATTTAATTACTAATTTAATTACAAATATTTAATTACTACATTAGTAATTTCTCGCTAGAAATTACATCAGAAGTGGAAAATGTTGGTAAAAAAAACCCTACATTTACCTTGAAATGTGTCCTCCGAAGGCAGCATTTTCCAGGTTTCGGACGCAGCCAAGGCCTAAATATATAACAAGACTAATCTGGGAACAATCAAGACTAATGGACGGGAAACCAATCAGCTAAAAAACACAGAAACTAAACACAAAAGGAATAGAATTATATTTCAAAATAAGAGTCCAACACAAGACAGGGGAAAACCGGCCAAGACTGTGACAATTATATTGCATAGGTTAAGAGTAAAATATATCAAAATCGAAAAAAGTTTGATGTTTTATATCTTCTTAAAGGGATAGTTCACCCAAAAATGTATATTATATAATTTACTCTCATGTCATTCCAAACTTGTATGACTTTTTCTCTGTGGAACACAAAACATGAATTTTGCATGAATATTGTGGCCCCTTTTTTTCATATCATAAAAATGAATGAAAACTATGGCTGTCAAGATTCAAAATGGGACCATTAAAAAAAAAATCACAAGACTTCTAAAAGCATATGATGATGTAGTGTTGAAAAAGACTGAAATTGAATTTGTTTACTGACAATCATCTCCTCCGGTAAGTGTTAATTGCTGCAACCGGATCATTGAGGTAAGTGAACTGGAGAATCAAATCAGTTTGATTAATGAAAAAAAATTCAGACTGGTTTTGTGAACGCAATCAATTGATTCATTGAAATGATCCAACTCGAAACAACCATTCTTTCATGAACGACACCAAGGAAGGAATGCTAAGGTTGATTTTTCTGAGAATAACTTTTGACTTGGATGAAGAGTCTTATAGACCGCTTTTATGATGCTTCTATAATGCTTCTATAATGCTTTTGCGTCTCTTAACCTTAAAAGCACCGGCCTCCATTTGTAGTAGCTATAGAAAAGATTGATTGCTTTAGAATCTCCCCTTTTGTGTTTCAACAAAGAAGGAAAGACATACGAGTTTGGCTTGCTGTATTCTAGATTTCAAAATAACTCTGCTCTTTCCACGCCCTAAAAAAGCATCTTACACATTCTCCATCAGTCAAATGGTCCATCAGAGCTTTCTGTAGTGTGTATAAGTGCCCCAAGAATGTCAGAAGAAATTATAAAGCACTTGATTCCACCTGTCTGAGTAGGAATGAAGAGAGTGTCAAAAAATAGCTGTTTTTTTGAGAATCAGTTTCGAGACTGAATCTTTGGCACTGGCACATGATTCCTCTCCCATAGCTTTATCACCAGGGACAAGTTTGTTAGCCTGCTGTCACTTTAAGAGCTTATGCACAGATCCAATATACTGTAATGCAACATGATTTCTTTTTCCACTATTTACATTCCAAAACTGACTGTGTTCACCTGAATACTCACCAAGACAGGTATTTTGGCATACTTTTGTGTATTTTACTGTTTAAGCCCAATAAGCCACGGAAAAAGAGCTCAAATTGGTACTCACAAGCTGTTTGAGAGGGAGCTTTATGTGCATGCATGTGCGTTTACATGCGCAATACCTGCAACCCCATGCCAAAATTCTGTGAGGTGGATGGATTATCTCGGCAAAGGAGAAATGCTCACTAACACAGATTTAGACAGATTTGTGAACAATATTTGAGAGAAATAGGCCTTTTGTCACGGTTCTATGAGAGAGGACTCAAATGCAGGAATGAGTGATCAGAGGTTTATTGACAAACAGCAGACAAGACAAGAAATGGTGAGGAGGTGAACAGTCCAAACAGTAGGCGGGTTAGGAGCGCAATCACAGGCAGGAAGAGTAGCCACAATAACTAGCTCCAGAAGGTGGTAGACGGGAGAGCAGTTCTGACAGAGCAGCATGAGACCAGAGGATACCAGCGATGGCCAGGCAGGATTCCTAGGGTAATGCAGTCAGGTCATATCAGGAAACTCACCAAGCTTTCAGCTAGGCAAGGAGAGCAAGCTGCCAGGGAAGCTCTACTTGCAGGACAGGAACTAGAGACAGAAAACAAGAGGAGACAAGACCAAAAGGCAGCACAAACACTTAGCACTACTAGTATAACACACGTAGGTATAACGTATAACGAACCAGCAACCACATGAGGGAAAGAACACACCTTATAAAGGGAGCAGAGAACAAGAGGAACAGGTGAACACACTCAGACAAACAAGGAGCAGAAAACACGAGGAAAGGGTGAGCACACTCAGACAAGGAACAGGTGAGCACACAATCAGTTAATCAATGAGGACTAGACAAGGAGGCGTGGTAACAGGAAACAAGGAGGCAGGACACAGGGAGCACATGGCAAACACAAACCAAGACATTAGGCTTGTTCGACTTCACCCAGCGATGCGCAGACCGATCGGCGGCTGACTTGAAGCAGTGCATTAGAAATTTTGTCCGACTTGAGGCAGCGCCGACGCCACGTGACAGTGACGTATGTCAACAAAGTGCCGCGAGAGCAATTCGAGAGCAGTCGGCTGATACAGCCGGTGCAGTTTCTACAGAGCAGCTGCAGGAGGCTACACGGACTCTGATGACGACACAGCTGTTCCTCGATTGGCTGGATTCACCGCATGACAGCGATCACGTGTGTTTCGTGTTTATTCTAAAACCTTCAGCTCCACTAATGCGCACAAATCTGTTTTTTATAACAGTAAAACCTCCTTTCATGTAGTCGCGATGTTATATTGTAATGTTTATCAAAATAAAACTGATTAAAAACGTAAACCCCACTTCATTGATAGTGAAGGATTATATGTTGAACTTTATTCTTGTACAAACACACGCTGTATTAAGCAGTACATAAAGTATTACATGACAATAATGTCTCTGAAACATCTGTGCATTGCCAAATATTGCATTTATTTCACTTCAGCTGATAAAGTATGCAAACACAGCGCGAGCGTCACTACGGGAAGCAGAAAGTGTCCGACTTCACGTCTCCGTTTGCAGCTCCTCCCCGCCTGCACGCGGCTACTCTCGCCGATCAGTTGAATCCGGCCGCAGCCGATGTCGAACACACCTAAAGCCATGTGTTCATGCACAACACAAACAAAGACACATTAAACAAAGACAAAACATACAGAGCTGTCAGAGGAGAACCCTGACACCTTTTGTGTACATAGAAAAAGTCTTCGATCTTTGAGTTCAGCTCATGAAAAAAGGGGGCAAAAACAAAAGTGTTGCATTTATAATTATGTTCAGTGTATATATAGGGTAAATGAGCATCGCCCGGCACATGGTCTAAAAGGGTTGTCCCTATTCTCTTAGTGACGGGTGTGTTTTGGGCATAACGTGCAATAAACCAATCAGAGTCTCATCTCCCATTCCCTTTCAGTTGCGCTCACGCCATGGCAGATTCACTATTTACATGGTGGAATTTTCAAGTGGAAAAACTGAATGATTCTTCCGTGAGGAAACGGATCTGCTTGTCTAAGGTAGGCTAATTGTGATACATGCAATGACTAAGCATAATGACATGTAGGCATTTTTATAATTATGTACACAATAATAATCTTTTACATTTTAATACTTAAATTTTTAATATTTCAAAAAAGTTTGTGGACTGTTGCGTGTCCCTGTGTGTGTAACAAGTAGAGTGTACGTGCGTTATGGACCCACCTATAGGCGCATATTACTAACCAGCTCTTTAAATAACAAACAAAATATTGCGTATTGGTTTTTGTTGGTCAATGGTGCAGTTTATTTCAGTTGCCTCAAAATAGCAAAGTGCCAACAATGCGTCAAGTGTATGATAGGGCCCTCAATGTTAAAGCAAGTATGCAGTTACCAAAAGTACAATTTGAAGAGGCCAGTGGGGGCAGTAGGAAGCAGGTGGAATCAAGCTCTGGTACAGACTAAGCGCTGGAACCACGTGTGAAAACAATCTACATGCCTTCACTGTGGGTTTGCATGCATTATACACCTTGATAATACTGCAATCTAAGAGTGAGAGTTGCACAAGAATTCAAGAATTGAATTCTCCAAGCAGCACAGCAACTGTAGACAAGCCTGCCGACCTATAGGGAGGATCAGATAGTGAAGATTACTTGCATAATTTCATTTGCATCATTTCATTTCATTGTCTGTCATTTATTGCTTAGGAGCCGTTGTTGATTTGCCTCTTCTATGCATGTGTGCTTTGTGAATATCGTATTCGCTAGCCGGCTTGTTAAAGTGAATCTGTAGTTTGTAAAGCTTCTTTGGTTTTCCCTCAGTTCTTTTCCCAAATGGTATTATGTATCATATGCCTTATATTCACAATCTTGCATCACAGCACATTCATTTTTATATTAATGTCTAGGCTTTAAGATATTTCAATATGCTACAGTGAGCCACTTCAACTTCAAGATGGACGAACATTATCAAGCTCTTTGAAGCATTCATCAGAGCATTTTTAATTTATGTATTTGTTTGGTCACCGTTCATGAAGCAATAACTTGCAAATGTCTTTGAATGAGGAGAGGGAACTTATTCAACTCGCACTCTAATGTGAGCAAATTATAGCTTTGGTGAGGGGAATGACACGAAAACAAGTTTCTCAAAACATTTTGATAGGGATCTGACATGTTGCAGAATTCTGTGTAACCGAATTAGACTCTTCAATAGCCAGCATGCTGAATGTTGAAGCAACACAATCTTGATTGAGTGCCTGTGGTGCACATCAAGCCACGTATTCTTGTAGTGAGATTTGAATAATGGCTGTGATTGTGAAAGTGACTGTAATACAACAGAATGCAATATAAGCTCTGCAGCGTCTTGGCTGGAGGCATAAGTTCAAACCAGCTTTATGTTCGGATAATATCACACAGATGAGTCACTCTGATTCATGTTTAATCTTACACATGAATCCGTCCAAGCGAACAATGATATCTAGGATTTATCAAGGTTTGGCTGGTTAGCATGGGCTTCATAGATAGTTGGCTAACGTCAATTAGCAGGCCATACATTTTGTCCATAAATACCCTGATTCTTGAAGACATGACCACCAAGACATGCTGACAAAATCCCAGATTGGTAAATATTAGGGCTGTCCTTGACTAAAGAATTTTCTAGTATACTAGTAGTCATTATGAAATTAATTTAGGGTGTTCACACTTGTAGTTCGGTTCTCTTGGTTCTTTTGGTCTGGTCCAAATAAGAAAATAACACATTTTGTCCTGGTTAGCTTAGTCATTAAAGCCGCCTTTCCACCGCAGGAACTTTCCCCAGGAACTAGGGACTTTGGGGTGGTACTCTGTGTTTTTCGACTGCAGGAACCGGGGTCTAAATGAAGTTCCGGGTAAATAATTCCCCCCATAAAACAATGGCCCTGCTCGCGAGGTAGTACTTTTTCAAAGTTCAGGAACTTTCGGGGGTGGGACTTGGGCGCTGAACATGCTGATTGGTTGAGCTCACGCAGCATTTTATTTCAACCGGCATTTTTAGAAGTCTTGCGAGGTTCGTTCTGCATTCAGTAAATATCAGTTTTGCGCTTTCTGTCCGATGGCACGCGTTCGTCTGAGCCATCTCACAGTCAATGTCTGTAATAGCTGATAATAACATACGTTGTCTTATTTTAAATTTAGCTTTACGAGCTTTCAGAATACGCTTTAGTATCAGTGCTCGTCTCTTTTCCGCCATTTTGTTAATTACATATTTAGTGAACCAATAAATAATTAGCAAAAGCAGCACAGCTTGAATCTCCTCCATACTTGTTAT
The DNA here is from genome assembly GCA_023566225.1 of Romanogobio albipinnatus. Lineage (NCBI taxonomy): Eukaryota > Metazoa > Chordata > Actinopteri > Cypriniformes > Gobionidae > Romanogobio > Romanogobio albipinnatus. The sequence goes on along the minus strand of CM042261.1, from coordinate 10,341,011 downwards.
TGTTGCAGACAGTGTCGCGCAAAAATTATTACTGTCCATCGCTGACTGGGAGGAGCAGTCGCGCAGTCCTACATCACCGGACTAATTTGCCTAATCATCATGTTACTTTAGACCACAGTGGAAACGCAGACAGTAGCAGGTCTGGGGGGAAAAAAAGTTCCTGTAAAAAAAGTTCCTGGGACAAATTGTTCCGGGTAATTTCGGTGGAAACGGGGCTTAAAGGTCCCGTTCTTCGCGATCCCACTGTTCAAACTTTTGTTAGTGTGTAGTGTTGCTGTTAGAGCATAAATAATACCTGTAAAATTATAAAGCTCAAAGTTCAATGCCAAGCGAGATATTTTATTTAACAGAAGTTCCCTTTCAAAGCCTACAGCGAACGGCCGGCTTGGACTACATCCTGGTACTTCCTTCTTTAATTACGTCAGTAATTATTTAGAATTATCTAGAACAGACTAACCTCCGCCCACAAGAATACGCGAAAAAGAGGGCGTGGTCTTGTTGCTTTCCCACGTGGAGAAGAGGAAGTGTTGCGTGGAGAAAAGGAAGTGTTGCGTTTCAGTGTGTTTGTCGCCATGTCGTCGAGACGCTGTTATTTTCATCCCGGAGTCAAATCACCTTTGTTTGGCTTTCCCAGGGACGCTGTAGAGATCATTGAGCGCATACATCTCCCCGTTAAGAGGCGTGACCTTTCCGTGCAAGTTACGTGCGCTAAGCTGCTGTCGAATCACAACACAGGAACCGTGCCACGTGCGCTAAGCTGCGGTCAAATCACAACACGGGAACCGCTGGCACAATCAGAACTCGTTACGTATTTCTGAAGGAGGGACTTCATAGAACAAGGAACTCATCAGCCGTTTTTAGGACAGTGAAAACAGCGGTATACAGATAAGTAAATTGTGTGAAAAATGCTGTGTTTTTTTACACGCGAAACATGAACATGTTATATTGCACACTGTAAACACAATCAAAGCTTCAAAAAAACACGAAGAACGGGACCTTTAAGACTGAACCAAAAGATACAAGAAAAGGAAGAAAAAAAAATTATTTTGCGAACATCCAAAACAATGGTGTGTTCTGGGCTAAATGTACTTGTATGTTGTATGTACATGTCTATGATGGCATTTTGACCAGCTGAGAACTCGTGAAGAGTTTATAAAATATGTAGAGTCAAAACAGCAGCAGGAATTCCTCAAACGAAGGACAAACGAAGATCAGCTGTGAGGAGACGTGTTTCTGATGCCAGTACCGAACTGTAATGGGCAACATAGCTCCTATGACAAGAAAAAACAGGTATGCTTCAGCATTCTGTCCTTTTTAGGGTCACATCTGGTGACATCACATCCTGTTTTTGATTTGTTTAGATGTTTTGGAATCTGACTGAGACATATCTTTTCAGGGGTCTCGGTTTGGTGCGCACCAGGGTTCGGACGGCAGCGTTCACACTTATTCAAAGGAAAGGCACTAACAGAGCATTCGCACCAGAGTTTGTTTTAATCGAACCAAACATGCCAAATGTGAACAACACCCTTAATTACTTAAAGGGTTAGTTCACCCAAAAAATGTATTTCTGTTATTAATTGCTCACCCTCATGTCGTTCCAAACCCATAGGACGTTCATCTTCAGAACACAAATTACGACATTTTTGATGAAATCTGAGAGCTTTCTGAACCACACATAGCCAGCAACACAACAACCACTGACATTGTTAAAATAGTCCATGTGACCGCGACAAGGATACTTTGTGCACAAAAAACTAACAAAAATAATTACTTTATTCAACAATCTCTTCTCATTTTCTTTGATTCACGTAAGGACTACAACACATGCATGCCAATAGTGAGCCGGCGTTCTGCCATAGAACCCGGAAGCGCTGCACTGTGTGAATAGCCCAACAACATGAATAGCAAAAGAGAGTGACAGGGAAGAAAACACATTGTTGAAAGTTTTTTTGGAGCCCAAAAAGTATTCTTGTCCCTTCATAAACTTAAGGTTGAACCACTGCAGTCACATGGACTATTTTAACGATGTCTTTACCACCTTTCTGGGTCTTGAAAATGGTAATAAAATTGCAGTCTATGTGGCAACCAGTGTTGGTCAAGTTACTTGGAAATAGTAATTAGTTACTGATTACTGATTACTTCTCCAAGAAAGTAATCCAGTTACTTTACTGATAAAGTCCTTCTTCTGTTAACTTATATTTCTGCATATTCCAGCATAAAAAATAAAAATATTGTTTGTAAAATCCTTCATTAGATGTAAATAAAATACAGCAATAAAATAATTAAAATGAAAGTCTCTCCTGACTGTATTACAAATAATTAACATTTACGTCTTTTAACAGTAAAGTGCAGAGAGGAGTAAAAATGAGTTTACCAAAACAGAAAATGCTGTTGCATGCCACATTTAGGCTACTAGTCCAGTCTCATTTTATGGCTACCCTGACAAGGCCCTATGTTTTTTTGTTTTCTTTCGGAGTGAAACAGTGGTTATATTGCATCAGCAGAAGCTTCTCAAACCTCCTATCACACAGTCTGTTCCTTTTTGGGGAAAGCACCAATCCACCTAAACTGAAGAGCCGTTCCACTGGTGCACTGGATGGAGTTGGAGTGTTTGTATTTCATGTACATCTTTTTTAGGTTTGGGAACTGATTCAGAATCTCAAGCTCATACCCTGACCTTAAATAGTCAGTTACTTCATTTTCTGCTGAGAAGCTTTCTGTGGGCTGGTTCTCAAAATCAAAAAAGTCAATTTCAGCTGGGCTGGCTGCCAGTTGGGACACATTAGCATTGTCAGCTGCAGGAGCAGCTTTATGACACTCTGTTGTCAGAAGCTCCTTCAAATGCTCTCTCCTATGCTCATCTCTCAGCCATCACTTCTAACGCGTTACTGCCCATCACTGGTGGCAACCCTAGAGTTCTTAACTTTTCAACCCTCATACTACCTCAAGTAGTAAATAAATTGAAAGCTGCCACGCTTTAATGTCTGTCTGTATTTTAAGTTTGGTAATTTTGCCGCTCAAAGTCAAGCCAATCAATAACAAAATTCTGATATGATGTGAGAAAAACGTTTAACTGGCCTTAGAGGACTTCTTTTGTGAGAGATGTATTGATTTGGATCTAAGGCAGATTTTCACAGGTGTAGTCCAAGTTTGATTTTCAAAAAACTTTAATGGGATAGTTGAAAATGTGATGTTCATATGCTTATCCCCAGGGCATCCGATATATTGGTGTCTTTGTTTCTACAGTAGAACACAAATGAAGATTTTTAACTGCAAACGTTGCAGTCTGTCAATCGTATAATGCACGCACGATTGGTCTGTGCGAGAAACCTCTAATACACCACTATATGCTACAGCCTTAAGCACGCGATCACTTCCGGTGTGTGAGGTCTGTACACGATATGTTGTGTAAACTACACCAGATCATGTACAGACCTCACGCACCGGAAGTGATCGCGCGCAAACCGATCGTTTCATGTCTTAAGACATCAATGTGTCATCATGAGCCACAGGGTTTCATTTGTATTTGTCTGTGCATGTTTTTTTTTACCCTCAAAGATTGTGTTACCATTCACATGCATTATACGATTGACAGACTATTGGAGTTAAAAATCTTCATTTGTGTTCTACTGAAGAAACAAAGTCACCTATATCTTGGATGCCCTGGGGGTAAGCAGATAAACATCACATTTCTATTTTTGGGTAAACTATCCCTTTAAAACACAAGTTGAGACAGCGTAAAATAAAGTCAGTATACGATAGTTGTTTCATTCAATTTATTATATTTTGCAAGGATGAATTAAACTGTTCAAAAGTGACAGTAAAAAAAATTAAGGTTTTTTTGTTTTACGAAAAATCTAATAAATAACTTTATAATCAAAGACAAAAAATGTGAAGTGAAGTGAAGTGACGTGTGGCCAAGTATGGTGACCCATACTTGGAATTTGTGCTCTGCATTTAACCCATTCAAGTGCACACACACAGTAGTGAACACACACGCACCGTGAACACACACCCGGAGCAGTGAAATTCTCTGTATTAAGCAGCACAACCGTGGTAAGACATGTTTCTTGAGCAGCAAATCAGCATATTAGAATTTCTAAAGGGTCATGTGACACTGAAGACTGGAGTAATGATGAATGTCACACTGGGAGACCCTTTTCATAAAAAACTACTCTACAAAGTGGAACAAAAGTATTCAAAATGAATTACTCCAATAAGGAAAAGACTTTAAGGTACTTGAAAAATCGATTGCAATTCTTTATATTTGAGGCACCTTCTAAAAAGTCTCCAGAGGGTTCTTTCATGGTGCTTCAAGAATCCTTTAATTTTTACAGTATGCCAAACTATTTTGTTTCAGAGTTTATACCATTCCCCTTTAAGTCTCAGAAGGTAATCCCTAAACATCCCCCCCAAATATCACAATTTTTCATAATCTATAGTATTTTTTTTTTTTTTAGTTTCTCACTGCAACCTTCACCACGTTAAAATGCAAATGTAGAAGAATGAAGAAAGAGCTTGAAAATCTAGAGGCTGATAGAGTCTGAAGCAGCTTTACAGAAGGACAACAAGCAGTGTGGAGTGGTAGATAGATGGAAGATGGAGGGATGAGGGCTGCTTTTGGAGAGCTAGCGTGGGATTCCCATGGAGTCCTGATTCAGCTCGGATGAGAGCGGAAGCTGATTAGCCCTCCGCTTTTGTGTGGAGGATGAGGCTGACTGGTAAATCTCCCTTTCCATTTCTGTCCAAGAGGAGGGAGGCGAACAGCTGGAGCCGTGTAGCTAACACACATGCAGGTATTGATGGAAACATTTACTTTTCCTCCCCCTCCGTACACACACACACACACACACACATCATGTATAATACAAATGACACACTGTGTGTGGTTCTGTACGTGTTTGGTCTTTGAAGGTTTACATAAAAGCGTGTGTGAATTAATTAAGGAAAGTTACTTTTAATGACTGTTACTGTCTATTCCTCTCTTTTTACATACACAATAAACAATAACATCACAATAGACTCACTCACACATTAACACAATTGCATAAATATAGACCTAAATATACAGTTTGTCATTTGCATGACAATCTTTATTGTGCTTTCAAAACATCAAACACCTGAAGTCGTTAGTGTGTGTGTGTGTGTGTGTGTGTGTGTGTGTGTGTGTGTGTGTGCGTGCGTGCGTGCGTGCGTGCGTGCGTGCGTGCGTGCGTTTTAATAGCTCTTATAGTATATACAGAAGCATCATTGGGGAATTTTAAACATTTTACATTTTTAACATGTTTAACATTTCTGGGTAACTCTTCACAATAATGACTTTTTGATAATAGTTAATGCATTAATTAACATGAACTAACTAGGGCTGTCAAAATTATGAAATCTGGCTGACGATTAATTGTCTAAGAAATAATTGCGATTATCACGATTATTTTCAGTTTTAGGACTTTGATACATTTTTGTGTGCATTGTTAATTGAATAATTGTCACAAATTATTGTGATTAATTGAATTCTTTTGCAGTATAAGATTAATACAGTTAACACCTTTAAATATTTAAGTGATTTATTCAGTTCTGTAAAAATTTAAACAATCACAAAAACTGTCCAATCACAGAAAAGGCCATAATATGTTTATTTGGCTGTAAGGGGTGTTAAAACACTGAATTCACAGGTAGTTAGCAAATAAAAAAGTAAAACGTTCCAAATGATTTTAAAATGTGACATTCATATAACAAAAAGAGAAAAAGAATTGTTAGTTTTAATAAAAATCAACCCCTTGGACATAAAATTGCTAGAAGAAGAAACAGTATAACAGTAATAAAATGAACAGTTTGTGGTTTATAACCACACACAAACACCAGAAGGACCATAAGCTCTGCCATTTAAAATGAAAAGACTGAACCCCTTTATGGCATGTTATGAAGCCAGCACTTTTGCAACATGTGGATCTTAATGATTAGTTGAAAGACTTTGGGACTTGGATAAACGATCTGCTATGGACAAGTTAAGCTCCGCAGAGCAGCAAAAGCAAACAATGCTTGGATCAAGGTGTGTGAAGTGTTGATTTTTCCCAGGAATTAATCATTCGGGGCCTCTCGGTTGGAGGCCCAAAAAAACATGGCCATCCATGTTGTCCTCCACTTTGGAGAAGAGCCCTATTCTCGCCGCATAAGCATGCGCTGACAGCCTGGTTACGCTCTACACCTGGGTGATTAGGCATCCAGTCTAGCTTTGCAGAATCAATTTCAACACCACAGAGCTTTCAGAAGGAGAGAAAAAAAAAAAAAAAAAAACGTTACTGGACCGGAGCCCTTCAGAACACACCTGCCCTATGCAATCAGACACTAATGCCTTGAGGAGGACCATTGATCGGCCCTGAATGGTTGGATTAACAGGATCAAACTGCGATGGTTCTCAGGGAGCAGTGATTTAGGAGCCTTATCCTGATCTGCTAGTAGCCTGTAGTCACATGACCACCCCTTCCAGCCTCTATCGCTCCCAACTTGGATGGTCTGATGAAGGTTATTTATGCATACAGGACTGTCTTCTGCTTATTAAGACCCAGGGGTGCAAGCTACAGGGAGCACATGTTCCAGTCCTCTGCAACTCCCGTCTGGAAAAAGAATTGGGCCGGTCAGATGGGAATGGAGGGTGCGATTTAAGAGAATGTGGCAGGACTTGCCTCTGCAAATATGTATCTGTGGTTGTAGGCTGGTGCAAGAAAAAAAAAGAGATGGAGAAAAAAACTGAGTATGCCGGAAAGGAAAGGAAAGGAAAGGAAAGGAAAGGAAGACTTAAAGAAATGGAAATGAGAAAAGAGGGCAAAACAGTGCCTAGGCTATGTAAAAGAAATGGAAAAAATACAGGGAAATTAACAGAAAACAAGAAAGGGGGCATTTAAAAATTTAAAAAGGAGGGACCGAAAAACAAGGAAGACAAAACAAAAAGAAAATAACCAGAAAAAGAGAAAGAATAGAATAGAATAGGCAAAGGTATGGAAAGTAAAGCGGAAAAGGTTTAAGTTAAGTCGGAAATTACTAAATGAAGCACAATTACACAATTAAAGGTGCGCTGTGTAAATTTTAGCGACATCTAGTGGTGAGATTGCGACCGCCCGCCGCTCACCCCTCCCTTTCAAAGCACATAGAAAAGCTATGGCGGCCGACACAGGACAAAGAGGTTGTCGTCTGAGACAGCAGAGAATAGCTAGTGCTCAGTGGAGCCAACAATATATCATGACCAATTCGTACATATTTGTACGAGGTGGCTAATTTGTACGAATTTGTATGACCTCACTCATATAAATTGGTATGATTTGTCTATACTGCAGTGATGGGTAGGTTTTAGGAGTAGGTCATTCGTAGGCCACCTCGTAAAAATCTGTACAAGTTGCTGTGAGATCAGGTTGGTAGAGCAGTTTGTCTGTTTAGGGCTACTGTAGAAACATGACGGCTCAAAATGGTGACTTCACTATAAGGGGACCTGCGGGGTATGTAGATAGAAATAGGCATGTGCCGGTATCAAATTTTCATGTTGCGATTAATTGCTGAAGCTTTTATCACGGTATACGGTATTATCACGATGTTGAAATTTGTTGCAAAAAAAGTGTTGTCATACTATAACAGGTTTATTAACTTTCTTATAACAAAAGAACCAAACATTTAAATACAATAAAGCAATACACAAAAATGTATAAAGTAAACAAATATTTAAAACAGATTAAGTGCAAAATAATTATAAAGAACAATAGGTAACACTTTACAATAAGGTCTCACTAGTTAATGCATTAACATCAACAAAGAGCGAATAACTACATTTTTTACAGTTATTATTCTTTGATAATGTTAGCTAAAAAAGCAACTGTTAGTCAGTGTTACCTCAGGTCCATTAAATAATACAGTTACAACTTTTGATATTAATAATGTGTTATTAAATGCTGAAATTTACATTTAACTAAGATTAATACACGTTTTAGAAGTATTTTTCATTGTCGGTTTGTTAGAGTCTTACAAACTTACAAACAATAGAGCCTTATTATAAAGTGTTTGACTGAATAACAATCAGAACATATCTAGGGCATGTCATTTAGTCCAGATTAAAATATAAAATGTTTAAGTTTGAAAACGAATAGCCTCTGGGTAAAGTATTCTTAAAATGCATTCTAAAAATCTGAATAATTCGTAAGAAATTATTATTCATGGTATTTTGAAGTGCCCACAATAACAATATTGTGCATGTTCATTATTGCGGTATATCGTATTACCGTTTACCGGCACATGTCTAGATAGATAAATTACTCATTCTAAGGTAATAAAATGATGTAAGGTCTTTATACACCACTGAAAATATAGTTGTGTAGATTATATTGTATTTCTGTCAATAGATCCTCATAAATACAACACACTGGACTGCATTTTTACCAAAAATCTATTATTAAAACAAATCTCATGCTGAATTAGCTTATTAAATTTTATATTATTATCAATAATTCTGAAACAGTTTCACTATGCAAAGTTGCTTGTGTCATGTTGTTGCTTCCACCAAGCAGCGACTGATTACAATGTGAGCTGAATGTGGATTGCCATCTATTAATTCATTAAAATCAAATGAGAAGGAAGTCTTGCACAATGACAATAAATGACAACCTCCCCTGTCTTTTCAGTTGAAATCCTAACACCCCCCTGCAGACAGCATCTAAATTATTGTGGGTCCGTCTATTGTCTCACCACCCCCTATAATAGTCCAATCTATCGTGTAATCCCATCACAACTTAGAGAGATGGCAGATTCCAGCGGTTCACACATGGGTCCGGCTTTAGAGGAGTATCTGCAGGGGCTTATGGTGGTATGGATATAATAAAATCATTCAACGCTGCTCTGCCAAAACCCCATTGATTTGAGTGGCAGTATGTGTCAGACGTAACACAGAGCGAATCTGTCTGAAAGAGTGAGGGATTCGTAGAGTAACACATATCATGTCTTCTTCCACACATTCTGCTCAGAGGCATGAAGGCCCAGCGCTTCCTGCTGCGAGACTGAATGAATCATGTCGCCTCATGAAATATTAAAGCTGTACATCCAGCAATATAGAGGATTCAAAATCCATCAGCCTACGGTAACTGAAACATTTTCTAGTGTTGTTGTTGACAAACATTAGCAGAATAGGGACGTACAAATAGAGAGAGGGGAAGTGAGATATTTATTTAGCGTGATGTGCCGCAGTATTGAGAGATGTGCACGCAGGTCACAGTGCCCTTCTGAATAATCTTATATAAATGTGTACAAATGTATAAAACCCCACTAGAGCGTAATGGATGAAAATCATATTCCTACCGAATAGGAATTCTTAGTATCGTTTTCATTTCCATACAGATTTGAACAGTCAAGCAACAAGGCACACACAAAATATATGTTAAGTGTATGAAGATATTCATAAAAAACAAAGAAGAGGCCAAAAATGTAGATACCATAGACATGAATATTCCCTAAATCACCACATCCACATGAATCCTAATAACTGACTTCATTTTTTAAATCAATCATTACAATGTAAATCCCATATCAACCTATTAAAATTCGATATTTGGCAGGCTGGTGTATTTGCAAATGTGATTAAGTCTCTTCACCGATGGTACAAACTCAATTGAATTTATTGAAATATTCATATTCTGATATCAGCAAATATGAAGTTTTTCTTCATATTGTAATGGTCAGGGGGATGTTTTCTTGGCACACTTTAGGCCCCTTAGTGCCAATTGGGCATCGTTTAAATGCCACGGCCTACCTGAGCATTGTTTCTGACCATGTCCATCCCTTTATGACCACCATGTACCCATCCTCCGATGGCTACTTCCAGCAGGATAATGCACCATGTCACAAAGCTCGAATCATTTCACATTGGTTTCTTGAACATGACAATGAGTTCACTGTACTAAAATGGCCCCCACAGTCACCAGATCTCAACCCACTAGAGCATCTTTGGGATGTGGTGGAACGGGAGCTTCGTGCCCTGGATGTGCATCCCACAAATCTCCATCAACTGCAAGATGCTATCCTATCAATATGGGCCAACATTTCTAAAGAATGCTTTCAGCACCTTGTTGAATCAATGCCACGTGGAATTAAAGGCAGTTCTGAAGGCGAAAGGGGGTCAAACACAGTATTAGCATGGTGTTCCTAATAATCCGTTAGGTGAGTATATATATTGCCAAAAGTATTTGGGACACCCCTCCAAATCATTGAATTTAGGTGTTCCGATCACTTCCATGGCCACAGGTGTAAAAAAAATGAAGCATGCAGACGCTTCTACAAACATTTGTGAAAGAATGGGTCGCTCTCAAGAGCTCAGTGAATTCAAGTGTGGTACCGTGATAGGTTGCCACCTCTGCAATAAATCCATTCCTGAAATTTCCTCACTAATAATTATTCTATGGTCAGCTGTTAGTGGTATTATAACAAAGTGGAAACAACTGGAAACAACAGCAATTCAGCCACGTAAAATCACAGAGCGGGGTCAATGCATGCTGAGGCGCAGTATGCAGAAGTCGCCAACTTTCTGCAGAGTCGATAGCTACAGACCCTAAAACTTTGTGTGGCCTTCAGATTAGCTCAAGAACAGTGTGTAGAGAGCATCATGGAATGGATTTCCATGGCCGAACAGCTCATCCAAGCCTTACATCACCAAGTGCATTGTAAAGCGTCTGATGCAGTGGCGTAAAGCTCGCCGCCACTGGTTTGGTGGTCACCAGGAGAACGGTACTTGCATGACTGCATATTGCCAAGTGTAAAGTTTGGTGCAATGGGGATTATGGGGGTTGTTCTTGGCACCTTAGTTCCAATGAAAGAAACTCTTAATGCTCCAGTATACCAAGACATTTTGGACAATTTCATGCTCCCAACTTTGTGGGAACAGTTTGGGGATGGCCCCTTCCTGTTCCAACATGACTGCGCACCAGTACACAAAACAAGGTCCATAAAGACATGGATGAGCGAGTTTGGTGTGGAGGAACTTGACTGGCCTGCACAGAGTCCTGACCTCAACCGATAGAACACATTTGCGATGAATTAGAGCGGAGACTGCGAGCCAGGCCTTCTCGTCCAACATCAGTGCCTGACCTCACAAATGCGCTTCTAGAAAAATGGTCAAAAATTCCCATAAACACACTCCTAAACCTTGTGGAAAGCCTTCCCAGAAGAGTTGAAGCTGTTATACCTGCAAAGGGTGGGCAACTCCATATGAAACCCTACGGATTAAGAATGGTGTGTCATTAAAGTTCATGTGCATGTAAAGGTCACCAAAACTTTTGGCAATACAATGTATCTTATTTTGTGTCCTGCATTGGCCACATTTTAAGGAGTCGTGAACTGAGAAATACAATTTTCCTTGAGCTTTTGATATAAGAGGTCATCATATTATAAGAATATCCTGGAAGTTTCAGAACTGAAAATTTCCTTGTTAGTCCAAAAAAACGCTTTTAATGTAACCAAGCCCAGAGAATGACTCGCTCTGGAATGTGCCTATAGGTAAAAGACCGCCTCTGCAGAAGAAGATCACCGCCTACTTCATCATTGCAACTTTGGCCACGCCCACTGGCGTGTTAGTGAGATGATGAGGGGAGAAGAGGATCAGGACACAGGACTAAAAATAACAATACCTTCCAAAGGATCCTAATGCTAGGAATGTGGTTATTTATTTTCAACAATGTATATGCGCATAAATCGGAATTGAGCACTAAGACTCGCAGTGTGAACGTAGCCTGACAGTCAAAGGAGACTCATAACCTCCATGTTTTTTCAGCAGACAGTATCATAACAACAGCAGTAGCTGTACTCGCCTCTCCAGTCTGCGACTTAAAATGCAGCATGTTGTTTTCGGTGCACCTTCCCTACTCATCCCCTCTCCTCTTATGCGTCTCCTCAGCTAAGCCCTCTCCGCTTTTGCCATCTTTCTTTCCTCTGGGCTCTTCTTCCCTGCTGACTTTCTCTCTCTCTCTGGCAAATTCAGCGCATGCAGCCAGGCTCATATTCAGATGCTGTTTGCATTTGCGAGCATAAGAGCTGACGGGCCTGATAAGGAGGGGAGACGAGGGCCTTTAAGTTGGGCCTCTTTGGGCACTCTCCCGCTTGCACTCTCAAACAAGCTCTCTGAGCCTGCAGTGTTAGACCTCCGGGATCATCTGCATGTAGCAGCTAAAGCCGCTCTTGAGGTTTATCGCTCTGTTTACTCTAATCAGTCAGCTCAGCAGCCATTACGAGAAGCACTCCACACACATCTCAAACGCTTTGAGTGGAGGTGAAAGGTTTAATTAAAGCATGTGTGTCACTTCTATCAGCACCAGGGCACATTCCCTTCCTTTTTAGTCTCTTTTCCCTTTTTTTTTTCAATCAGTCCCCGCTTATTCTGTCTCTCGCTTTAATGTTCACAGGCCAACGCTCAATCTCACTCTCTCTTTATTGTGCCTTTAGAGAAATTACACCTGCTTTGAGGTCTGAAATGCAGATGTGTTGGTGTGATGGAAATGTTGATGGTGTGAAATTGTTTTTAGTGAGAAAAGTGATTTTGACTAAAGCAGAGGGAGGGACTGACAGGAAGCACTTCCTGAGATCTTTAATGAAAGGACGACATTCTGCAAAGCCAGTCATTGGATGTCACAAGTACCGGTACTTCGGTACCAAGTTGGTACTGAAATTATAAAAATGTGACGATACCACCATTTCTGTAGTACCAGTAGTACCGACTCCTGAGTATATATGGTATCGCTCAAAATTACTTAAATCACCTTTCTTACCCGTTCTGACATTCAGTTTGGAGTCAGGAGATTGTCTTGACCAGGACCACACCCCTAAATGCATTGAAGCAACTGCCATGTGATTGGTTGATTAGATAATTGCATTAATGAGAAATTGAACAGGTGTTCCTAATAATCCTTTAGGTGAGTGTATATCCAAAATATCCAAAAACCACTTGAAGTGAAGTGATGTGTGGCCAAGTAAGGCAACCCATACTTGGAAATTGTGCTCTGCATTTAACCCATCCAAGTGCACACACACCGTCAACGCGGCACCCAGGGAGCAGTTAGGGGTTCAGAGCCTTGCTCAAGGGTCTCACCTCAGTCGTGGTATTGAGGGTGGAGGAGAGCGCTGGTTACTCCAACACGACAATTCCTGCTGGACCTGAGACTCAAACCTGCAACCTTCCGGTTACAAGTCCGACTCTCTAACCATTAGCCTATGACTGCCCCTAATGTTACATATTTTGTAGACTTGTGTACTTAGGTTATCCCAAATATATCCAAATATGTTTATAAAATTCCAGAGAAATACTACATTTTAGCTAGATAGTTACAGTTAGCTAGCTAGTTATGCCTTCATCATGTAAATGCATATTACCTAATTGTAAAACGTATAAAAAGCTTATAAAACAAAATCGCTGATATCAAGAAGAGGTGGATTCATTTTGTGAACAGCTACCTTGATCAACACCTGCCTCTGCAGTGATCGTTTTACACCGGATAGTTTTACAGACGTTCAGAGACAACTGGGATTCTCTGATAATCCACTGCAGAATGGCGACGCCCCGGCCTTCATCCGCCCGTCTCGCCAACATCTGGTGCCATCGTTGCAGTACGTGCCACTTCCCAGTTGTCTTGTGTGCTTACTGCAGCTTTCCCACTAGTGGGCGTGGTTTCAGCGCAGACAGCGGACACACCCCCAGCGCTTGAGAGCAGATAATGCTGCTTATTTTTTCAAGATTTTGCTTGGTGTTCTTTTTGTATATAATTTAAATCTGGCACATATTTAATAACACATTTTTCTGTGGTGTGAAAAATGGAGAACAAATATTTAATTTAGACTTTACAGGGACTTTAAATATAAATTCATTTTAAAACAATACATTTTCATCTTTATTTGAGTAAAGTTTTTTTTTTACATTTAAGTACAGTACAGTTTTAATTTAACTTTTAGATACAACCCATTTTAATTTAATCATTATTTTATTATTTTATTTACCTGTATGTAAGCACAGTGCAGTGATAATGTACAAACTGTATATTTACAATGTTAAATTGGCTGACAATAAATATTCCTATTAGTTTTTGAACTGTGCAGCGCTGTAGCTGAATAGTTAGGCCTACTACACTACTGTATTTTAATGTTGATCATTATGGTGGTACATGGAGTACCAACTATTTTATGAGGTATAAAAAGATTGAGTACCACTGTACTACAACATTGAAGAAAGAAAAAAAAACAACCTTACAACTCCTTGCTTGTATTTTCTGTGGATGATTTGTTTAATATTTTTGCAAACATCCATTGGGCAATTATCCCTCCTTTATAACAAAGTATACAATCCTTCATACCTCATGCTGCCAGTTTTCAATGACAAACTGAAATGAGTTTACAACCAAAAACAGGTGGGTAGTTAGGACATAAATGAAGTGGCTTTTCTCCTCCATCTGTCTCCGCATTTGGGACAACAGGCAGTAAGAGAAACAATGAAGTTTGTATTACTACACTATAGTACTACTAGCAAAAACCAATAAAATAGCATACCAACAAACAAAGCATGCAGTAGCACTTCTGAGTGGCTATGCTTATGGGAGCACAGGAAAAGTCACATTGGACTAAATTGTCTGCATCACTCCATTACTCTTGACTTAGATTTTACTTAATTTATGTTACTTCTCAGTTAAAAAAACAAACAAATCAAAAAACTGAATTTTTCTTTTACTTCAAATAGCTTTTTATAATTAATTAAAACATTTAACTGTATAATTATACTTTTAATTATAATTATAATATTTAAATTATTGTATAATTAATTATAATTATAATTAAGTATAATTAATTACATAATAAAGAAACAAAAAATGTGCCAATAGGTAGGAAAAAATACTGTAAATATTCTCTGAAAACATGTCCTAATACTGTAAAAAATTCTCAATTTTTATATAGAGCTTATATAGTCCCACCCCTTAAAATATTTCAGGGCACATAAAGTCCCATGCACACTCGACTTCAACACAAGATTCAGTGAGCAAAAACAGCAAAGCGTGCCATGTTGTGGGTTGCAAACTTTAAATACAACTGTGGAGAATGGCTGGGCTGCTATGGCAGACTATTAATCCTTCACATTGACTCCAGGATGAAGCACAGATCATCTCCCAGAGTGCTTGTAATCTTAAATGTCCTCCAGCCCCCATGTGCCTCCCTTTGATCGTGGGACAAAGAGTCAGCTTCTGGGAGCACTGAAATAAAAATGAGGCACATAGCAATATACAGTTGCCCAAAGCAACCAGTGCACTTTGAAGGCGATTGCTAAATGTGTACCTCTGCTTGGTCTGATGGAAGAGAGAGAGAGAAAAGGGGGAGTAAAAAGAGCAAGAGGGAGGGGAAAGTAGTGCAGAAGAGAGAGATATAGAGAGGAAAAACCTCACAATAAAGCCTCACAGACAAAAAAGTGGGAGTGATGTGGAAGGGACGGGGCAAGAATGGACTCCACCTTTTAGTGTCCTTTGCTGACCCCGACTCAAACACTACACATTCACCCTGGTACTTCCTGGCAATCATGCATCAAGCATTTAGCAATACTCAAATCTACCAACACCCTTTGCTATCAAATGGAGATGCAACCAAGAGGTGACAAATGAATCTTTCAAGATCCAGCTTCCGTAATCCATCTCCAAATCAGTCTTAGCAGGCCGTGCTAAGATACGGAGACGCCTCCGCCTGATCCAGGATCAGACAGATTGGCAACTGCGGCATCTCTGACAAGCCCCATAATCCATCAGGCCTTGTTACACCACCTGAATTCATCAAAGCAAGTCGAAAATGAGAGATCGGTAAGCCAGTGTTGGAAGCAGTCGCCGAGCATTTGTCAGTCTCTCATTTAATAAATGGCATCCTTTGTTTATTCTTGGAAATAGATTGAATTACATTGTATCAGTTTGAGATGGATGCTCGGTGCTGTAAAGCCAACTGATAACTCTGTTCTTCCACAGGCTGCCAGAAATACTAAATCAATTTACTGCCGCATCAAAACAAAAATAATAAAGAGCCTCTGCCAGCCAGCTCTGTTCCAAACTTGGTGCTCATGCATCAAAATCTGCAAAATCATTTTCCTGCTCATTTTCATTATTAATTTGTTCCCAGAATTTGTGCTGATTTTGTACATTGATTTGGATAACAACAACAGGAAATCCAAAGAAAATGGATTTAGTCAGGGTAGATGCCACAGTAATGACAATGTTGTGAGGAATAGACAAACTATTTAAAATAATTAGGTACTCAAACTCAGACTCTGAGTCCGGACACGAGTACAACTTTCCGTGGACTTGGATGCATTTTTACTTTGACTTGACTTGGACTCGAGCGTTTGGGACTCAAAAGTCCTGAGTTCCGGTGAAATATGCTCAGGACAGTCGGAATTGTCAATGGCCAGATCGGGTCAGTACTGCATTGTCATGTGTTTTTAAGTCTATCCTGTTTAAGGCGAGTTTCTGTGTGCACACATTCACACTCACAGAAAACACCTATATATCTGTCAGCGTGCGCATGCCGAATTCACGAGTTCACACTTACAAATAATCAGATAGTATGCGTAATAGTATGCGTATTTGGTCTGCTTTCCGAGGAGAGGGCTCTGAGCTCGTTATTTGGCCTGAACCCAGGAGACTCCGCCTGTATCTCTGGTTAAGAAAGTAACCAGATGAGTGTGAGGAAGACAGGGTGGTCGAGGAACACTGGTGAGTTGACTGGGTATTTCTATAATCCTCCAATTGTGCTGATTGGGTAGACATGTTGATCACTGATTGCTGACAGCTGGTTGGAATGACATGATGATTGGATAGATCATTTGAACGTGTTCCTCCAAACTTTTTTTTGCATAACGAGCTTTTGTTTTTTTAAAGAAGATCAGTACACTTCCATCTAATCGCGATATAGACTAGTGTCTGTGAATATTAAACTGCAAAAAGACTATTTAAATATGAATCCTGCATATCCTGCCTGTCTCTGTGTGAATGAATGGTGCAGGCGCACGGTTTCATTTACCTCACACACACTGAAGCACGCGTGACGCTCGCAGTGTTTTCAGCCTCTGATGCCTCACTATATGAGGACATGAATGTATGAACTTTACCTCCAGAGCTGCTCTGAGAGTCACTTCATGAACATTTTACCATTTCACTTGAGAAAAATGATCGCCATATAATATACACATAGAAACTCAAAGGTCTTTACGACAACCAGTCAAAATAAAAGTTCTGTTTAACTTTTGTGACACAAATATATTACTGTTGTACAGTAGAATTTATCTAAGTCTCAATGTAATAATACTAACACTAATAATAATAATAATAATAATAATAATAATAATAATAATAATACATTTTTAAGGAATAATAAACATTTTGCTTGAGAAAAAAGTTTGTTTAATGTTTTATGTTTATGTTTTATGCCTTCATTTGATTGCCATAAAAATTAAAATACACAGAATTTCTGGAGAAAACAAAACATAGAAATTTCATAGAAATTATTCTTAAATCAGTGATTGCTAAATCATTGATCATTAAAATGTTATTAAACCATTAAAATGGAATCCAGGAAACTTAAAATAGAAAACATGTATACATATAATAACCTAAACATGTAATTTGTAAAACTTTTAATAAATTATTGTTAAATTTTATACGTTTCATGAATTCAATTAAGTAGACATGCTTTTTGATTACTAAAATTGTATGTAAACATTAAAATGTCCAATAAAAAAATTTATGAAAAAAATGGAATTTGAAAAAAAAGACAAAAAATTTGCGAACAAATCAAAAACATTTTTTTTTTAAATAAAGCAAATACACATTTTAAAATCTTAGTAAAAAAAATACTAAAAAGGTTATTTAAAAATTTACAGACAGACTATATATTGCATTTAACAAGACCATAACATGCTTTTACAGTAAAATATTAGAAACAGATTTTATTAATATGATGTTGCAATTAGTTATCAAAACATTCGAATAACTTCCTGGATTTAACTTGAGATAACTCAAATATTAAAATTGTCAGTTAAGAGAACTTAACACTTAAAGTTGAAAATTTCACCAATATGTCATATTGTAACACTTTTTTTTCTGTCACATTAAACAAATTACTTTTAATAAATTAAACCAAAAAGTAATAATACTATAGTGTACAGGTATTAAGGTTCTACATCAGATATAGTTTTAATAACCTTTTTCCCCTGCAGTTTTTTATCCACTGAAATCTTTTCAGAAATATTCCACTAACTTAATATTCCACTAACTTAATATTCCACTAACTTAATATGAAGGTACAAACAATATAACCCACTGAATAGACTACACATTCTCACATTCCTCATTTTCTTAAATTAAATTAAATATGCCTTTTAGCCTTTAATAAGGTCCATAGAACAGATATTTTGAGGTATTAAATGATAGAGAAATAAACTCATCTTACTATAGCAGAAATTAGTCTATGCCATATTAACTATCTATTCATAAAAACAAGAACTTAACTGCCTCAATCAACAAATGCTTATTAAATGATTTGGTTCATTAGAGACCAGTGAGACAACAGACAAGCATTAGTGGGACATCTGCTGTACTTTCAGCAGGGATGAAAAGAATTCTGGAAATAGAAAATGAAAGAATAAGGTGTCAACTTTTATTTTCATCTCAGTATTTGCAAAAACAAAAATGAAACCCAACACTATTTCTCTGTATTGCACTGAGCGGCTAGACATGCAATGGTTGATGATCTGTGCAAACCCATAATAGCAGAGCTGTCCTTTTGGCAGTTATGAAATAGGCTGCGTGTGTTTGTGTTTGTGTTGCTGTTGTGCCGAACCGCTACAACTAAATATTTCAGCTGTCAGCAGATGCTTTGACTCTGTGTTTCCATGTGTGTATTTGTGCCCAAGCTCTTGGTTTATTATTTACTTGTAACCCCATCAAAAGCCCACCCACTCAGCACTCTAGCATCCCGCTTGGTTTAAGACTGGCAAAGATGGACTAAAGAAACCTTAAAAGCTCTGGGGAGATTGAACAAAACTTTCTTTTTCTTGCTGGATGTCTCTGTGGCCTGTACACCCCATGAAAAAGGTTGAGACTAAAGTCTAAGAAAGCACCAGGAAATTACCAGGAAAGGTCAAATACACAACTGGAGACAATCCAACCAGGAATGAGGCCCACAACATCCCAAGACTAAGACAACACTGTTGCCATAGAGACTAGCAATGTAATGAGTTCAAAACAGCTCTAAAAATCACAGACAGTAAATGTACATAAATCACACTTCCATTCAATACCTGATTTATATAATTACCTCTCTAGAATTTTTAAGTTCCCAGAACGTCCTTGCTGGTGTCAAGGACGTTGCCTAGAAATGTTCCCAGAATGTTCAGAGATGGTCATGATGTGGAGTTCTTTAAAGGGTTATGGGATGTTATTTGCTGGACCTTCACAGAACATTCAGGACGTTCTCAGGAACGTTTAGGGGACCATATTTTATTTGGAAATTTGTTGTTCCCAAAACGCTGGTGTCAAGGACGTTGCCTGGTAACGTTCCTAGAACGTTTCGAGACGGTCATGATGTCGAGTTCTTTAAAGCTTTGGGGGACGTTATTTGGCAGACCTTCACAGAACATTCAGGACCTTCTCTGAACATTTAGGGGACCATATTTTATTTGGAAATTTGATGTTCCCAAAATGCTGGTGTCAAAGACGTCGCCTGGTAACGTTCCTAGAACGTTTCGAGATGGTCATGATGTTGAGTTCTTTAAAGGTTTGAGGGATGTTATTTGGCCCGACCTTCACAGAACATTCAGGACCTTCTCGGAACGTTTAGAGGACCATATTTTATTTAGAAATTTGTTGTTCCCAAAATGCTGGTGTCAAGGACGTCGCCTGGTAAAGTTCCTAGAACGTTCCGAGACGGTCATGATGTCGAGTTCTTTAAAAGTTTGGGGGACGTTATTTGGTAGACCTTTACAGAACATTCAGGACCTTCTCGGAACGTTTAGGGAACCATATTTTATTTGGAAATTTGATGTTCCCAAAACGCTGGTGTCAAAGACGTCGCCTGGTAACGCTCCTAGAACGTTCCGAGATGGTCATGATGTCGAGTTCTTTAAAAGTTTGGAGGACGTTATTTGGCAGACCTTCACAGAACATTCAGGACCATCTCGGCATGTTTAGGGGACCATATTTTATTTGGAAATTTGATGTTCCCAAAACGCTGGTGTCAAGGACTTCGCCTGGTAAAGTTCCTAGAACGTTCCGAGACGGTCATGATGTCAAGTTCTTTAAAGCTTTGGGGGACGTTATTTGGCAGACCTTCACAGAACATTCAGGACCTTCTTGGAACGTTTAGGGGACCATATTTTATTCGGAAATTTGATGTTCCCAGAACATTCTAAGATTGTCCCCGCTGATGTCAAGGACATCCATAGAATAACCAAAATGGAACGTCCCCCTAAAGTCATATAAGGAACGTTATTATATAACCAACAGAGGACCATGTGGAAATGTTATGTTAACGTCCTTAATGTCCTCTTTGCAATGTTGCTATGTGACCATAGAATAACCAAATATGCCAAAAGAGGACATTTTAGGAACGTACCTAATGCTCTATAAAGATCCGGGATTTTCGGAATCCTTTACAGAACTTTTAGGGAATGTTGCGCAAGGTCGTGAGAACGTCCCCTCTTACATTAGTAAGTCAACATATTCCTACATTTTTTTCTCATTTGCTGTTTCATTCATTGCCAATGGAGTTTCACATACTAGTTCCTGATTCCTAATGAAGCTTCCTCCTTTCACCTTATTATTTTCTCCTTCGGACTTCGAATTATGATCTTTCTTATCTCTAAACATTTTATCTTTTAAACACAGTGAATAATTCTCACCAACTCTACTTGAAATGAATCCTGAACAAGTTAACATTCTGTTTCATCTCATGCCATAGCGCCTGCCAGCATGCAAAGATCTGCGTGTTTAACTGCTGAGCATAAAGAACATCCTATGCTCTCTTTTCTGTTCTGTATCTGTTTACTTTCATAAGAAGAAATGCATTGCTTTACACACTGATTGCAGATGATGCAACTCGCTCATGTGCATGTACGGTACGTGACAGGAATATATAGGAGTATTTCCAGCTTCCAGAGTCCTCCAAAAACATCTATTATACATAAAATGTATTTCATCAGAATATGACACTAATATTGAATGGACATCAATGGGTAAAAACACCCCCTTTTGCCCCTGTGTAGTAAGGCATGCCAACCAGCCCTTTAGTGCAACAATGAAGCAATCAAAAGGAAAAATCAGAGCATTGTCTCAATGACACCCGTCATGATTACTAAAATTAAGCTCATGACCGTTCATGACATTTATGGTTGTTGCATGTCAGCGACTCGTGTCTGATAATGTGTGTGCATAAGTAAATTAGCAATTTAAAATCACTGTCAGAATTATGATCTTTCACTGTCAATATAACTGTCAGAGTTGACATCAGAGGAAATTATAGTTTGTTTGTCTTCACATGATTTTTCCCTTCTACAATAATTCACCTAAAAAAAGTTTAATATAAATTGCTTTAAGAAATCAATTCTTTTATTCAGCAAGGATGCGTCAAACTGATCAAAAGTGACAGTAAAGACATTATTAAACATTATTATTAAACCATTACCAGAGATACCAGATAAGAATCCTTAAATCCTTTCCACTAAATATTACCCGTTTTTAACATTGATAATAGTAAATGTTGAGGTGATAATTCCGCTTTGCCATCACAGGAATAAATTACGTTAAAACTAGTCAAAATTAGCATGTTAACTCATGCAATATAAAAATATTTAACGCAATTAACGCAGCAGCATCCGTTTTTTCTGTCATCCTTTGGCTAGAGTTACATTATATACACGCACTTATTCATGCAAATGCTTTTAAATCATTCAAGCGCGACAAGACAAAAGATAACGCGCTGAGCACAGACAACGCGCCAGAAGCGAGTTCTCTTTTTCACACTTGAACAAACAATAACACACAGAATTATGCCAAAATCCCATTTTTGTTGATTATAGAGCAGCCTTAAAGGGTTAGTTCATCCAAAAATGAAAATTAGACCATGATTTGCTCACCCTCAAGTCATCTTAGGTGTTAGATGCATCTTAGTTATATTAAAAAAAGTCCTGGCTCTTCCAAGCTTTATAGTGGCAGTGACTGTTGGGTCATTTTTGAAGTCCATAAAAGTGCATCTATTCCTCATATAACTGCTCCACACAGCTCCGGGGGGTTAATAAAGGCCTTCTGAAGCGAAGTGGCGGGTTTGTGTGAGAAAAATATCCATATTTATAACTTTAAAGACTAAAATAACTAGCTTCCAGCGGTCAGCGGTACGCAAGTCGACTTGGGCTAAAAGTGTAACCCCTGACGCGATGTACAGGAGCAACGCAAGCTTTGACGCCTCTCGCGGATAGTGCTGGGCAACAAACTCAAGCCCCTCTTCTCTTTTATAGAAATACTCCACCATTTCTCTTTAAAAAATGTCAAATTAATGACTTTGATGTTTTGTTTTGTTTTGCTCTATCCTCTGCGCTTCTGCATTCGTCAAGGGTTCAAGGGTCAAGGGTTACTCTTTTAGCTCAAGTCGACTTAATAACATTAATGAGAACACTATTTTAATAAATTGTTGGGAATTGGGTCTAGTTGTGGTTTTCAGCGCATTATTTCAGGAAGAGCACGTCCATGCATTCTGAATAACAGATCTGAGGCATTGGTGACACATTGTATTAAAGGTAATATTTGAGTAATTTAATCAACTGATTAACTTATTTCGACTCATTTTACAATCCTACTAGCCCTTTATTTAGATTAAAAACCCTTCTCATTCATTTGGTGAGGAACATGGCGTCTTGAGCAGCATTTGCACACCCTGTCATGCTTTTGACTATACTACTGTAGACACATTTTGACATTTTAAGGCTAAGGATTAATCGATTCATTGATCATTAATTTAAACGATGATCAGTGTTGACATCCCTTCCGCAAACACAACAAATCAGATACATATCCGATATCTGAACATCAGACCAACATCTAACTAGCCTGACGTCGTCATACTCAATTCTAGTCAGAATTTGAGTCTGATACTGCTCCGTTGGGCTGTGATTATGGGGCGTGTTTAAACCGAACCAGGAAAGACCTCAATTGGATAGACCTACAACCAATCAGAGCAACGGAGCGACGCATAACGTTAGTTCCCTTTCGTTCAGTCACTACGACGTACGTTAGTGACTAACGAATGGGGGTTTCGCTTAGAAGCCTATCATCTTCGAGAATTCAACAGCGCCCAATGGCAGTGCCAATGCCATGGGCATGCGGAATTTGCATGCGTAACTCCGCCCCACCCTGTGGGTATATAAGGAAGTACGCTGGCAACATCGCATTATGTTTCAGCTTTGGAGCCAAGAGCATCTCTTCACTCCTACAAGCCTGAATTCTGAAGTCCTCTCTTCAGTCTTCGAGACGAGCGGTTCTCCAGGGTGTTGGTGTGACGGCAAATTCCAGCGATCTCGCATTGCCTGCCTGCTGATCTGTGCAGTGATCTGCAACAGCTGTGTGTGTTATTACTGGGCGCTTCGGCACTCTGCAGAGCTTTCCTCTCACAAAAAGAGCTTGCGCGTGGCACGTCTTTTTCAAGACGGTTCGCCCGTGCACTTCCGGGTGCGATCGATCTCCGTTGCTGTCTATGGGCACATTCACTGCTCGACGTGTTTGGGCTTCAGCACGTTCGGGCAGTGATTGTGGATGTGTCATGTTCCCACTGCGGGAACGTGACCATCGCGATGTCGCGGTCGAGACTCAGTGATCTCCGCAAGGAGAGAGAGTCCCCTCTGCCACACCCCAATCTACCGTCTCTGAGAGAGGTGGTACTTTGGCTGGTGGCCAGGGTGACCTGAGGGCGGTGCGTGGTTTAAGAACCCCGACGATCATTCCTCGGGCCACGCCCCCCTCTCGCACATCGCTTCCCGCGAGTGCTGGACTGAAACAGCGGCCCGTCTCTGACGCCTCGTTCGTTTCGTTCACACTCCAGATAGCGGCGAGATGTCGATCGCCGCATCCCAAGGTGGGCTAGATCCTTTGGGGATGACGATTAGGTTGTGCTCCGCCTCCGGGTGTGTCAGCACTGCCTGATCTGACCTAGAGTTGATAGCCATGTTATCTCGGGCAGCCGCGAGCCTCGCGCTGGTGTGGAACTCCGCCCAGTCGCGAGTGCTCGTGGTTGCGCGATCGTTTTTTGTGGGCGGCACCCGACAGCTGTTGGGCCCCGCCCCCAATGCCTTTCGCTCCCGAGGTGCATGAGGAGATCACGCGGTCCTGGAAGTCCCCGTGCTTCCCGTGACCGTTTGGTGGCCTCCTCCGCCTTCTCTGCCCTTGATGGGGCCGCGGCCTAGGGTACACTGGGGCCCCCTCCCCACTGTTAAACAACTCTGTTGCGCACTCCGGTGTCCACAGAGGGCTTTGACGTGGTGTGGCTGTCCTAAGCACCCTCCCTAAGCCTGTGGGCTCGTCTACTTCGGTGGCGTGGTCCTGCAGTGCTATGGGGTAGGCTGCCGCCCCTTTGCACATGCACAAGGGTGGAGCTGACCCAGGGCTCTTTGTTGAGCTGCGTGCCGCCACTGATCCCGCCCTCTGGGTGGTGAAGGTGGCCACACGCTCCCTCGGTCGGGCGATGTCCACAGCTGTGGTCCGGGAGAATTTCCTGGCCTTACCTGGTGATATGGGGGGGTTGACTGAGCCCGCCTCCTCAACTCGCCCATATCCCAGGCTGGCCTCTTCGGCGGCGCGGCCGAGAACTGCGCCCAACAGTTCTTGGCCGCCCCAGAGCAGACTGAGGCTGTAACACGTACTGCCCCGGCGGCTGGCTGCTGCACCAGCCGCCGGCCCAGTCGCCTCAGTCCGCTCGCCGCCGAGGGCGCCCTCCCTCCTCCCGTCCGGCCCCAGCAGCAGCCTTCTCCGGGCCGCGCCGTGGAGGTGGTTGCAGGATGTCGCCCAGTCCGCTCCTCAGCCTGGCTGAAACGCCAGGCTGGAGGTGGACAACTCAGAGATGGGTTCCAGTTCTTTCCAGGGGATGGTTGCAGGGCCTCTCCTTCCCCCGGTGGAGGGCCGGGGGAAAATCCTTCTGCTGCTGGCCCCCGGGCTAGCAGCGCTTGGAAAGAACTCATGTTCCTGTCTCTGAGGACCCAGAGACCGGTGATGGCAGTGTGTGCCGCCTCCGGGCCGCGCCACTCTCGTCCCTCTCTCTCGCCAGCCTCCTCTCAGAGCAGACCCCAGTGGAACGTGCGTCCTTCCCTGGTCTCCTCTGTCAGGACGCAGCAGTTAACCGTGCCCCCGCACCGGGACGCCCAACAGCCTCCCATGTCCGGGCCGGTAACGCTGCCTCGCTGCCCCACCCTGGGTACGTCTGTGGTCCGAATGACCCCGCTGGTGCAGTTCCTGGGAGTCTGGCTTCAGCTTCCGGGACTGTTCCGCTGGGTCACGAAGACCATCAGGCGCGGCTACGCGATTCAGTTCGCGCAGGTTCCTCCCCGCTCTGGGGAGGCCGCCCGCTATGATGGGGCCTATCCCCTGTCATGCGTGCGGAGGTTGTCACCCTACTGGCGAAGGGTGCGATCGAGCCTGTCCCTCCAGCCGAAGTGAAGTCCGGCTTCTCAGCCCTTGCTTCATTGTACCCTAGGAAACCGGTGGGTTATGGCCAATCCTGGATCTGCCCGTCTTGAACCGATCCTTCTCAGGCTTCCGTTCAGGATGTCGGTAGCGAACGCCTCTTTGGACACGTTCGTCCGGTAGATTGGTTGCAGCGATCGACCTGAAGGACGCTTACTTCATGTCTCCTTCCTCGACGCGGACCGTTCCTACGGTTTGCTTCGAGGGGCGGACATTCAGTACGCAGTCCCCCCATTCGGGCAGCTCTGTCCCCTCGTGACTCTACGTAGTCTTCGAGGCAGCCCTTGCGCCACTCGGCAGCACGGGGTTCGCATCCTGAACTACTTCGATGACTGGCTCATACTGGGTCACTCTCGAAGCAGGTCTGCGGACACAGAGTCCAAGTGCTCCAGCACTTAGCCCGTCTGGGCCTTCGGGTCGACTGGGAGAAGAGCGACTCTGCCCCGTGCAGAGGATCTCCTTTCTCAGTGTGGTTTCCAACTCGGTCGCAGGTGCGTGCTGCTTACCAGCGAGCGCGCACACAGTCTCTGCTGACTGGCCTTTGTCTATCGAGGGCGAGAATGCGGTCCCACTGAAGCTATTTCAGAGGCTCCTGGGGCATATGGCATCTGCAGCCGCGGTGACGCCGCTCGGATTGCTACATATGAGACCGCTTCAGCACTGGCTACGCGATCGAGTCCCGAGATGGGCATGGCGGTCTGGCACGCTCCGGGTACAAGTGACTCGGGCCTGCTTACAGACTCTCACCCCGTGGTCGAACCTCAAGTTTCTACGGACCGGTGTGTCCTTAGAACGAGTTTCCAGGCATCTTGTTGTATCAACAGATGCATCATCCACGGGCTGGGGTGCCATGTGCAATGGACAAGCAGCCGCGGGCTCCTGGACAGGACCCCAGCGCCTTCTGCATGTCAATTGCCTCGAGTTACTGGCAGTACGGTTCGCCCTGCACCGCTTCCGAGCGTTGCTGAAGGGTCAACATGTGCTAGTCAGGACAGACAACACGGCCGTAGTAGCGTACATCAACCACCAGGGCGGTCTACGCTCCCGCCGTATGTCTCAACTCGCCCGCCATCTCGTTTTATGGAGTCAGAAGCATCTGAGGTCCCTTCATGCTGTCCATATCCCGGGAGTCCTGAACCGTGCAGCCGTCGAGCTCACGGCTTCAGCCACTTCCTGGAGAATGGAGACTCCATCCCCAGACGGTCTAGCTGATATGGGAACGGTTCGGCGACGCACAGGTAGACCTGTTGCCTCCCAGGACTCTTCCCATTGCTCCCTGTATTATTCCCTGACCTATGGTCAGCACGGATGCACTGGCGCACAGCTGGCCGTCGGGGCTACGCAAGTATGCGTTCCCCCAGTGAGCCTTCTCGCACAGGTACTGTGCAAGATCAGGGAGGACAAGGAGCAGGTCATGTTGGTCGCCCCGTTGGCACGGCCAGGCCTGGTTCTCAGAACTGCTACTCCTTGCGACAGCCCCTCCCTGGCCTATTCCTCTGAGTCAAGACCTTCTCACCCAGAGACGGGGCACCCTTTGGCACCCGCGTCCAGTGTTCTGGAAGCTCCACGTGTGGCTTCTGGACGGGACGCGGCAGGTTTGAGTAGCCTTCCACCTGCGGTGGTCGCTACCATCACTTCCGCTAGAGCAGAGTCTACACGACACCTCTATGCGTTGAAGTGGAACCTCTTCGTCACATGGTGCTCTTCCCGCCAAGAAGACCCCTGGAAATGCCCGATCGGGTCCGTGCTATCGTTTCTCCAGGAGGGGGTGGGAAGAAGGCTGTCTCCTTCCACCCTTAAAGTGTATGTGGCCGCAATATCTGCCTACCACGATCTCCTGGGAGACAAAAAGGTAAGTCAGCACGACCTGATCATCAGGTTCCTGAGGGGGGCGAGGAGACTGAATCATCCTCGCTCTCCTCTCGTTCCCTCTTGGGACCTCTCAGTAGTCTTAAGTGCTCTGTAGAGGCCTCCCTT
This sequence comes from Romanogobio albipinnatus, assembly GCA_023566225.1. Taxonomy (NCBI): domain Eukaryota; kingdom Metazoa; phylum Chordata; class Actinopteri; order Cypriniformes; family Gobionidae; genus Romanogobio; species Romanogobio albipinnatus. The sequence continues at coordinate 10,313,280 of CM042261.1, read as the reverse complement.
GAGCCTTTGCGGTCGGTTGAGATTAAGTTCTTGTCTATAAAGACGGCTCTGCTGACCGCATTGGCCTCTCTTAAGAGGGTCGGGGATCTGCAAGCATTTTCGGTTGACGAAGCGTGCCTTGAGTTCGGGCCGGCTAACTCTCACGTGATCCTGAGACCCCGGCCCGGATATGTGCCCAAGGTTCCCACCACTCCGTTCAAGAAGCCAGGTGGTGAACCTGCAAGCGCTGCCTTTGGAGGAGGCAGACCCAGCCTTGGCATTGCTCTGTCCAGTACGCGCTCTCCGCGCCTATGTAGACAGTACGCGATGTTTCAGGACCTCAGACCAGCTCTTTGTCTGTTATGGTGGAGAGCGGAAGGGAAGTGCTCTCTCAAAGCAGAGGTTGTCTCACTGGATAGTGGACACCATTGTTTTGGCTTACCAGCAGCAAGGTCGACCATGTCCCCTTGGGGTCAGGGCACACTCCACCTGGAGTGTGGCCTCCTCTTGGGCTTAGCGCATGGCGCCTCGCTAACAGACATCTGCAGAGCTGCAGGCTGGGCGACACCAAACACATTCGCCAGATTTTACAATCTCCGAGTGGAGCCAGTGTCCGACTATGTACTCGCCCCTACAGGTGGCCGGTATGGGCCAGGCTCAGGTGTCTTCGCTTGCTCGCCATTCCACTCCACGGACTGGATACGTGCGATATTTTCCCTCAGGTGAGCTCCCCGAGAGCCCTGAGCTCCTCCAGCACTGCTTACGCCGACATCAGTTCAGTCTGCCCTTTCGAGCCCAGACCCTCATGTCCGGCCAGGTGCTCCGTGTGCATGGTTCCCCTCCGGCGACCCCCACACGAGTATTTCCACCGTAAGCCTCCTCAGTGAGCAGGTGTCTTTCCCTTGGCAAGTCCCTGCCACCCCCTAGGGTTAAAAATCCACCCTCTGGCTGGTACCCTAGAGATCTTCCATATGCAGCCCTTAGCGGGTCATATGTGTATTCTTAAGTCCTCCCTACGGGTAGGCATCTTGGCATTCCCTCACTGGGATATGCTTCCCAGTGTACCTTGGTAATCCTGTGATAAGTGGGAGTCCTTCGTCCGTACTAGTCTTACGACAGGGTACTCACACTTACGCAGGGCACTGGATGACAGCTGAGTGGCGTTGTTGTATTGGAACCCCCATTCGTTAGTCACTAACGTACGTCGTAGTGACTGAACGAAAGGGAACGTCTCGGTTACGTATGTAACCCTCGTTCCCTGAGGAGGGAACGGAGACGTACGTTTCCTTTGCCACGTCAGCTGTGTTGCTGGTATGCGGAGTTCAGTCTTGGCTCCTGCAGCAGTAACATAATGCGATGTTGCCAGCGTACTTCCTTATATACCCACAGGGTGGGGCGGAGTTACGCATGCAAATTCCGCATGCCCATGGCATTGGCACTGCCATTGGGCGCTGTTGAATTCTCGAAGATGATAGGCTTCTAAGCGAAACCCCCATTCGTTAGTCACTAACGTACGTCTCCGTTCCCTCCTCAGGGAACGAGGGTTACATACGTAACCGAGACGTTGTCAAATGTCAACAGAACTCAACTGCACTGTGTTGCCAAGTCCGCGGGTTGAAGCGACCCCAATTATGTGATATACAGACCCGGGAATGCGAAATTCCAGTCCAGCCAAAATAACACATATTTTACCCCCCAAATGCCATTTTTCCCGGAAATTTTCCCAATTTCATTGGTCCGAACAGTTTCTGTTCGGGCATAATTACTTCTCTATGGATCAAGTCCAGACCGAACTGCCCGTGCAAAAAAAATTGTAGGCGGGGCTAAGTTCGTCTGGCATCCAGGCTAACATCTAACATCAACATCTTCCGTTGATTGGAAACATAAAATAGTTTTCATAAAAACTTATCTTCATGACATATTAAAACAAATAATTAACTGTAAATAAGCTCCTCTCTAGTGTATTTTTATTATTATTATGTTTACCTAAATAACAAACTGTGAACATTAATAACTTTCCTGAGGTAAATGTAATATTAAGTGATATTCACAAGCTGTTTTATTAATGTCTTTCCATGACAGAAACACTGATTGGGTGATTACATGAGAGATGATACATTTGAATAAGTTATACTGTTTTTTTCCACATCCCATCTGATGTTAATTCATGGTTATTTTGTGTTATAACTTGTTTTAAAGTGGAAGAGATGACTCACGCTCCATGATGTAATGCTGCCTTAGAGAATTGGACCGGGAGACACCATAATTACAATGCCTCTGTACTATTTTTGAAACAGACATGTGGATATTTACAGAAATAAAACAGATTTACATGCAAAGAAAAAAAAAACATCAGACTAAAACCAAGACACACCGAGGTGTATTTGACCTCTTTGCTGAGACTCACAAAGATTCACTCATCCCCTCTCCTCCCACTGCCTTTTTTATCTCTACATCCCCCCTAAGGACAGAAAATGTCATCCCTTTTGTGTCTGTTGCTTTAAATGTCTTTTTCAAGCCACTTTCCCCTAAAGTGTTTCACTGGCCTGTTCTCCTGCGGCGCTGAACACCGCTCTCTGTCTCTCTGCACAGTCCATCAGCCATCTGAGAGAGCCCTTCCCTTCTTCTATCTCTGTGTCTCATTTCCTTTACCCCCAATTTAAAACAATTGTCTGTCATGGGCTCATCACAATTTTTCACCTAAGAGGAGTGTGTCTCCATCACGGCCCCCACAGGGGATTATGGGATAAAGAGGCAGATCAGGAAACAGACAAAGTTCACGCCTAGTGCTCCAAATGAAGATACGGCTTGGAGGCCCGTGTTTTCTCTGACAGCTCTTTCTGACAGCATGTGAATGCTGATAAGGACCGAAGAGAAGAGTTTATGCCTATTTCTTGTTGTTTGTTTTTGATACAAGCAGGCTTTGGCGTTAAAAGTGTGTTTGAATCAGCTACCGTAGTGTTTTCAAACGATTCCGAGGCGTCTGTGAGCAGAATTGAATGTACATGCAAAGATAAGACCTAAGTAAACTAATTCTAATTGTCTGAAAGCACCAACATCAAATTAATCAATGGTTTAATCAAGTATGAATTAATTGTTTGTGATAAATGTTTCAATAGAGTGCAACGTGCCCATGCATTTTTTAAAGGGATAGTTCACCCAAAAATGTAATTTCTGTCATCATTTAGGCCCAATCCCATTTCTACCCCTTAGCCCTTCCCTTTCCCCTACCCCTTAATTTTGCGCGTTCACGTGAAGGGGTAGGGGTCTCTTGATTCTCTTTTGGCTGGAGTGGTAGGGGTAAGGGGAAGGGCCATATAGCGCTTCAAACAAAGATTTTTCAGGACCACACTTCGAACGAAGTGGTATGAGGTGTTTCCCTCCGCCGACTCTTGTGCTACTAGAATGTGTGTATGTTGCCACTCGGGATCGATCACTCGTGTGTTGCCTGGCTGCCAGTTTCTCCGTAGCTTGCTAAACGCACTATTTGAGTGATGTGAACACATATTAATAATAGTTAAAAAAATATATCTGGTCATCCTTCATAACGCAGTCGATATTTACATCACGTATTGTCTGTAAACTCTTACGTTACCAAAGCAATATCTGACTTGACGTAGCCTATAACGTTTGAACATTATTGCAGCACCACAGTTGTTCAACGAAACCATATCCATACCGGCTGGCTCAGATCAGCACGGAATGGAACGGTTAATAAACAAAGAGAACAGTTTGGCCTGATGGAAAAGCGGCTTCACTAGTCTTGTATGTTCTGTATCATTCTGTATCATCTTAGGAAACTCTGGCTCATACGTTTTTTAACTGAAAATGAACAGCGTTTTATTAAGTCCAAATACAGTGCAAAACTCTGTTGGGAGTGAGTAATTTGTTAAACGTGCTTGCGCCTGATTTCTGTTAGATATAGCCTACGCACTTCATTGCTGTTCATACTGGTTAAATGTCACAGGACACTAATAAAAGAAACGGGCTATGATGACATATGACGTGTGATGGCGTGTAATGGTATAGTAGTGGTGTCCCATTTCTTAGGGGAACATTTTCACACCTACGCCTTGCCACTCACTGTTTCAAGGGGCAAGGGGAACGGGTAGGTGTAGGGGAAGGCGAAGGGGTATAAAATAGAATTGGGATTGTTGTTCCAACAACAACGGACATGCGGAGTAGCCTCTACGCCATAGGGCTATGTGTCGATTTTCATTTATACCTCAGTGTCCTTGTCCGCATCGACGTTCAGTTACACATGCAGCCTGAGGGAGGGGTTCTGGCAGACCAATCACAGCGCTTGCGGTCCTTGTAGAATTTACGCGTTGTTACATTTTTCGAGAGGTGCAGGTCAGGGTACGTCGTAGGCTACGCATGAAACACACAGCCTACAACGTACACTTAACGCAGAAGTATAAATTGGGCTTAAAACTTTTGTTCATCTTTTGAACACAAATGAAGATGTTAGGGAGGGTCGATTAGGGAAGAGATCCAGTCAGAACTGATATCCTGTGTAACAGATGCACACATTTGAGTTGAACGTGCTGATCTAACCGCTGGAGAACACGGCGCTGTTGCGCTTCTACAGGCTCATCCTCAATCCAGCGCTCCAGAGCGGCTCACAATCAATGAATAGTGCACATTTATGCCAGGCAATTGTTTATGAACTAATGCTGATGAATAAGGACAATGTTTACTTTACGATGTTTATATAGTAATATGTTTTAGACAGTTGTAACAATGCATATTTTATCTCCTGAACTTGAATGAGCTCCTGCAACTGCAATAGTAAGGCACAGACATTTCAAAATAAGAGTCAATGTGTATTTCGAGCTTGTTTATAATTTAAAAGTCACGCATTATATTTTCGTTTTGGGTTACACGATAAACTGTATTTCATTTAATTCCCATTTAATTCATAGTCAGGAGAAAAGACCAGTATTTGACACATATTCAATAAAGTATCAGGGTTATAATAGTTCACTAAAACCATTTTTTTTTTTAATTACTTGAAATAAAATAAATGTTAACTGAAATAAAAAAATAAAAATAAAAAAAACTTATTTGAAGCTTTAGCTTTACCTGATATGGCCTACTAACTAAAACAGAAATACAAAGTTATAAAAACTATATAGATGTTTTTAAAAAAACTAACAAAAAAGTGAATTGAGCTCTCTTTCGTGTATTTTTAATGTCAAAAACAAAATGTCAAAATGTCAGTTCAAGTGACAGTTGAATAGTTAGATTTTAGGAGACTAAATCTACTGTAGATTTAGTCGACCTAAAATCTTATGATATTTAGTCGACTAAAACTAGACTAAAACTAAAAACAATTCAGGTGACTAAAATATGACTAAAACTAAATGGCATTTTAGTCAAAAGACTATGACAAAAACTAAATCAAAATTTGCTGTCAAAATTAACACTGAAGTGCATCTGTCCGTCAAATATCGTGCGCCACGCGGCTCCGGGGTGTTAATAAAGGCCTTCTGAAGCGAATCGACGCGTTTGTGTAAGAAAAATATCCATATTTAAAACTTTATCAAGTAAACTTTTTGCTGACCACCTTCTGTGGAAAAGTGTTGAATGTTGAAAGTGAAACTCAAGATGCGTACGTGATGTCATGACGAGCCTACCTGGTCGCGTTAGTCTTTCGATCGGCAGGGGAACTTTCAACAATTTTTCCATATATTGAACAGCGTCGGCCGAAAGTTTTTTTTTTACTTTATAAAGTTTTAAATATGGATATTTTTCTTACACAAACACATTAACACCCCAGAGCCGCGTGGAGCACGTTATTTGATAGGCAGATGCACATTTTAGGGACTTCAAAAACAGAACAACTATTAATCCAGTTTTAATGCTTGGATTAGCCTGGACTTTTGTAATATAACTCCGATTTTATTCGTCTGAAAGAAGAATGTCATATACACCTAGGATGACTTGAGGGTGAGTAAATTATGGGCTAATTTTCATTTTTGGGTGAACTATCCCTTTAACATGAACATTCTATTTGTTACATGTTTTCTAATGTTGAAAATTTACACATAAGCAATATATGTAAATTCAAAACATAATTACTCTTAAATTAACACTAACACACTGCTACAGTAAAAACACTGTTTTTCGTGTGGATTCCACGTGTACCAGATCTGGGCCAACACTATGTTGCTGTTTAGGAGAGTGTTAATATTGATTTTATAAAAAAGTTAATTTAATACTAAGTTAATATTAACTTATATTTAGACACAATATTACTCATAACTTTCTCTGTTTTGATCCGAAGCCACCAAAGAATTAACAACACAATGAATTCCTCAATGAATCAATAAATGAGTCAATGACTCACTCATAAGAACAGTGGCTGTTTCTCAATATGCGTTCTTAAGCAATCTTGCGTCCTTGTGTTATCGTACTACGTCATCATCAACTGTCGAAGTTCAATTCCAATACTCAAGTACAGAGGATGCATTAAAGAACCCGGATGTGCTCTTGATTTCGAGGAAGCATCAAATGCAGACTTGGGAAAATTGAAATGTTAAAAATCCCAGAAGACGCTGCGGGTGATCGACGTACGGAAGCCTGTAAGCGTTTAAGTTCTTGTTCTTACATATGAGATTTCCACTACAAGCTCGCAAATACTTGACAGCTCGTGAAAGTAAACATTTGTCTGTTGCTTCATTTTGTGATAATCTGAAGAATGTCTGCAGTATTTTATTGCCTATTTTATTTATAACCCTGCCGACACAGGACAAATGTTTTACTGTGCGTCTTTAGTAAATCCTGACAGTAGCTTTTTAACACCAAATGAGGGTTTAGCGCTAGCGCAAGCTGCTAGTAAATTCGGCCCCTAATGTCTCATTAACACACAGTCCCTTGTCACTACCTACTGGCGCAACAAAGAAAGAGTTCCCACCAGCCAACAAAATATCAAAGTCTGTGAATGCCAGAGGCCAGAGTGCCATAATTTGTGCTCTTTTAAGTTCAATAAATCATACTAAGCCACTTGTGTGAGTTACAATTAATAATTAAATAAGCTGAATTTCCAAGAATCATTGTTTCAGTTTAGTCCTTTTCCAGGAAATGTCTACATGCAAAGATTTAAATTGATTCTGGCCTTAAAGGGGTCATATATCATAAGGAATCAGATTGTCCTTGATCTTTTGAGATGAAAGAGTCCACTGTACTATATGAAGAAATACAGTAAGCTCAGAACTACATATCATTCTGAAGGACATCCTTCTTAACAGTTCATGTGGCACATTTCAGGTTGGCTTGTTTTGTGAACCTGTCAAAATGTAATGCAGGCGTTACAAAAAAGATGATCGAAATTGGACTAAAAACAAGACAGCAGTGCTGATGCTCATTTCATATGCAAAAAGGGGGTTTACACAGTTGAAGCACATCACCAATAAAAAGTTTAATTTCTAAGGGTTGGAGATGGAAAATTGGTAATCGTCATGTAAAAGTAAATGTCAACTATTTTTGGACTAATAAAAAATAATAATAACATTATATGCGTACTTCAAAGAGAAAAATTATACAAGAATAAAGGATAATACAAAAAAATGAGTTACGTATGTAATTTTATTGTACGTATCTTATAAGATGCCCAATTCGTATGAATTTGAATGAATTACCTACTCCTAACCCCGCCCCTAAACCTACCTGTCACTGGGATTTAGACAAATCGTACGAATTCATTCGAATTAGCAACGTGATCTCATGAGAATACGTGTTTGTTTGTTTTTTTATGTAAAGTGTGATCCTACCACACGTACAATAAACACACTAAAACGTACAATATCGACGTATTGACAGCACTTAAATGTAAAAAATGTACGTATCCAAGTGTGAACGTGTACCAATTCCAAGACGGAAATTACATAAAAAACGTCATATTCCTCCATTTAGATTAATTTGAATAAATCTTGCATACATGATCCAACCAAAAAAAACATGTCCAGTATTTTCTGGAATTTAGTGGAAACAGCCCAAACTGTCTGCAGGGTGCAAGAGCACACAGGGCCTGATTTATACACTTTCAAAAATGAATTTATAACCAAAAAAATAAAAAAGCATCTCTTTTTTGGGGGTTGGGGGGGGGGTGTAATTACAGCTGTGACAACATATACTTACATGTTTATCACTTTTAGCAGTGTTTTATGAAACTTCAAAGGGTTTCCTGTAAAATGACACCAACATTTTTAATTTGGATCATTGTATGTGGGGAAGCTTTTCAATTTGGGTAGGCCAAATCCAGGTGGAAATGGTACCAGAGGAATTTAGTGTAAATAAGTTACTGTGTGAAAAACAAATGCCAAAAAAGTAGAGACTCTAAGCTTTCAAATGGTACCATATATGAGGTCAGAGCTCCTCCACAGACATTTAAAATGTAAAATATATACATGAGGATGTCTGTACAGGGTTAGCAGAGTTTAAGTGGTTAATAGTTTACATTCTGCTCTGTACCTCACACAAAACTATTATATACCACCAGAGAGCACTGCAACACATCGTCATTTGAACTACTTTTGGTACCGTTTTTTTACATTTTCGCAATAAATAAATTATTATTGTGATTAACGTTACACTTGTTTGTCTGTTATGCTTTTATTTATAACAGTATGTAGTTTTAATAAATGGTTATGGGTAGGTTTAGGGATAGGTGTAGGATCAGCCGTTCAAAATATATATTTTAATGCTATATTGTTAACGTTACTAAAATTAAAATTTTCCTTTTAAAATTTCATTTTTGTCCATTTACGTTTTATTCTCTTTATATTCTGTATACAATGGCATGTTTAGGTTTGGGGGTAGTGTTAAGGGATTTTACATTAATCTAGCCTGACGTCTTTATACTCAGTTCTAATCAGAATATGAGTCTGATGCTGCTCCATTAGGCTGTGATTATGGGGCGTGTTTCAACCGAACCAGGAACGACCTCAATTGGATAGACCTACAACCAACTGTGTTGCCAAGTCTGCGGGTTGAAGCGACCCCAATTATGTGATATACAGAATAAGTACCGTTATGCTGCGTTCCCACCGAGCGCGAATAGAGCGTCTGCCGCGAGTGATTTCCATGTTAAGTCAATGGAAAGGCGCGTTGACATGCATCTGGAGGTCCTGCGGCACGATGGACACGATTCCGCCTCATTCGCGTATCCAGTTTGCGCGAATGACGCGAATTGAGCGTCTTGCGCGAATGGTGCTTTTTGTGCATTCATGCGTTTGAAGCAAATTCGGATCTGACGCCTGAGTTGAAAAATCTGAACTTTGGTGTCAATTCGCGCCGCGTTAACCAATCAGGAGCCTGCTTGCGGCTGTCACGTGGTAAAGTGACGTGATGAGAAACCCTGCATAATTTAAAAATACTACTATTGTGTTACAAAATGTAGTTTTAAGACTTTTTCAGGTGAGAATGTAGTTGTTTAAAGCTCAAATATGTGTTTTATTTATAAAGAGAGCGCCTATTTAAAAAAATAATCTTCTGTTTGTGGAGTTGTGAGATCCAGGCGGACACCGGGCGCTCAGCGCTCATTAACCCCGGCGAGAGCAGCCTTTCCTCAGCCAGTCCTTCTGACATTTGCCGCTGGCTCTGATGTCCTGTAGTGGTTTGTCTTGTGTGGATCTAACAGGCGATCTTTGGTGTCATGAATCTACAATTTGTTGTCTGCCAAATCGTTTTGACTGAGGGCAAAGAGAAGTTTCATAACTTTAGTTTTTAAGGATATTTAAATATACATGCAGTGAAGATAATGTAGGAGTTGCCGGGACCACATTTGTGTGGCTATTAATGTTTAATATATAATGAAAATGAAAAGAGGCAGAGTGGTGTTTTTCTAGACGCGGTAGACTCTATTCGCGTTTGGAGTGAACGCAGCATCAGAAGACAAAGATGAGTGTAAATGATCTTTGCCGGTGTTGTAAAAAAAGCATTTAAGGATACACAGAGTACTTAACCCTTTAGGCGCCAGAGGTTTTTTCCTAAAACGTTTGATTTTGACATCTTCATTTCAAAAGGCTATATCTTAAAAGTGAGAAATATTAGAGAAATTAGAGAAATATTAAGGATGACCCAAAGTTTATGTAGGGATTACATTTTCCCATTTAATTTGCATATTATGACGTCATATGGTGGTGGCCATCTTGGATTATAGAATTTTCATGAAAAGTCACATTTAAATGAAAAAATGCAGCACTTCTTTCCCCCAAAATGTATGCTTCTGTATGCTATATTGCACAATACTGAATGCTCAGGTAAATAGTGAATAGTAAACAAACTATTTGTAAATCGTAAATCGTTACTAATAAATGGTAGAAACAAACCGAATGCATGTAGCGGTTGGCTTTTGCTGTAGAGATTTCCATTTACTACATACAGTAGGCACTCTGATTCCATGTATGGGGCACATGTATATTATTCATATGACACACAAAAACAAGTAAACAAGACCTGTTTAGTTCAAAAGCTCACTCGCCACGGCAAGGCAGAGATCATGAGTGAGATGACGAGACGAGAGACAGACGCGCGCGCGCCTGCCGAGTGTGCACAGTTCGGACTACTGTCATTGTCATTGCGACTCCCCACCCTGCCTCCAACTGTCCTATGAATACTTTGACCTCATCTAACATACCCATTAGACAAAGTGGCATTAGACAAAGTCTCCACCACAATACTGTGGTGTTACTGTTTCACAATACCGCGATTGCGGAGAGGCACACGATCAGAAGACAAAGCTTCATGGCTAGCGCGGTAAAAATCTCCCGCCTCGTTCCCCACAACACTAACACGCCTGCTAACTTCGCGATGAACACTCCGGCCCCGGGAAACATTGTTTCCACCACTAACATTGGGCAAAGGACCATCTACATCGGGCAAAGGATTCACTGTTTGTGCTTGGTGTAGGGCTATACTTTCACTTTCAGAATCATGTCATCTTCTGAAGGCAGATATTCTCCTTCAGAATTAGGGTCCGTGAATAGAAGACCTAACACTTCATTGCGGGTAAGCTTTATTGATGCCATTAGAAAATAATAATAATAATAATAATCTAATGTAAATACTCGCTGATGTTGACAATATTGCTCTGATAAAATGGCTCACTCGCACACTAGCTCCGCTTTTGTTCGCACTGATTCAATGCGCTCTTGCTCGAAGATTTTGTATAGAAGCATGACGTTTTTTTGAGTCAGGGATGAAGTATGACATGTCTGCCATCTAGTGGAGGGGAGGTCGAACAAAATTTTATACCCTATTTGACAAAATCGGCCGTTTTATTCAGTGCCGCATCTTGTCGTGTAAACTCGACCATGGTGCCTAGAGGGTTAAGAACATGATTATCATTTCTGAGCGAAATAGTAAAAGGTGAATGCATATACAAACAAGTTCTCAGTTTATGATTAGAACAAATTCAACCCAAGCGCCTTTGATGACGTGGATGATTACGTTACTGTTTATCATCTGTCCATTATCGTCTAAAGCCCACCCTGACAATTTCAGTGGTCCGAACAGTTTCTTTTCGGGCATAATTACTCCTCTACGGATCAAGTCCAGACCGAACTGCCCGACCTCAAATGTTGTGGGCTCCAGGCTACATCCAGGCTAACATTAATCTATAAAATGGTAAAATGGTTATACAGATATCTTTGATATATAAAAAAAGATTTGAATCTTTACTCGTATTAAGATTCGTATTCTTAAAAAGAAAATGTATTTTACGTTACGTTTTTTAGCTGTAAAAACGTAATAATGCTATGTTTAAATGTTGCTAATACATCCATATTCTACGTTTTAGCACTTCTCCAAACGTACAAAAACTTATGTTTTGTCTCTTTGAAAGTTACGTATTAATACCTACGTATTAACAATGAGACCAGGCTGGAATTAGCCAGCTCGTAAAATATGTACGAATTGGTCGTGAGATAGCATTGACAGAGACTAATGGAAACGTTAACGGACAACTTTTTTCCATGCAGGGATTACAGAGCTCCTTCATTAAAACAGATTTGTAGACTATTGCGTTAAAGTAATCCAGTCAAGGAACATGAATTGTACATATTTTAAGTAGGTTGAAAAATTATCTAAAAAAGAATATAACAGATGCAGAGACGTAAATGGTAACTATAAAAGAATATCTGAACATAATCATCTTGCTGAAATCATTAAACCATCTGTTTTCTATCTATTAATTCGCCCTCTGAGAGAAAACGAATGCAAAATGTATGACATCTTGTTAATATAACTGTGAGATGATTTCTCCCTCAAGAAAATATAGCTCCTTGTAAAAAAGAGGCCTATTATGCACTTAATTTTTTTTTACTTATAATGCCAGTCAAGGTTTTTGTGCCATTTAAATTATAATTTCTCTGACCTTTACACACATATTACTACCTTTAAAAAATTCTATAAATGACCTTTTTGTTGTGATTACCTTTGTTTACTGGCATACTTCACACTGCCATTCATTAGCATAGCAGAAGTTGCTGAATACTGAATATGTGTTAATGTGTATGTGTGGGAGGTCATTTTAACTTGCTTTAACAGTTTTAACAGTTTATGAATATGCTGTTTTTGCCTATTTTCATGCATAGTTTAGAGCGTCTTTATTTCTAGTAAAATGTTAACCAGTAATTACTGCAAGTTGACGTTGAGTGATCCTAAAGCCAATATACACCAGGAAAAAACGCATTAAAATAGATTAACTGATAGATTGAGTGATAAAGAGAGGAATGAAAGAGAGAAGGAGAGTGTGGAGGACAAGCTGAACAAATCTCTTACTGATAACAGATGAAGGAAATGGCATTATTGAAGGAGAATAGACAGAACTACTGAGCGGAATGATGAATTTCTGTGCACAGCCGGATCAGGTGACATGAGGTCACTAAGGTGCTGAATCAATGTTTGAACAGATATAGATGCCAAAACATCTTCTTTAATGTGAATTATACTAGGCAACCAGACTCAAAATGAGATAAATACATAGAAATACATCAAAAGGTTGGACATAATTGACTGAATATATTTTTTTGCATAACCTTAAAGTTAAAAACCTTTTGATCTATACAGGCTTTTGCCTAAATGCTTGAATTTAGGCATGGATTTTGTAGACTAAAAATTGATTTTGTTGACAAATACAAATTGTGCATACATATTTCATTATTATTCAATTCATTAGATTTTTTTTTTACTTAGTTTATTCAATTCAGTTCAATTCATTTATAAAATGCATTGAAGAATCTATAAGCTTGATTGAAAGTTTTTTTAATATATACTTCAATTTCCATTAAATCAATATTTTTTTTTCACAATCACTTTGACTCTATTCTCAAATTAGATTTTTTTTCCCCTCAAAATTATTAGCTAAAACTGAAACCATAAAAAGTATTTTTGTTACCTGAAAAAAAAGTTATATTGATATATACAGTATATGAAAGTGAAGTGAAAGTGAAGTGACGTGTGGCCACTTTGAATTTGTGCTCTGCATTTAACCCATCCAAGTGCACACACACAGTAGTGAACACACACACACACCGTGAACACACACCCGGAACAGTGGGCAGCCATATTGCTGCGGCAGAATTGACAGAATTGAGACCGATCAGAATATACTTGACAGAATATAATTGACAGAATATATACCGATCTGGCATAACATTATGACAGGTGAAGTGAGTAACACTGATTATCTCTTCATCATCTCACCCATTAGTGGGTGAGATGTATTAGGCAGTAAGTGAACATTTTGTCCTCAAAGTTAGAAGCAGGAAAAATGGGCAAGCGTAATGATTTGAGCGAGTTTGACAAGTACTAAATTGTGATGGCTAGACGACTGGGTCAGAGCATCTCCAAAACTGCAGCTCTTGTGGGGTGTTCCCGGTCTGCAGTGGTCAGTATCTATCAAACGTGCTCCAAGGAAGGAACAGTGGTGAACCGGCGACAGGGTCATGGCCAGCCAAGGCTCATTGATTAGGGTGACCATATTTTGATTACCGAAAACCAGGACACTCGGCCCGGCAATGAGATACTCAGATGATACTCAAAGTTTACTCAAAGATTCCTTATTAATTTCAATACATTTAAAGTATGCCCCCTCTGTATGGATAGAAAATTGTTATATTAGGGCCAGGACAGGACTTGACAGGACTTGAAAACAGGACATGTCTTGGGAAAACAGGACGTTTGGTCACCCTATAATTGATGCATGTGGGGAGCGAAGGCTGGCCTGTGTGGTCCGATCAAACAGACAAGCTACTTATGCTCAAATTGCTCAAGAAGTTAATGCTAGTTTTGACAGAAAGGTGTCAGAATACACAGTGCATCACAGTTTGTTGCGTATGGGGCTGCATAGCCGCAGACCAGTCAGGGTGCCCATGCTGACCCCTGTCCACCGCCGGAAGTGCCAACAGTGGACACGTGAGCATCAGAACTGGACCACGGAGCAATGGAAGAAGGTGGCCTGTTCTGATGAATCACGTTTTCTTTTACATAACATGGATTGTCGGGTGCGTGTGCGTCACTTACCTGGGGAATACATGGCACCAGGATGCACTATGGGAAGAAGGCAAGCCGGTGGAATAATGCGCTCTGCCACAAAGCAAAAATGGTTCAGGAATGATTGGAGTATCACATCAACGAGTTTGAGGTGTTGACTTGGCCTCCAATCGAGCATCTGTGGAATGTGCTGAACAAACAAGTCCGATCCATGGAGGCCCCACCTCGCAACGTACAGGACTTAAAGAATCTGCTGCTAACATCTTGGTGCCAGATACCACAGCACACCTTCAGGGGTCTAGTGGACTCCATGCCTCGATGGGTCAGGGCTGTTTTTTTCAGCAAAAGGGGGACAAAAAAAAATTGGTCATAATGTTATGCTTGATCGGTATATATATATGAACAAACAGCACCGATGATCGCACAAGAAAGTTGGGTATGAAATGTATTTTCAGTAATGACTTTCTTTAGTCTTTAATAAAAAATACACAATTATTTGAATGTTGCAAGACAAAGTGCTCCTGCTTAAATCAACTGATATAAAAATGAGTTTTAGTCATGTGGCACATATTAAATCAAACATTTTGTTTATTTGTTCTGGTGGTTTGATGCCTTGCAAAAATTATTTGTATTTTGAGATGGATGGTGATGGAGATCAATGACTGTGAGGAAGGAGAGAGAGATGTGTCTCAATTCTGTCTTTTGCCTCTGCAAATGTAAAATTGAGACGAATGAGACCAGGTAAACATTTCAAATTACACACAAAAGACGAGTGTGAGGGAATAATGGAGAAAAAGAGAGCATGTGTGTCAAAAAAAGTATGAGAGAGAGGCAGGGAATGTAAGAGAGGGAGTCAGATTGTCTATATCTGAAACAGACGGACGGACGGATGGATGGATGACTGGATGGATGGATGGGCGGACAGATGTGCATAGACAGATAGAAGATGGATGGACAATGGATGGATGGATGAATGGAAATTAATAGATAGATAGAAGACAGACGGACGGACGATGGATGGATGGATGGATGGATGGATGGATGGATGGATGGATGGATGGATGGATGGATGGATGGATGGATGGATGGATGGATGGATGGATGGGTGGATGGATGGGTGGATGGATGGGCAGACGGACGTGCATAGATAGATAAAAGATGGATGGACAATGGATGGATGGATGGATGAACGGAAATTAATAGATAGATAGAAGACAGACGGACGGACAGACGGACGGACGGACGATGGATGGGTGGATGGACGTGCATAGATAGATAGAAGATGGATGGACAATGGATGGATGGATGGATGGATGGATGGATGAACGGAAATTAATAGATAGAAGACGGACGGACGATGGATGGATGGATGGATGGATGGATGGATGGATGGATGGATGGATGGATGGATGGATGGATGGATGGATGGTGAGGTAAGGAATGTAAGAGTGGTAGACAGATTGTCTAGCCATATACTCTATGTCGGAAACAGGCAGATGATAGAAAGATAGAATGATAGAATGAACAAACGATAGAACGAACGATAGATAGATAGATGATAGATAGATGGATGGGCGAATGGACGTGCATAGATAGATAGAAGACGGATGGACAATGAATGGATGGATGGATGAACGGAAGTGAATAGATAGATAGAAGACAGATGGATGGACGGACAGACGGACGGACGATAGATGGATGGAAGGATGAAAGGTTGGATGGATGGATGGATGGATGGATGGATGGATGGATGGATGGATGGATGGATGGATGGATGGATGGATGGATGGATGGATGGATGGATGGATGGATGGATGGATGGATGGATGGATGGATGGATGGATGGACAGATGGACGGTGAGGTAGGGAATATAAGAGTGGTAGACAGATTGTCTAGCCATATAGTCTATGTCAGAAACAGGCAGACGATAGATAGATAGATAGATAGATAGATAGATAGATAGATAGATAGATAGATAGATAGATAGATAGATAGATAGATAGATAGATAGATAGATAGATAGATAGATAGATAGATAGATAGATAGATAGATAGATAGATAGATAGATAGATAGATAGATAGATAGATAGATAGATAGATAGATAGATAGATAGATAGATAGATATTCCACATAGCATTTGAAGGAGCAATTGCTTCTTCACTGCAGACTATTTTAAACTAGAGAGTATTTTTTAGATCCATTTATTAAAATTCATCATGGTGGAAGCATGATCCACTGGGGTATGCATACCCTACTAGCACATACATTTTCATATCATTCACATCAAACCAACTTTGCCCAGTCCCTCACGACCTCTGCATGCTGGTGCAGAGAAGAGTTCCCGCATAGCCAAGGCTTCACAAAGGACAGTGGTGAGAGATCGAGGAAAAATACAGTGAATAATGATTATAGTATCTGATTAATGTCTAAAAATAGAGAGCGCTGGCAGGGTAGAGCTGATCTAACTGGTTGTGGAGTTATGCACGGGTGGGAGAGGAAGGCCGTGGACGATGCAGAGGTTAGGCGGAGACTTGATTTACTTTGCACAGCCCCAGCTGCTCTTGAAAAGAGGGAAATGAAAATCACCCCATATAGCTTGATGGATGGGAGAAACTCCATTATGAGGGGTGCAGGTCATTTCTGATGATGCCAGACAGTCAGTCAAAAAAGACAGACGGGAGGAGAGAAAGCAACAAGCGGTTCTCAGAGAAAACATCCTAATGAATACATTCATTTAACTGCGACTAATTACAAGGACAATCAATGCTTTATCTGTCATATTATGAAGGGACGCCGATAGGTAATTAAACAGTCCAAATGGTCTGAAAGGTTAATTAAAGAACTTGCTTGGAAAGGTCAGGACATCCTGACAGTGATTATGGAGGCTTTGTTAACTTGTTTCGTCTGTGAGGTGCAGTTTTCTGTGATTGGAATCTAATATTTCCCCATTATCAGCGCAACCACAAGTCTATTCAAAGATGTTACAAAGCAAATTTGACCAGTAGTGTACACACACACACACACACACACACACACACACAAATGGACTGTTAAGATAAGCTTTTGCTTCGTTAAATAATTAAATGGTGTCTAAATGATTTTTTTAACAATTAGTTGCAAACATTTCGCAAATCATAAATTATGACATTTTAGGAAATGGTCATGAAGCCTCCAAGTGCAGTTCTTGACCTTCTCATCTTAGCTGTAAAGTTGATGGACATTGCATTTGCAAAGCAGCCTGTGCAAAGCAGCATGTGTTGAAAAGTGTGCAAACAATTACATTTAGATATTCACTTTAAATTGACTCGCTGTAATTAAGCAGTCAAAGCACGGTGAAATCATTATTTGCCTTGCATAAGTTATTGGTGGTTGTTTCATTAATTATTCAAATGTAAATTAAAGCCATTAAAAACGAATCAATTGGGGTTTTCTGTTATTCGGTAAAGTTGCTCTGATGCAAACAAAGCCATACCCAATCTTGAAAAACAAACTGCGAAAGCGAAGCAAACAACAGGTAATTGTGTTAATTTCGACGCAGAACCGTAATGTTTAACAGAACCCACACAAAAAAAACACACCTTGAGTTTTTCTTGCTGCCAAGTTTTGCACAGGTATATAATTGTGGCTCATTTATTATCATTAGGCAGAATTAATAGCCTGTGCAAACAGTTTTTCAAGAGAATCAATTTCTGACATTTGGTCTGAAAGGGCGTAAATGCAGTTGTTATTTATTGCACCTGTCCCTATGTCTTTAATATTGATAGATAATGCATAATAATACATAGAATTTGTATATATTTTTTTTTAAATACAGTAGTCCTGCTCCTACTAAACAAAGATTTAAGAACATTTGTTTATCTGTTTGTTTGGCTTTTGTCTTCCTCAACGATATTTGTAACATACTTGCACTGTTGCATCATGAGCAGTTGGCAAGAACCGGGCCAAACACATCAGCAATCAAAGCGGAGAAAGATGCAGCATGACTAGGATTATTTCGACAGCAGGTGAGAGACAGATGGAGAGGGACCACATGTCATTGTGATCTTTGATCACTCCGCATATATCTTCTGTTTCCCTACCCAAACTCTCAGTCAAGTGAGGAAACAGAAAAGTCATTTAAACTTCATTTTAGGTCATCCAAAAATGAAAATTAGCCCATGGTTTACTCACCCTCAAGTCATCCTAGGTGTATATGATATTCTTCTTTCAGACGAATAAAATCAGAGTTATATTAAAAAAGTCTGGCTCTTCCAAGCTTTATAATGTCATTGACTTGATGGTTTGTTTTTGAAGTCCATACAAGTGCATCTATCCATCATGTAACTGCTCCACATGGCTCTGGAGGTTAATAAAGGCCTTCTGGAGCAAAGTGGCGTGTTTGTGTACGAAAAATATCTATATTTAAAGCTTTATAGACTAAAATAACTAGCTTCCGGCGGTCAGCGGTACGCAAGTCGACTTATGGCGAAAGTGTAACTCTTGACCCATGAACCCTTGACACATGCGTATTGACGAAGAAGCACAGAGGATAGAGAAATTATATCATGAATTGGAAGTGTAAAATTAGATTTTTTTTAAGAGAAATGGCGGAGGATTTTGATATAAGAGAGGGGCCTGAGTTTGTTGCCTATCCACAAGAGGCATCAAATTTTGCGTCATCCACTTGTGATCCAATCAACCAAAATGCTTCTTAATAGGTATCCATAGAATCACTGACTGACAAGAAGAGTATCATATGGCCTCATATTACAGACCAGACTTTTTTCCTCAATGGCAGGATGTTTGGAAGCGAGTGAAATGTCCCTGCCTCCTTTTTTAAATCAGCATTGATATGTCTTTAATATGAGATGCGAGTAAATGACATTGACCACTACAGGGTTTCTGAGAACTTATGGTTCATACAGCTGATGTTGATCTTCACACACACACACAAAATCATCACATTATACTTGGATAACTTTCGATATACGTTTGTGTTGTTTACATTATATTCACTTACGCACCGATTGCCAAGAAGACACTCATGACCCATGACCGGGAACAAACAAACACAATTGCAGAACTCTGTTGCTGCTCCGGAAAAACAAACTGCATCCACTGTTTCCTTAATGCTGGGTAAATTGGGAAGCTGAACAAGGTTATCTTTCCCTCACAACCAAAAGTACACTTCTTTAGTGACATTGTTGATTTCGTGGTCTAAAAACAAAATGACAGCGCTGCCACACACTCATCCGGGAGAAGTGCCCACAAGGAATTTCGCCCTTTATGAAGTCATACAGGGCCATACTAGGGGAAAAAAAAAACTTTCCAAAACTTGTTTGAATCCTGAAGGAGTGTATTTGGCACAGAAATACTTTTTTTTGTGTGTGTGTGTTTAGCATGCAAATCCAAATCTTTAACAGTGTAAATAAGTCTGAATGCATGAAACAGCATTAGACCCCCCCTTTTCACTCATACAACACAGACACAGACAAACTAGAAATTAAAAAATAAACTGCAAACTAAACTCTAAAAATAAACGTGGTACTCATTTATTCAGTTCATGCAACAACATATATTACTGCTCCGCTTGAAGACTGAAAAAGTGTTGGCTTAAACATACCTGTATTATACCTATAGGCAAAATTTTTTGATAGGCTGGTTAGATGCCCAAAATGTTCAAATGCAATCTACGCCCCTGACTGTAGGCAACTGAGACTGGGGAAGTCTATTATTCTGTCCTGGAGTTTTTCTTTTCTTTTAGATGGGTTCCTCAAGCCTCTAGTGTAATATGGAGGACATAACACAGGTTAATTGAGGTTTTTTTTTCTCTCACTCTCACTCTCTCTCTCCCTTTTTCCCTCTGCCAAAGATTGCCACCGCATGCCGAACACAGAGATGTGACTGGAAGGCGTCATTATGTAGGAAGCTGCCAGGTTTTACACTCGTTTGTAGGAATGTATTAAGCAAAGAAGGGTGGTGCGATACTCCCCGTGCATACACCTGCTCCTGTGCCTCCAAGAAATTAATTCACACAGACTTATTAACTAAAAGCTTTCCAGGTCAAATTAAGCTGACTCTTTCGGAAAGGTAATGCAAAAAGAGCACTAGTTCAAAAAATTCTATCATCCAGTTCTAGGAAATAAGACCGATACAAGACTCCATGGTCTCTTAAAATGCTACGCAATGCTATAAAGATTTAGTTTTTACATTTAGATCTGCCCACACATTTGATTGGCTACACGGCAAACTAAATGGTCCACTTTTCTCTGTACTTGTCTGTGAGTAAATTTGGACATTGACTACGCCGGAAGGGCTGCCACTTTTGCAAAGTTTGTGCTTTCTGTTTAATAATCATTTGAAACTTAGCAAACTGGCAGCTCCAGTAGTAAAGAAAGGATTCCTCTTATGGCCCTTTCATATCTACCTTGTTTGGTCCGGATTTTCTGACTTTTCAATTTCAAAACAATCAAAAACAATCAAAAATTACAGGTGTGAAACCTCCCCCGGACCACGGTCCAGACCAAACAGACGAAATTTGGTCAGACAAAAAGAGGTAGTCTCGGTTTGGTCCGTTTGTAATGTGAAAGCATTTTATGTATGGTTCTGACATTCAGACCATTTACAGCAAGTTCCAGTGGTTTTGGAGGTGCCAGGGCTCACAGGATTGCTTGCAGTCTTCTCCTCCTTTCCTGCCGGCAAAGATAAAATGTTTGTACAACGAGGACGTTCACTTTGAACTAGCCTCAAGTATAGTTGTTGCTGCAGATAGTAATGCCATAATAATAACAGTATAGTGGCAGCAATATGCGTCTTTTCATTCATTCTTGTCAAAGTTATCCGTCGAATTGACAACACGCTGATGTCAGACGCCTGTCTGTTTACAAACTAATCAAGATGCAGCCCACATAGATGATGACGACAGGACGTAAGTATGTCAAGTAAAGTTCTTAAGTGCGCTCCCATAATTGCAATGTGAAACCAAAACTAACCGAATATATAAAATGTATCAAAACACAAACTTTGGTGCGGACCTTGGTGCGGACTTTCAGGTGTGAAAACGCCCTTAAACTCTGTCATGGAAACTAGCATGTATAAACCTAATTAAACTATTTAATATTAAATTAAAAAGGAATTTATACCTTTATGCTGTATAGCTACATGTATGATTCAGCTGCTGGCTCCAACTTCTCCCGAGACGCGGTAATGCATTTGATGCGTGACTCTCGTAGTGCATTATTGGTATTCTCTAGTCGTTGAGTATCAGTTGTACACACGTTATTGTTGCAACCATAGACAGTAAAAAAAAGATGGACGATGTGCCTTCACTCTTTTCCGTTGAAATAAGTGAAGCCGCCAGTATCCAAATATGCCGCTGACATCTTGGGTCTCGAGCAACAGAGGCCCTGTCCCAAATGGCACACTTCATGTGCACTTTCGGTCTTGTGGACTTACAATGGCTGCTGTGTGCACGTGTCCGTTAAGTCCACGAGACCGCAGGGTGTCCCATTTGTCGACAGCCGACTTCTTCCTGGCAGTCAAAGTGACATTACACCGTGAAAGTGCGGACTCAGAGGAAGACCGTGAGGGTTTAGGGTGCCATTTGGGACAGGGCCTTAGAACCCAAATCTAAGCAGTAGTGAGTGTGAAGTGGAGCCACGATATAAAGGTCCCACCCACACTCCCGCCTAATCAACAACTTTTTGTGAAATTATGGAAATGTAGAAATTATGTAGAATGTAGAAATGTAGAAATATTTCTTAGTTTCACTCATTTATAGAGCTTAGTTTTATATTATCATTTTTCTCTTTTGCTAGCTTCAGTTATTATTTAGGTTATTTTGTTTTCTTTATTCGTAGGTGTTAGTTTGTCTGTTTTCTCTCGTTGTTTGTGTCTCTGTGTTAGTGTGTGTGTATGTGTCTTGTGTTGGTTCCTGCCCTGTGTCCAGAGTTTCCCCTGGTCATTGACTCTCCTGGCCTGGCTACCAGTCTGGTTCTGCAGCAAGCCATGTCACCAACTGTCAAGCCTGGTTCCCTGAGCCGCTTCCTTGTCTCCATCGTTGGCCATCACATACTTGCCATCTCTACCCTGACCAGCCACTTCTCCCATTGTGTCCTGCCCCTATTGTTTGGACTTTGTTCCTGTCTCACCATTCTTGTCTTGTGTCCGATATTGTTACTAAATTTCACCCCCTGCTCATTCTGCATCTGGGTCCTCACTCTAAGTACCCTGACAATTACATTTCATTGAGAGTCAAGTCACCGTTATTTATATTGCACTTTTTACAATGCCGATTGTTTCAAAGCAGCTTCAGTGTCAAACAGAATTCTGCAACAGAATTTGATTCGGCTGGACAGCCGCTCTGGAGGAAAAAGTGATGTCATCCAGCTCAGATCAATTCTCATGTGGTTTCAATGCAGGCAGATCAGTAAAATAGTTGAATACTTAGTGTCTCCAACTAAGCAAGCCAAAAGCCAAAGGCAACAGAGGTGGCAAGGAACCAAAACTCCATCAGGTGACGGAATGGAGAGAAAAACCTTGGGAGAAACCAGGCTCAGTCTCCTTTGTCCAACGAACAAACAGTGTTTGATTATAGGCAACATTACAAGTCAGAAGTCATATTAGATCGGAATATTCAGAATATTTGTCCAGTTCCATCTGATTGAAGATCGGAGTCATCGCGCCGGAGACGGGTTTGTTAAGGATGTCGTGTCGATGACAAAGGATGTCGTGTCTCTGCAAACACTTCAGGGATGCGTTGGTCGTGTCTAGCGCAGTTCCACCATCTGATCTGATCCGACTGACTACAGTAAACCTCGGGATAAACAGAGAGACTAAAATTAGCATAGATGCCATTCTTTTTATGATGTAATGAGTACATTAGGTGTTATGGGAAGTGTTCCCGGAGGGTGGGGTTTATAACCTATACTGCACCCAGTCACCTGGGCGATCGAGACACTTTAGCTTCACTTTTCAGGACTCCTGTGGCACACTTGGTTGCAAAACGTTCTCACTTCCAACTTGACACATACTGACACTTGGTCAGGACCCCTCGGCGTCACTTTTTATTGCACAGGGTACCCCTTTAGCGTCATTTTTCGACACACAGGGTATTGCATTGATTTCAGTTGTTTGCCCAATGTTTAAAACTTTATAGACTAAAATAGCTAACTTCTGGCGGATCGGCGTAAAATCGCATCGATTTACGACGAAAGAGTAACCCTCGACCCTTGAACGCTTGATGCATGCATATTGATAAATGCAGAAGCGCAAACGTCGGGGGTTACTCTTTTAGTGCAAGTTTGATGGCCGGAAGTTAGCTATTTTAGTCTATAATGTTTTAAATATGAATATTTTTCTTACACATACATGTGACTACGTTTCAGAAGGCCTTTATTAACTCCCCGGAGCTGTGTGGAGCAGTTATATGATGGATAGATGCACTTTTATAGACTTCAAAAAACGACCCATCAAGTCAATGCCATTATAATGCTTGGATTAGCCAGGACTTTTTTAATATAACTCTGATTTTATTCGTCTGAAAGAAGAATGTCATATACACCTAGGATGACTTGAGGGTGAGTAAATCATGGGCTAATTTAAAGTTTTGGGTGAACTAACTCTTTAAGAGATCTGGGACAGCTTTTTACCATTTTTCCCATCGTTTAACTAGCAAAAGTGGATTGGGACATGCCCTAAGTGCACCTGCGCCATGCGCTTCAGACCATGCGCTCAGATCGTTAAAATAGGACCCTAAATCTTCTTTCTTCTTAGAACTTCTTTCTCGTTTTTTGGATGCCATGTCATGTGCGAGACTGCGGAAGACATGGGTACAGGGGTCAACGTGTCCTTCATGTTTAAATAGAAAAACAATAAAAGAGCAGCGCAGTGGAATACAAGAATGCGTTCGGTGTGAATGGCCCCTATGACTGTGTTTTTGTTTAAGTGTGTTTGTGAGCGAGTAATTCTAAAGAAAAACAAGCAGACCAGATGCAGTAGCTGTGTGACAGAATGGTGTCGCATACGCCTGAATGCTAGATGACATTCTCTCCATGTCAGCCCGGCTTCCAACTCCTTCCACCATCTCTGACACGCTGTCAGAATCAACAGGGACACCTCTAATGCAAGCAGATGTAATTGCAGCGCCTGAAATACAAGGGAAGCGTGTGCTTACAGAACAATGAAAGGGCTCAGTCGGTGTAAAGCTGCAGTGAGTGATTCATGTCTATCACGTGTCCACGTCATAGAGTCCATTATAGTGTATCTGAATCTATAGCAAGATCATGAGTTTCATTCCCTGTGAACATGTGTATTGATAAAAACGTATGCATTGCACACGCCTTAAGCATCTACCAAAAGTATAAGGATTACATTGTGTGCAATGATAGTTGAAATGTGAATGAAATAGATTGGTGGTGATGCAAATGCAATATTACAGCTTTGGTGACAAAAAAACCCCTAAAGATTAGATGCACTGTGGTAGAGACAGACAGAGAAATGGGACAAGGAAAATGATGGTTGGATAGACGTGATACAGTAAATTTTTGTTCCATTACTGCTTTTAGTCATTTTCAAACACATAAGAAGCTTATAATAATACAGTTTGTTCAATCTTGTGCTAGAGTTAAAAGCTAATGCTCTCCTAGCCTGAGCAACCATAAGGTATTGCTGCTTACAGAAGTGTGCCAGAGTCAAGCATGAAAAAGCTGAGAAATCTTTTATTCTCTATATGGTTCCCAGCATGCACTGTGGAATGTTTTTCCCCCTATTTGCTGGTTTATATTACATGAGCTGCTTTTGTTGTCGGTTTTAGTTATTTGTAATAGTCAGAGTTTATTTTTTAATCTATAGTTGTGCTTATTGATTATTACAGCATGTTGAGTTGTGCATGCTGAACAATAATATCTGTGATATAAAAAATTGTGAGCGTACAAAACTTTACTACCGTTCAAAAATGTTTGTCTTATTTTTATTTATTTATTGGGAAAGAAATGAATACTTTTATTCATTATGGATGCATTAAAATGGTCAAAAGTGACAATAAAGACATTTATAATTTACAAAAGACTGTGACGAGCAGGACGAGCGAGAGCCGTGAGAGAGTGACGCAAGACCGGTGAGTGATTGATGATGAGCGTCAGCTGCACGTCACACCAGTCTCGGATCTCTCACGGAGGAACTTGGATGCATAAAAGGAGGAACGACGACAGTGAAGGATGAGAGAGGACCAGGCCTAGACTTTGCGTTTTGTTAAGTGAGGGGCGGCAATGGCTCAGTGGTTCATGTAGGTTGTCTACAAACTGGAAGGTTGGTGGTTCAATCCCCGGTTCCACCTGACCAAGTGTCGAGGTGTCCATGAGCAAGACACCTAACACCAGCTGCTCCCGACCAGCTGGATGGCGCCCTGCATGGCTGACACCGCTGTCGGTGTATGAATGGGTGAATGTGAGGCAAGATGTAAAGCGCTTTGGATGGCCATGGGTCTGTTGAAAGCGCTATATAAATGCAGTCCATTTACCATTTATGTGTGTGCGCGGCAGTCGTCCGTGAGGGGCTGCCGCTTTTACTTTCAGTTTGTTTGTTTAGTTGATTAAAGTTTCTTTGAATGTTCGCCGATTCCCGTCTCCTCCTTCCCTGAACAAAGAACTGTATTACAAAGACAATTACAAAATATTTTTATTTCAAATCTATTTATTAAATTGTGAAAAAAATGTATACTAATAAGAAATTGTAGTGTTTGGTTCGTGTAGGTGTGGGAAGGAAGAAGACAGGGTCGGCATACTGGGACTGCACTCTTTTATTGATCTCACGATTCTCAAAACTGTCACGCACGAGGGCGTTCAAAACTCAAGACTTTCAATAACAACAGACAACGTTGCTCTCAGGCTCAATATCTTTCTCAAAACTCTGGTAACGCTAGGCAGGCGTTGGCAGTCCCAGTCTCTCGCTCTCATCTCTCTCTCCACTGCGGCTTATAAGCAGTCTCTCCACGCCAATTACTGCAATCAGAGACAGGTGTTATTCACCTGCACTTGACCTACTTACCGACCGCTCGGCTCCGCTCTCTCTCTCCCGCTACAGACCTCGCAAAACCATGCCCCCTCCGCCACAGAAATTATTATGAAGGATCATGTGAAACTCAAGAAAGTAATGATGCTGACATTTCAGCTTTAATTCAACCATTTGAAAACATTAAAATAGAAAACGTCTATTTTAGGAGGGGGAACGGAGACGTACGTTAGTGACTAACGAATGGGGGTTTCGCTTAGAAGCCAATTATCTTCGAGAATTCAACAGCGCCCAATGGCAGTGCCAATGCCATGGGCATGCGGAATTTGCATGCGTAACTCCGCCCCACCCTGTGGGTATATAAGGAAGTACGCTGGCAACATCGCATTATGTTACTGCTGCAGGAGCCAAGACTGAACTCCGCATACCAGCAACACAGCTGACGTGGCAAAGGAACGTACGTCTCCGTTCCCTCCTCAGGGAATGAGGTTTACATACGTAACCGAGACATTCCCTTTCGGTCAGTCACTACGACGTACGTTAGTGACTAACGAATGGGGGTTCCAATACAACAACGCCACTCAGCTGTCATCCAGTGCCCTGCGTAAGTGTGAGTACCCTGTCGTAAGACTAGTACGGACGAAGGACTCCCACTTATCACAGGATTACCAAGGTACACTGGGAAGCATATCCCAGTGAGGGAATGCCAAGATGCCTACCCGTAGGGAGGACTTAAGAATACACATATGACCCGCTAAGGGCTGCATATGGAAGATCTCTAGGGTACCAGCCGAAGGTGGATTTTTAACCCTAGGGGTGGCAGGGACTTGCCGAGGGAAAGACACCTGCTCGCTGAGGAGGCTTACGGTGGGAATACTCGTGTGGGGGTCGCCGGAGGGGAACCATGCACACGGAGCACCTGGCCGGACATGAGGGTCTGTGGAGTGTGCCCTAACCCCAAGGGGACCCCAAGGGGACATGGTCGACCTTGCTGCTGGTAAGCCAAAACAATGGTGTCCACTATCCAGTGAGACAACCTCGAGTTTCGAGAGAGCACTTCCCTTCCGCTCTCCACCATAACAGACAAAGAGCTGGTCTGAGGTCCTGAAACATCGCGTACTGTCTACATAGGCGCGGAGAGCGCGTACTGGACAAAGCAATGCCAAGGCTGGGTCTGCCTCCTCCAAAGGCAGCACTTGCAGGTTCACCACCTGATCTCGGAACGGAGTGGTAGGAACCTTGGGCACATATCCGAACCCAAGGCACGCTTCGTCAACCGAAAATGCTTGCAGGTCCCCGACCCTCTTAAGCGAGGCCAATGCGGTCAGCAGAGCCGTCTTCATAGACAAGAATTTAATCTCAGCCGACCGCAAAGGCTCAAAGGGAGGCCTCTGCAGAGCACTTAAGACTACTGAGAGGTCCCAAGAGGGAACGAGAGGAGAGCGAGGAGGATTCAGTCTCCTCGCCCCCCTCAGGAACCTGATGATCAGGTCGTGCTGACTTACCTTTTTGTCTCCCAGGAGATCGTGGTAGGCAGATATTGCGGCTACGTACACTTTAAGGGTGGAAGGAGACAGCCTTTGTTCCACCCCCTCCTGGAGAAACGATAGCACAGACCCGATCGGGCATTTCCAGGGGTCTTCTTGGCGGGAAGAACACCATGTGACGAAGAGGTTCCACTTCAACGCATAGAGACGTCGAGTAGACTCAGCTCTAGCGGAAGTGATGGTAGCGACCACCGCAGGTGGAAGGCTACTCAAACCTGCTGCGTCCCGTCCAGAAGCCACACGTGGAGCTTCCAGAACGCCGGACGCGGGTGCCAAAGGGTGCCCCGTCTCTGAGTTAAGAGGTCTGGTCTCAGAGGAATAGGCCAGGGAGGGGCTGTCGCAAGGAGTAGCAGTTCTGAGAACCAGGTCTGGCCGTGCCAATACGGGGCGACCAACATGACCTGCTCCTTGTCCTCCCTGATCTTGCACAGTACCCGTACAAGAAGGCTCACTGGGGGAAACGCATATTTGCATAGCCCTGACGGCCAGCTGTGCGCCAGTGCATCCGTGCCGAGGGTGCCCTCGGTCAGAGAATAATACAGGGAGCAATGGGAAGAGTCCTGGGAGGCAAACAGGTCTACCTGTGCGTCGCCGAACCGTTCCCATATCAGCTGAACCATCTGGGGATGGAGTCTCCACTCTCCGGGGAGAGGCTGAATCCGTGACAGCTCGTCGGCTGCACAGTTCAGGTCTCCAGGGATGTGGACAGCACGAAGGGACCTCAGGTGCTTCTGACTCCATAGAATGAGATGGCGGGCGAGTTGAGACATACGGCGGGAGCGTAGACCGCCCTGGTGGTTGATGTACGCTACTACGGCCGTGTTGTCTGTCCTGACTAGTACATGTTGACCCCTCAGCAACGCTCGGAAGCGGTGCAGGGCGAACCGTACTGCCAGTAACTCGAGGCAATTGACATGCAGACGGTGCTGGGGTCCCGTCCAGGAGCCCGCGGCTGCTTGTCCATTGCACATGGCACCCCAACCCGTGGATGACGCATCTGTTGATACAACAGTATGCTGGGAAACTCGTTCTAAGGACACTCCGGTCCGTAGAAACCTGAGGTTTGACCACGGGGTGAGAGTCTGTAAGCAGGCCCGAGTCACTTGTACCCGGAGCGTGCCAGACCGCCATGCCCATCTCGGGACTCGATCGCGTAGCCAGTGCTGAAGCGGTCTCATATGAAGCAATCCGAGCGGCGTCACCGCGGCTACAGATGCCATATGCCCCAGGAGCCTCTGAAATAGTTTCAGTGGAACCGCATTCTTGCCCTCGAGTTGACGAAGGGAAGTCAGCAGAGACTGCGCGCGCTCGCTCGAAAGCTGCGCGCACATGGCGACCGAGTCGATATCCATACCGAGAAAAGAGATCCTCTGCGCGGGGCAAAGTTTGCTCTTCTCCCAGTTGACCCGAAGGCCCAGACGGGCTAGGTGATGGAGCACCAAATCTCTGTGTCTGCAAACCTGCTCTCGAAAGTGACCCAGTATGAGCCAGTCGTCGAGGTAGTTCAGGATGCGGACCCCGTGCTGCCGAAGGGGCGCAAGGGCTGCCTCGGCAATCTTCGTAAAGACGCGAGGGGACAGAGATAGCCCGAATGGTAGAACTGCATACTGATATGCCCGCCCCTCGAAAGCAAACCGTAGGAACGGTCTGTGTCGAGGTAGAATGGAGACATGGAAGTAGGCGTCCTTCAGGTCGATCGCTGCAAACCAATCGTCTGGACGAACGCATTCGAAAAGGCGTTTCGCTGTCAACATCTTGAACGGAAACCGGTGAAGGTAACGGTTCAAGACGCGCAGGTCCAGGATCGGTCGTAGCCCACCGGTCTTTTTGGGTACAATGAAGTACGGGCTGTAAAACCCGTAGTTCATCTCGGCTGGAGGGACAGGTTCGATTGCACCCTTCGCCAGTAGGGTGGCAATCTCCGCTCGCATGACGGGGGCATTGGCCCCGATCATAGTGGAACGGACTCCCCGGAAGCAGGGAGGAACCTGCGCGAACTGAATCGCGTAGCCTCGCCTGATGGTCCTTGCAACCCAGCGGGACAGCCCTGGAAGCTGAAGCCAGACTCCCAGAAACTGCACCAGCGGGGTCATTCGGACCACAGACGTACCCGGTGTGGGCTTGCAGCGATGCAGCGTCACCGGCCCGGACATGGGAGGCTGAGGGGCACGGGGGCACGGTTGACTGCTGCGTCCTGACAGAGGAGACCAGGGAAGGACGCACGTTCCACTGGGGTCTGCTCTGCCAGGAGGCTGGCGACAGAGTGGGATGCGAGTGGCGGGACCCGTGGGTGGCGCGCACTGTCATCACCAGACTCTGTGGCCTCAGGGATGGGAGTGTTAATTCTTTCTTTGACCGAATTAGGGTGCTGCTGACCCATGGGCCAGCAGCTAAACAAAGGATTCTCCCCCGGCCCTCCACCGGGGGAAGGAGTGGTCCTGCTACCATCTCCTGTAAAGAATACTCCATCCCTGAGCCATCCGTCTCAGGAGCGCCGCTTGGCCTGGCGTTTAGCGGGACGCGGGGCGGGCTGAGCGGATTGTGACGCCTTCCTTCGGCGACCTCTGCCACCCGGCCCGGGTGAAGGCTGCTGCTTGGGCCGGGCGGGAGGGGCGGGAGCCTTAGGAGGGCGTCCTCGGCGTGGAGCAGACTGAGGCGACTGTGCCGGCGGCTGGGTGGAGGCAGCAGCTGGCCGCCGGGGCAGTACGTGTTTTATAGCCTCAGTCTGCTTCTGGGCGATTGAGAACTGTTGGGCAAAGTCCTCAACCGCCCCGCCGAAGAGGCCGGCCTGAGATATGGGGGCATCGAGGAACCGGGTCCGCTCGGTGTCCCGCATATCAGCCAGATTCAGCCATAGGTGACGCTCCTGGACCACGTTTGTGGACATCACTTGACCCAGGGAGCGTGCGGTCACCTTCGTCGCCCGGAGAGCGAGGTCGGTGGCGGCACGCAGCTCATTTAAGAGCCCCGGATCAACTCCACCCTTGTGCATGTCCTTGAGGATCCTGGCCTGGTAGACCTGAAGGATCGCCATGGCATGCAAAGAAGCGGCAGCCTGCCCCGCGGCTCTGTGCGATTTCGCCACCAAGGTTGATGTGAATCGACAGGCTTTGGAGGGGTGCTTAGGATCGCCGCGCCAAGTTGAAGCGCTCTGCGGACACAGTTGCATCGCAACAGAACGTTCAACTGGGGGGACCCCAGTGTACCCTTTGGCTGCCGCCCCATCGAGGGCGGAGAAGGCGGAGGAAGTCGCCGAACGGTCACGGGAAGACAACGGGGACTTCCAGGACCGCGCGAGTTCCTCATGAAGCTCAGGAAAGAAAGGTATTGGGGGCGGGGACTGACGGTTGTCAGCGCGCGCTCCCAAAAACCAATCATCGAGCCTGGAGCGTTCGGGACAGGGCGGAGGGTTCCACTCTATCCCTAAGCTCGCGGCTGCCCGAGACAACATGGCTGTCAGCTCTGGGTCCGACTCGGGCAATGCTGGAACGCCCGAGGGCGGCAGCACAGCCGAGTCATCATCCTCAGAGGACTCAAGCCCACCTTGTGATGCGGTGACCGACATTGCATCTTCCTCTGGAGCGCCAAATGAGATGTGCGGGGGGGGGGGGGGCGAAGCAGGCCCCGCGATCTGCATCTGGACACTCGCGGGTTGCGGTGTGCAAGACGGGGGTGTGGCCCGAGGCATGAGCGTCGGGGCTTTGTTCCACACCGTAACCGTCAGGTCACCCTGACCACCAGCCGAAGTACTGGGCCTCTGGGACTCAGTAGATCGGGGTGTGGTAGAGGGTTCTCACTTCAGAACGAAGGTCATGGAGTCTTGACCGCAACATCGCGATGGTCATATTCCCGCAATGGGAACATGACTCATCCACAAACGCTGCCTGGGCATGCTGAAAGCCCAAACATACCAGACAGTGTTTGTGCCCATCAGAAGGAGAAAGCAACCGGCCACACCCAGAAGTACACGGACGAGACATCCTGAAAAGGACGCGTCACGTGTAAGCTCTTTTAGGAGAGGAAAGCCTCGCAGAGAACGCCGAAGCGCCCAGCGACCACACACCAGCTGTCTAGCGGACCACTGCGCAGATCAGCAGGCAGGGAGTAATGAGATCACTGGAACGCGCCGTAACACCAACGCCTCTGGAAAACTGCTCGTCTCAAAAGCTGTCGAAGACTCAGATCAGGCTTGAAGGAGTGAAGAGATACTCTTGGCTCCAAAGCAGAAACATAATGCGATGTTGCCAGCGTACTTCCTTATATACCCACAGGGTGGGGCGGAGTTACGCATGCAAATTCCGCATGCCCATGGCATTGGCACTGCCATTGGGCGCTGTTGAATTCTCGAAGATAATTGGCTAAGCGAAACCCCCATTCGTTAGTCACTAACGTACGTCGTAGTGACTGAACGAAAGGGAACTGTTATTTTAATTTTATAACAACTTTTCACAATATTACTGTTTTCACTGTATTTTTGATTAAATAAATGCAGCCTTGTTGGGCATAAGAGACTTCTTTCAGAAAAAAATTAAATAAAAATCTTATACCGACCCCAAACTTTTAAACATTATATAGACAGACAACAGCTCCTTGGCCTTATCGTGGCTTTCTTTAATCACAATTATATCGGTTTATCATTTTGAGGGGGAATCAAGGCTGCATCTAGAAAACAATATTGCCATGCACCTGTTCCACAGAAGACTCATTAAAAGGCTGTTTTGATTATGAATTATGCTGACTCACAGATTTGATCTCCAAAGGTCTATAAAGGTTGGCTTGTGGATATCAAAATGTCTATCACTTATCAACTTATCTCGTCAGAGACCAATATTGGTTGTTTCTTTAGTCTGCTGGGTCAGATTGCATTCTAGGGAACCAAACCTGGGAAGAAAACACAAGATCTGAATCAAATGCTCTAAATGAACTAAGTGAAAACTAATTAAAAGTAAGGCTCAAGCTCCCAAGCAAAGGGAACACTAATCACCATAATTGCATATTTGTCTCTTTTCTGTATCTGCTAAATGACTAAAAGTAAATGAAACAATTAGCAGTATAGAAATGTTGTTTTTCACTTTAGGTTCGATTGCCTGGTCCGAACTCGAGTTGCTCCCCTGCCCCTGCCCGATTGTGTTCACATTATATCAGTTGGGTCTGAACCGCCAGTTCACATCTGTTGCTTGTTAATGGCGACGCAGGAGAGGGCGGCAAAATTCATAGCATTGCTCACTTTTATGTTTTGGTTTTTGAACCTTTAGTTTTGTTCTCAAAGCATCAGTTATCTGCTGCGAATGTATTGCAAATGTTCAAAAGAACGCAGGAGCCCATTTCTAAAGAACACGGGAGTCCATTTCTGCTGAAGGCGGGAAGAAATGAGATAGCCTATATAAATTCTCTCTGCTTGCCATGCATAAGGCCACACTTGTCAAGAAAGTGAATGAGAACACACACAAACACACAAGCTGCGTCTGAAATCGCATACTGTCTGAGTAGGTACTACATTTGAATTTGAATTAACTTTGCAACCGTTAAAAAAGTACATTCTATATAGTTGTCATGTGGCTGTAATGAAGCGCACGACAATAGAGAATCCAACTAGAACAATCAAAAGCAACCACAAACATAAACGAGATATATAAAAAACTGGGGGGTATTCCAGAAAGCAGGTTATGTGACATACGTTTAAGAGTAAGTAAGCGGATAACCTCAACTTTCGGTTCCAAAAATATGGTACATTTCAGTGTATGTAAGTAGCCATAGCACCTCACTGTCTGAACGTAACCTGCTCCGGAGCAGCTCATGTTCCTGGGTTAGTTTACTTAATGCCAGGTGCACACTGTGCGATTTATAATAGTCCTTTATGATTGTTCCTTGTCAGACTGTACGAACATGATCCCCATTGTAAGCCATTTCACACTTCACGCCCAAATAGGTGGCGATGTGTAGTAAATAGGTTATGTAAATCACCATTAAACAAAAGAAGAAGGAAAGTAGAATGGAGCGCTTTTTCTTAGCATCTGTTTCCATGGTGACTCATCGATTCGTTTAGAATGTCTTGTGTGTTAACCGCGAACATACTCTGAGTTGTCTGAACTTACTCCCGGACGTGTTTTTGGAACCCGCATACCTCGAGTAAGAAAGGTTTGGGTTAATCAACCGAGAGTTCAGGGTATACGTGACGGTAAATTAACCTTGCTTTCTGGAATACCCCCTGAATGAATTAAAGGCTTATATATACAAGGATATATACAAGAACAGGGAACAAGTGTCAACTAATTGACAACCTTGAGAACTAACAATGACAGGGAGCTCAATAAGCTGAATAATAACAGATCGAAACCAAACTAAAGGTACGTTTACATGACAACGAAATACTAAAAACAGAAAAATGTTTGTTCACATTTTTCACACACAGATGGCAATGTTGTCAAAACGATCCCGTTTACATGGATCCGCAAAAACGCTTAAAAACACTGTATTATGCTGACAGGCCAGTAGATGCCGATGTCACTTTGTAAAGAAACACTACACGTCTATAGACTGAACACGTAACACACATGCTCATGACATTACAGTTTTCACAAATTCGCATTTTTGTAGTTTACACAGAGACGATAATGGTATCGTTTTCAAAAACTAGCACTTTGACACTTGAAGTTTGCGTTTTCAGGCCCCTAAAAGGCAGTTGTCAAGTAAATGAACAGCCAAAATGCATAGTTTTAGGTGAAAACCAACGCTATCTCACGACCAATTCATATGTATTTGTATGAGGTGGCTAATTCGTGCAATCTCACTCGTATGAATTTGTACGATTTGTCTATACAGCAGTGATGGGTAGGTTTTAGGGCCGGGGTTAGGAGTAGGTTGTTCGTTCAAATACGTACGAATTGACGTGAAATCAGGTTGGTCGAAAAAGGTGTCTTGTAAACAGCCCCTAAAGCACAAATTAGCTGACAGTACTAAACTTAGCCTGGATAATGATATGAATGTGGGTAGTGTGAATGACATTCGGATGTGCTACATTCGCAATGTTGTCATTTTCATGTCATTACCTACCAGCGTCATTTGCATCGCTTCACTGCCATTCACAAATCCTCTCCTGTGGTCTCATGGTAGGCTATAGTAAAGTGTCTGTCAAATGCACAGTTCACAATCTCGGCGAACTGATTCGCCTACTGGTATTCGAATACTACATGCTACTATTTTGGCATACTGTTTTTCTCATATAGAGTAGGGAAGTATTTGATTCCAGATGCAGCGATAGTTTTATCGAATCATTCATCATCAATGGTGGTTCACTTCTGCGATATAGATATATTGCATTAATTTGAGCAGTCAATCATACCTACTAAATTATATAAAATTACTAATAAATAATTTAAAATCACAACATTTGCAAAACAAATGTTGTCACTAAGCATAAATAAATAGAATTTGATGGCACAGAAAGGCACAAAAAATGTGTGCTTGTTTTCCATTTCAGATATGTTTCTGGTTGGCAGAATGGCTTCTGTCGCAGTCCAGATGAGTCAGTCTTGAGCTTTGTTTCCATGTCTCACTAAGCAAGTGTATTGCAGGAGAAATGAGATACCTCCTCTGCATGTACTCTCAGGTCTGATTCACCGAGCCGCTCACGGCCTGCAGGTAGTGGGGGTGATCTGCATAATTGTTTGGCACTTGTTGATGATGGGAGGATGCTGTAAGGTAGAAGAACAGAGAGGGAGGAGAGAACAATGAATAGAAAAGGGCATCTCTGGTCGACAAACAATGAGGGCTGTACCCAGCTGAAACACAGCCCTTCTAAAAGATCAAGAGAGTTAGAAGCATATGCTATGAAACAAGCTGGATTTCCCATGGTGATGAGGGTATAGTCACAAGTTTATACACTTTAACTTTACTGAGTAAGATTAAATAAATTGTTCAAGTGTTTATTTTAGTATTATTTATATTCTATTAAAATTTTTATTTATATTTGAAAAAATAATATGTTGGGCCCTATTTTAACAATCTGAGTGTCTGAAGCGCGTGTCTGTATGTCCGCATCCACTTTTGCTTTTAGTTTAATGACTGAAAAAAACAGTCTGCGCGCCAGGTGTATGGTCAAAAAATGGTTGTACCTATTCTCTTAATGAGTCATGGGTGTGTTTTGGCTGTAACGTGCAATAAACCAATCAGAGTCTCATCTCCCATTCCCTTTAAAAGCCACAACACAAAAATACTATGTATACTACTATATATACTATTGACTTTAGACCAGGTTTTTGTTGTTTTTCAGTTCCTCAAAAAAGCAACGCACCAACAATGCGCCTGAACGCACCTCGTTTTCAGAGCAGCACGCCCATGGGCGAACAGATGGGCGTGAGGGCATTTGCTATTTAAACAACGTGGCACTGGATGTGAAAATGATAACTGCGTCAGGATGAAACTAGCAAAAAACACTTGCTATAGTATGATAGGGCCCTTTGTATTTTACATTTTTGTTGTAATTTTAATTCAGGTTGTAGTAATTTTGTTATGTGCATTTGTCTCTTTCATTTCATGTTTTTTTTTTTCTAATAAGCTTTATTGTTATATTTTGTATATAATTTAATTATTATAAATTATTTATTTTTACATTAATTCTAGTTACATTAACTTCTAATTAGCTTTAATTTTATTTCAGTTTGATACATTTATTTCAGTTAGTTGATTGTTTTTAACCTTTAATTTATATATATATATATATATATATATATATATATATATATATATATAGCTAGATCACCTAAAGAATAAATTTGTATTAATTTTATTAATTAATTTACTTTATTGTTTCATATGCCTACTATTTATTTGTTTGTTTGTTTGTTTGTTCTTTTCAAGGAATCTTTACATAAATCTGTTCCATGACCATGAAAGTACGGCTCCAGTAAAGATTAAAAAAACACCAGAAAGCACTTAAATTTTTTTCAGGATTTCATTTTTTGGGTGATTTAAATAGCAGGTCCTCTCAACAGATACTCTCAGACTAGTGAACAGACCAGTATTCAGATAAATTCTCAGCCTGCTATTCTTTTAAGGAGTCTCTATTTGTTTATTTATTTATTTATATTTTATATCCTTATGTGTGTGTGTAATTTTTGTCTTTTAGATTTCTAAAATGACTTGTTGACAAGAAATCTTGCCTCGATAGATAATTTCTAGATTTTTGTTCCTTGAACAATTCACTATAATTGTTCATTGTTTGGTCCTTGAGCCGGGCAAACAATTTCTCTGCTCCATCGCACTGTCTGGACGTCCGGCTATGGCCCAGCAGGCCTGCTTGTGTCCAGCTTTTTTTATGTCAGGGTTTTGTGCACAGCCTCCCAGTTCCACTGAATAAAACATGAGTTCTTCTGATGCTCTGCAAACACAAGAAAAGAATGAAATAAAAATGTTTCTTGTCTCCGCATTTTATTACTTTTCGAGCAGTAATGTGTATTTGGTTTGCAATTAGTGTTTGCTTTCGCTTTTAAGACTTTTGTTCAACAGTTATGGAACAACAGCTGGATCAATATTCATATTTGCATAGGCTCCTCTGTCTCCACAAATGCATAATAACATTTCTTTCTTTTTTTTCGTTGAAAGTAATTGGGGTCCCTTTTGTTCTGGAACCCATTGACTTTCATAGTTTTTTATAAAAAAAATAGTTATTCATATTCTTCTTGTGTTTTCACAAAAGAAGTCATACAGGTTTAAAATTATGTGACTGTGAGTAAATTTAAATTTTCAGGTGAACTGTCCTTTTAAGACATTTAAACAGTAAACTTTCCATATTACGTGTGTGTGTGTGTGTGTGTGTGTGTGTGTGTGTGTGTGTGTGTGTGTGTGTGTGTGTGTGTGTGTGTGTGTGTGTGTGTGTGTGTGTGTGTGTGTGTGTGTGTGTGTGTGTGTGTGTGTGTGTGTGTGTGTGTGTGTGTGTGTGTCTGTCTGTCTGTCTGTCTGTCTGTCTGTCTGTGTACCCTTGTTTTAGAGCAATGTACACGTTTAATAAATTATTCAGCTAAAGCAAATGTTTTCTTGCATGGCACTGCAAATTTTCCAGAACACAGTGTGTGCGGTACACACACACATAAACACAAACACAACTAAAACAGACACCGTGCCACTTTATATCATCTGCCTGTAAATATGAAAGGACCTCTGGGTTAGTTGTGCCATGTTTTCCAGACATTTGAGATAATTGAACAAATTACGTTCAGGTTGTGGTTGGGCACTGGGGTCAACATAGCTGTTAGAAATAAATGCTATGCTTCTGTGCCTTTCATTAATTGTGAGAATAGCTGTTTTTGCTCCTCTTTTCCTGTTCGGGAATCATTAGTTACTTGACAGGCTTGCCGCAAGCTCTCCGGCCTACCAGTAAACTCTTGCACACCCTGAAGAGAAAGAAAGGAAGACAGAAAGAATGAAAACTAGCCTAGAGACAGCTATTAGCATAGATGAACATCTGAATGTCATTTTAAATAAATACACCAGGAGAATGATTTGTAACCCTAATCACAGCAGCAGTATTTTAATAAAGCTTCAGCTTTCTCAAAGGCCCTGTCATAGATAAACTGTGACCTATGACTTTTATTTTTAAATGACGGCTGAAGTTCATGTACACACATGAACAGTTTCCACCATTATCCACATGCACATCTAGATGCTGGCAAAAATGGCATTCAGAGACAGTTAGGGAAATACTAAAAGAGTGCTGGGGGAATGATAACATCAAAAGTTGTGGTTCCCTTTCAGTCATTCCATTCGACGTACGTCGGAACTGACCAACAAATTGGAAATGATCCTCAATTCATCGATCAGTTCCGACGTACGTCTCCGTTCCCTCCTTCAGGGAACGAGGGTTACATATGTAACCGAGACATTGGACAGCAACTAAAGATGCAATGATTTTGGGTAATACCAAAATTTGCGTTAGTCCCTCTTGTAATACCAAATATACCTCTTTGGTGGCTTCCCATGCCTCAAATGGGTGGAGGAAGTTAAGCCAATGAGGGCAGTTATTTGTTCAGACTCTCATGAACTGAGAAATCAAATTTACTTATAAGAGGTCATCATACTATAAGAATATCCAACCCATTCTCACTCCCAAGGCATCAAAATCCGAAGCAGGGTCAAGTGCCTTCCGCGTCACAACGAAGACGCTAAAGTCACCCATAGGCGTCACTATATCGACGCGCAGGGTGCTCCATTCATTTCAGTTGTTTACCCAATGCGCCAGATCAAGACGCATTTTATTCTTTGCATTTGTAAAAGCAGACATGATTTTATTAATATTTAAAGGCTACTTTTATATTTTGAAGCAGCTAACCCAACTCCTACCCTAAACCTACCCACTTCCAAACAATATAAAACACGTAACAGGCAAATACAAGTACAGTCACAGGTATTTATTGCAAAAACTAACCAAAAACAGTATAAAAGTATTATTTCATGTTGCATTCCAAGGCCTCTGAAGTCACACGATGTCTTTATGTAAAGAACAGAGTTGATCTTAATGCTTTAATTAGATGATGATCCCGCTGCTCCGTTAACGCTCTCATTCATATCTCATTCAAATAATAATACACACGCCTCTTTAGCATGACGCGATCAGTCACAAGACACACGAGAGCCAATAACATTTTACAATCAAAGCTGACGTAATGACGCATTTGGTCACGAGAAATACGGGAGCCAATGCAATTTCACTATGAAAACTGACGTAATGGGCAGCAATATTTGAAATTGAATGTGTTCATGATCTTCTGTGGATGGAGACGCTAATCGCTTTTGGGGATTTCCTTCACACAAATCAATCGCTTGGCCTCGGAACACTTGGAATATTTGTACTTTTTGAATAAATTGTGCATGCAGTTGTATCTATGTGCCTGTTATAGGCCCTATCTGTGTATCCACACAAATGGGTAGGTTTAGGGATGGAATGGGGTTGGGTAACATGTTAAAACGTGTCTAGATAAATAAAATAAAATTATGCTGGCTGATTAAATTGAGAATCACACTCCAACATGTCATAATGGCAAAATCATAACCCAATATATGATCATCAAGACGATAACTTTCCCATGCCCAACACGTCTGTGTCTGACTCCAAAGGTTTCTCATTGAAATTAATGGAGCACTCAGCACGTCGATATAGTGACGCCTAGGGGTGCCTTTAGCGTCTTTATTGTGACGCGGAAAGCACTTGACCATGCTTTGGAATTTGATGCCCTGGGAGTAAGAACGGGTTGGAATATCCTGTAAGTTTCAGAACTGAAAACTTCCTTGTTAGTCCAAAAACAGCTTTTATTGTAACCAAAGCCCAGATAATGACTCGTTGTGGAATGTGCCTTTAGGTAAAAGACTGACTCTGCAGAAGAAGATCAACGCCTAGGATCCTAATGCTAGGGATGTGGTTATTTATTTTCAACAATGTGAATGTCTCAGTTGAGCATTGTTTATTTGTATTCGGTACATTTCACTGTGGATTCTTTGGTAAATCAATTGCAATTTCTGCGCAGGCTTTGCAAACAGACTTTTACGATATGGACTTGATAGTAATGTGACAACATGTAAGTAACCGTGTTCATTCTAATGTCTGATATGTGACCAGTGATTTCTGATATGCAATGATTCATTTACAGTCAGATGTTCTTTGTCTATGTGTCCGTAAATCAAACCACTGACTAAACGCTCAACTTTACACAGCAAACAAAGAAAGCTCCCTTTACAATCGCTGGAGCTGTCAGTCAAACAGCACAAGTTTATCAGTGAGTTTACCTGGACTCTCGCCAAATCTCCAGTTATAATCAATAATCTCTTATTTACACTGTTTGCACTGTTAGTTATGATGAAAGCATTTGTTAATGTGCAGAATTCGAGACGAACGGCGAAACGGCGAAGATCACACTTGGTTTGAGGCACAGGAAAACCAACAATTGCCTGCACTTTCTGGACTGCAGGACGTACTTGTCCTTGTCCAACCTGCTTTCCCAAATACATAACACTTGCCTTTGCAAATTCACACTTAGCTAAGTTCAACGTGAGGGAAGCCTTAAGCAAGCGTGTGAAAACAGTAAATAAGGTGTCTAGATGTTCTCTCCAGCTAGTCGAATAAACCACAATGTCATCCAAATAAACTTTACAGTTCTTAACGTCAGCCAATATGGTGTTCATTAAACGCTGGAAAGTCACCAGCGCGTTACAGATGGATCAAAGGATTCACAAACAGATGCAACAGAATCTGCGGTATACATTTCTAGATATGAAATGGGAGTTAGCAAAAGAACATCTGATAGCTTAAATGTATACAGTTGAATTATATGCTATACTAACTGCATTAGAATGGATTGAGCAGCCCAGGGATAAAAATATTTTAATATGCAGCGACTCTGTATCGGCTCTTCTGAGTATTAAGTCTGGTATAGCTAGAAGCCATCAAGAACTACTGAATGAAATTTGGTTAAAAAACACAAGAGTATGCAAACAAAGGAGAAGTATCACATTCCTGTGAGTCCCAGCGCATGTGGGCATCCAGGGAAATGAGAAAGTTTATGGGATTGGCAAAAGAGGCAACAAAGAAAGAACATGTTGACTTTGTAATTAAATTGTCAAAGTCAAGGGGAAGAGTTTATAGAGTGGAAAAAGATAATGGAAATATGGCGATATCAGTGGGATCATAAAAAGTAATGGGAGACATCTGTACATGATTCAAAATAAAGTTTTTGGGGGTTTTTTACTGTAAGAGAGAGGGGAAATAAAAGAAAAGAGTGAGTTATAATAAGTAGACTGAGGATTGGACATGGCAAGCTAAACGGAACTCTAGGAAAACATCCTACAGGTCTATGCAATGAATGTCAGGAAGAAGAGACAGTTAAAGGGTTAGTTCCCCCAAACATGAAAATTCTGTCATTAATTACTTACCCTCATGTCGTTCGACACCCGTTAGACCTCCGTTCATCTTCGGAACACAAATGAAGATATTTTATTTGAAATCCAATGGCTCAGAAAGGCCTCCATTGGCACAATGTACTGTACACTCTCAAGACCCATAAAAGGTACTAAAGACGTCGTTACAAAGTCCATCTCACTACAGTGGTTCTACAATAACTTTATAAAGTGACGAGAATAGTTTTTGTGCGCAAAAAAAACCTAAATAACGACTTATATAGTGATGACCGATTTCAAAACAATGCATCATGAAGCTTCGAAGCGTTATGAATCAGTGAGTCGAATCATGATTCGGATCGCACGTCAAACCGCCAAACTGCTGAAATACGTGACTTTGGCGATCCAAACCGCTGAATCGACTCACTGATTCATAACGCTTTGAAGCTTCATGATGAAATCGGTATTTTTTAATAACGACCTTCGTGGCCTTCCAAGATGTGGCCGTTGAAGTCCGATTCCTTCGAAGGATGCAGCCTCTGAATTGGAACGCAGCTACTATCAACACCTAAATGAATCTGCAGCAGTCAGGTGGTACAAGTAGGAGCTCTCCGAAAATTCCCAGCTTATAAATTGTAATTACAAGCTCTACACGGAAGCAAACGCTTTTTTCAAGTTGAAATCCTGGAGAAATCCCTAAAGGCCCATTCACACCAAGACCGATAACTACATTTACATTTATGTATTTGTCAGACGCTTTAGTTACAGTGCACTTATTACAGGGACAATCCCTCTGGAGCAACGTGGAGTAAAGTGCCTTGCTCAAGGACACACTGGTGGTGACCGCTAGGATCGAACCAGCAACCTTCTGCATATCAGTTCAGTGGTTTAACCCACTGGACCACCATCTCCATAAAGACAACTATGGCGTCCACACCAATTGACGATATAACATTCTGTTTATTCTAAGTGTGTGCTTGTCTGCCGCTTTAAATGCTCGAGCTCATTACAGCAGACTGGATTCTGA
Source organism: Romanogobio albipinnatus (assembly GCA_023566225.1). NCBI lineage: Eukaryota > Metazoa > Chordata > Actinopteri > Cypriniformes > Gobionidae > Romanogobio > Romanogobio albipinnatus. The sequence continues at coordinate 10,270,353 of CM042261.1, read as the reverse complement.
TTGGCTGTCAATGTTTTTATCGTTCAGCAGCTGGATAAAATCGCTCTGAAAGTGATTCCAACAATGTTGTTTCTCTATGCCGTTATTGTAATAGCTGTAATGTGAACTCTACTAAATATTATATACTATAACAAAGCTAGTTTCAATATAGTATATAAATAACACTAAAAAAATAACACTGGTCCCGACATCTGAATTGGCTCTTTAAACCGTAGAAATTGTGCTTGGCTACATTGCTGCACATTTTTCTAAATCATTTGATCAGGAGTAAATCATCATTTAATGGATAACTAACATGATTAATAGAAAGTGTACAAAACATTTCTTTTTACATGAAATTCTGTTTCTGCAGAAAGCAGGCTGTAATGGCTTTACATTAATTGCACCAGTTTTGCAAATAAGGCACAATGCATAATGAGCCTTATTTGCATAGAAAGTTTCTGGTGAAAAGAATGACAATGACATCTATTAAATACTCTAAAAATACCAAGTTTTTGCGTTTTCTTATATTGAAGTTTTATGCAGCACTGTATACTGCAGTTATGTGAGTTCACTTGTGCTTTGCTGAAGAGTTTCTTCAGTTATAATGTAATGTATGTGAGTGCCCGTCAGGCAAAGAGCATCAAGTCACGAAGAGGACATTGAAAAAAGCAATGAGAAAGACGAGCATACTGTGTGTATATCATCCTGAAATATTCATGGTCAACACAAACAAGCAGGCGAATGACCACAACACACACTTTATCTCTTTTGTCACCAGATGTCCTTCAGGTTAGGCTGATGAGTTTTTAAGACAGAGAGAGAAAGTAGAATTATATAGGCTGAATTTAAAAGGACACTAAATATAATATATTATGCACTTTTGTCTTGATTTTGGTGTTGACTAGAATAGGTTTTCATGCTTGACTGTTTCAAATATTCTCCATTGTTGCAGCTCCTCTCTTCCCAGTCTGTCAGTAATGCTGTTTAGTTCCTCTCTCTATGAAGCCCCTCCTTTTGAAAAGAGCAATGTGCTCTGATTGGTCAGCTGGATCAGTGTCTTGATTTTTGGTCAACCGCTTTGAGCATGTTTCAGAAATGTCACACTCCTTACCATAACCGTTTCAAAATACTACTAATGTAACTCAACCAGGCCTCTGCCCTTTATTTTGGGAATGCCTTGGGCAGGAATTGTTTAAATAAGAAATATTGTTCCCCGACTACAATCGAGGCTTTTTAGTAAGTTCAGAAACAGCTCTTACTGATCCTCCCTTTGAAGTAACTTTGTACTTTGTAACTTTGCAGAAATGTTTCATGCTCAAACTGCAACATTACACACTAAAGATAGTTAAAAAGGCAAAAAAGCATAATAGTTCCTCTTTAAAATACTTTTTCTCTTACTATGTCAGCAGATATTATATGCAGAGACTCCATGAGTAAGCCATATTTGTTGATTTACCTAAAAAAAATGTCTAATGACTCTCTAAAGAATGTCTAATGTGGCTCAGAAACATTGCTTAAAACAACGGGCTTGGTTTGGGGTGCACTGTTTATGCACCCAATGACAAAAAAGGGGACAAAAAAAGTGACACTATGCACTCTAAAGCTGGATGCACACTGTGCAATTTATAATAATCCTTTAAGATTGTTCCTTGTCAGACTGTACGAATTTGAACCCGGCTGTAAGCCATGTCACACTGTAAGATCTAAGCTGTCATTAAAGTCAGACTGTACGATAGTCAATGTGCGTTAAAAACGGACGCACGCAAGAAAACTCTTCCAGAGTTATATAGCATCAGTCAATGATGTTCGGTGACAGTGAGCTGCATTACACGCGAGATTGAAGTGGTGGCTACAAATAAATCTCTAGCGTTCATGTTGGTCATGGTTTGTCTTGAAAAACAAAGACAATTTCGGTCGTCATAGGAGAAGTCACACTGCAGGATTGTGCGGCAAAACTTCTGACACTACTAGAATTCTGTCAGAAGTTAAATTTGATCGCAGTGGTCATTAATCGGCTCTCGGTCAAACTAATGATCAAAGACTTCAGATTTTAGCCTAGTATCAAAGGAATCTTTCAGGAAATGCAAAATTTGTCTCAGACGGCCAAAATCGTACAGTGTGCAACATACACTAATATGTTCTCAGTCACGTCAAACCGCAACTAGTTTGACTGCATGTTCAAGGCATGTTAAAGATTGTTGCTATGACCGAACATTTTACTATACCAATCTTTATGGATCCTCAAATTTTGCATAGGCTACAGGACAAGTGAGCTGCCCTGTGTCCAAACCCATGTGATTCGTCAAATAAAGCCTGTTACAGACAAGCGGTCCTACTACGCCGTAAATTTTGATTTCCTAATATTTCTTTATTTAGTAATAGGCTTATTATTCGTGAATAAGCTGTAAACTGGCAAATTCCAATTGGTTCATTACTCTCTGTATTTTACAAATATTTGGGATGCGACAGATTCAAAATAATTTGTGATATACATGAAATTATGTATGGAAACGACTTGAGGGCAGATTTTTTTTCAATCGATACAACAAAATTTATGTGACAATGCAGTTTTTTAGGGACAACGTCATTACCCACATAATTTTAGCGCTAAAAGGCCAACTGGATGGAAACAGGCTGTACACAATCAATTTCACAATCTTTTTTAACGCATATTCACTTTGTTGAAAACAAAACTGTTCAAAAAGTGTATAAAGTGAGTGAAGTGACGTGTGGCGACCCATACTTGGAATTTGTGCTCTGCATTTAACCCATCCAAGTGCACACAGTAGTGAACAAACACCCAGAGCAGTGGGCTTTTTTCGCATATAGACGACAATGTTGTCAAAACGATCTCCGTTCACAAGGATCAGCGAAAACATCTAAACACGCTGTATTATTCATGCCAGGCCATTAGATGGCGATGCCACACAATGAAACAGTACATGCCTATAGACTGAACATGTAATACACATGACGTCACCATTTGCACAAATCAGAGTTTACATAGAGACGATAACAGTATCATTTTCAAAAACTCGCACTTTGAAACTCAAAAATGTTAATTTTCAGGCCCCCAAAACACTGTCGAAACGCATGAAAAAGTTTTCTGTTTTTAGTTGAAAACGGTGTTTTGTAACGGCCCCTATGTCCCTTTTAGTGTGTCTAAATTACAAACTTCTGCTTTAATGTCAGTCTGAAAGACTTTTGGACAGCAAAGTGTGTGTTGTTTAAAAGCTATAATGGTTATAACTCAGCTCAGCAATTCATTTGCACATTAATAGCGCTATAAAAAATGGACATTTTCATAAGGCAGCTTTACAGGAGGCTCTGGGGGGAAACTCTGGTCATCTCTGAAGAATAAGTTGGAGGAAAGCAGTCATTTATAGCAAACGCAGTTTATCTTTTAATTGATCTTTTGAATGATTGTGGGCAGATTCATAAAGAAAATGGAAGAAAAGCAAAAAGATCACACTTCCTGGTCGGAAATACACAGAAGAGAATGATTTCTCAATGCTGCAATGAAAACAGAACTCCTTAGCTGCAACCACAAACACAAAAATTCCCCACCTTCCAGCCCAAACCAATGCTGACAGCATGGCCACACAAAGCCATTTCAGTTTGTCTGAAGCATGTATGTCATTTAGAAAGACGGGATGGGTCTTGATCACTTCTAGATTAAAGTCTGCTAATGGAGAGCGGAGCAGGCCAGAGAGCTGCTTTTACCATGACAAACGTGCCGTGAGTGTAATCGCAGAGGACAGGAGTGTTGTTTGTAAGAGCCCATATCAATGTGTTAGAAAAGCCCTGCAGTATGTGTCATCAGTGTATTTCTCTTTTTGCACCAAGTGCATACGACAACAAATAGCCCATTCCGCTTCATCTATAAGACGCGCTTTGAATATTAAGACATAATGGAACAATTACAAAGCGCTTATCGGTAAACTCAAAAGCCTTGTCTTCCTTCTACGGTTCTCCCAGAAAAGGTTGGACTTTACGCTCAGATGCACAGCCAATCCCCTGATAACCAGTCAACAGCATCTATTTTCAATGGCGCTTTGGGCACATGCTGCATGCTGACAAAATTAATATGCAAATTACGCTAATAATTCCAGTAGCCAATAGGGTGCCAGATTGAAACTGTGCTTTGTCCTTATGTACTCCCAGTACTGACAACAGATAATAATATGCACAACCTACTCCAAATCATAACTTATTTGCAGCACAGAACACTTGTACAGTGTTGATAGTAGATGCTTCTTATCCTATCTTATATTCTTTGTAATGCCTCTATCTGGAAGAAGGTATACGATCCCATAATATCTTAGAAATGCATAAACATTCCTGCAGTGGCAATGAGAATATTAAATGAAGGGTAAGCAATTTCTTGTGAGAATAACTTTTATATTCACATATTGTGTGCGTATAACTTTTGTATTATAATATTTACTTCAAATCTACTTTACATTTCCCCCACCATTGACTGAATTTTTAGGCTATCCATGTTTTCACTTTCAGTCAATGGTGGGGGAAATGTAAAGTAGATTTGAAGTAAATATTATAATACAAAAGTTATACACACACAATTCCTATGTATATATTACATAAAAAGTCACTGGAAAATCCCCACCACTAATGCACAGATTGATCTGGAATGAGCAAACACAGATGCACAGAGTGATACAAACAGTCCAAAAAAAAAAAAAAAAAAAAGGTCACAAAAAAGTGCCAGTGCTGATGGACTGATAAAATTATACGCGCAAACGTCACATACAAATATCAGGCTGGATTCGGAAACCCTAATATAAAGGAATACACTGCTAATAAAAACTCCCTTCACTCCTTGAGGCATCACAGGGATTCATCAGGACAGATGGGGGTGTTAACAGGACAGAAGTAAAGCAAACATGTCACTCTGTAATGGATTTCTCAGTCTACAGAACTGGGGAGCTTAATATTTGCATTGGATGATCTCTGGGATATTTGACAAACAAAGGAAGGGCCATAATAAAGCGGACAAAAATGGAGGCTTTTGGAAACCATTAAAAGCCTCGTTTCACGGACCCCTGTTTCCTCATGGCAACCTATGGATTGTATTTCAGCATATACTGCTGTTTTGAACAGTAGCCTATAATAAAATATGACATTTTTAAGTATGTTCATTAATCTGACTCCATAAAACCTAACTCCATTAGTTAATATAACTGCATTGACCATTAATAATTAAGGTTTTCTCTTAAACTACTGTTAAGGAATTAAACTAATATAAATAAATATTAAGAATAGTGCTGCAACTCTGTCCGGAAGCCTGCTAAACCCAATTATATGCGAATTAGTGAGTCAAAGCATTGATATGATTTACTCAGAAGAATGCAGGCTAATTGAATTAAAGACACCTTTTAAGAAAATAGTTTTTAAGAAAAGAGAGAGAAAAAATAAGCAGATTTTACTCATTTCTCCAGATAATGCACTATATTGCCACAAGTATTGGGACATCTGCCTTTACATGCACATTAACTGTAATGACATCACATTCTTAATCCGTAGGGTTTCATATGGAGTTGGCCCACCCTTTGCAGCTATAACAGCTTCAACTCTTCTGGGAAAGCTTTCCACAAGGTTTAGGAGTGTGTTTATGGGAATATTTGACCACTCTTCTAGAAGCGCATTTGCTAGGTCAGGCACTGATGTTAGACAAGAAAGCTTGGCTCGCAGTCTCTGGTCTAATTCATCCCAAAGGTCTTCTATCGGTTTGAGGTCAGGACTCTGTGCAGGCTAGTCAAGTTCCTCCACACCAAACTCCCTCGCCCTATGTGGACCTTGCTTTGTGCGCTGGTGCGTAGTCATGTTGGAACAGGAAGGGGACATCCCCAAACTGTTCCCACAAAGTTGGGAGCATGAAATTGTCCAAAATATCTTGGTATGCTGAAGCATTAAGAGTTCCTTTCACTGGAACTAAGGGACCAAGCCCAACCCCTGAAAAACAACTCCACACCATAATCAACTCTCCACCAAACTTTACACTTGGCACAATGCAGTCAGGCTAGTACCATTCTCCTGGCAACCACCAAACCCAGACTAACCCCATCGGATTTCCAGACAGAAAAGCATGATTGGTCACTCCAGAGAACACGTCTCCACTGCTCTAGAGTCCAGTGGTGGCGTGCTTTACACCACTGCATCCCACGCTTTACATTGCACTTGGTGACGTAAGGCTCGGATGCAGCTGCTCGGCCATGGAAACCCATTCCATGAAGCACACACTATTCTTGAGCTAATCTGAAGGCCACACAAAGTTTTGAGGTCTGTAGCTATTGCAGAAAGTTGGCAACTTCTGTGCACTGTGCGCCTCAGCATGTGCTGACCCCGCTCTGTGATTTTACGCTGCCTACCACTTCATGGCTAAGTTGCTGTTGTTCCCAATTGCTTCCAATTTGTTATAATACTACTAGCAGTTGACCGTGGAATATTTAGTAGTAAGGAAATTTAATGAATGGACTTTCACAAATGTTTGTAGAAGCGTCTACATGCCTAGGTGCTTGGTTTTATACACCTGTGGCCATGGAAGTGATTGGAACATCTGAATTCAATGATTTGGAGGGGTGTCCCAATACTTTTGACAATATAGTGTATGTGCGTGAGCGATATTAAAAGCACTTTAGCTTTCAGCTTAACCAAAAAAATGAGAAAAAAACTGCATGAAATATTTTCACAAAAGCTAGTTATAGCTGAATGGATAATTTCTCATCTATTTTACTTCACCCAGACACCTTCATTGGGTTTACCATGTTTCTAAACATACTGTAAACCGAGAAACATAATTTGTAACATAATTGTTTTCATTCCTGTTGTGACATATATCCGAGTAAAACAGCTTCCCAAACAAGAAAAAATGTAGGATGGGACTTGATTTTTGTCAATGGGGAATTGACTGGACGGGTGTGGTTTGATATTGGTCAATCTATGTTATTGGTGACAGATTTATTTTCATGGGTGCCAGGTGTGTGAGCGTATCTGTTCCCCTATATCTCTGTATTTTCCTGTAAATGTGATATGGTTATATAAGATAATATAGTTCCAAAAGGCTAAATATAGACTTTAAAGAGCTCTTCTAATCGCATGCACAGACCAGTGTAGTGATGAAGAATATTACCCCTTATCCTCACTTAGCCCTACAGGATAAGAGATGAAAGGATGTATTAGCTTTCCCCCATTAATACACATTATACACTAAGCTTCTGAAAAAGAAAAAAGTTGGATTTTGCACAAAAACATATTTTCAGCTTTCCCGTTGAACAAGGTAATTGTACTACGCATTTAAATGTTGCTTCAGACATTGTGAATGTAATATCTAAGATTAATAATAGCTGAATGAACAAGGCAGCTGTATGAATAGCATTTTTCATGTGTAACCAGATACCCTCAGCTTAGGCCAGCATCCCGCTAGCCATTTTAAACTGCATTTACAGTTGTTTGAGAATCAGAGGAAGTCAGAAGTCGCTCAGCAGGGGGGCATTAACAGCACAGCTGAATCTCAACTTCCTCCATGTTTGATATTATTGCTCAGTTGGTGATCTGGGCACTTGTGGAATTCAGAGATTGACCAATCAGGAGTTTATGTGGCTCTCCTTCCCTTAAACAGTTAATAAAATAAGAAAGCTGATGGCTAACAGGATGTGCATACTAAAAAAGTGAAACTTTTTCACACTGAAACTGCACATTACTTTGTCCTTAATGAACAAAAACACATCACACACATTCACAGGTTAAATGACTCTTTGAATTGAATGCTAATTAAGTCTATTGCAGTTATTTATGCATGTGTTCTTGTTATTTTTTGGCAAGATTCACACTGGTTTTCTGTCAACATGGGGCGTTGCAAAATATGACAGAGAAACGTTCAGTCTGTCAATGCTCTTCCATTCTTAATGGGTGAGCGCGACAGACTTGGACAGACGAGGGTGAAATTTTAGCAAGAACAGTTTGTAAGTGCAACATCCGCCTAGCAATTTAGTCACCAGAAAAGACAAGTTTGACAACTAAATGTACAGCCAGAGTCTTCATTAAGTCCGATCCCTTACACTATAGTATTTAGTATTTAAAGTGCCCCTATTATTATTACTTTTTTTCGAATATTAGCTTTCATGCAGTGTGTGATACAGCTGTTTGTGTTGTTTTAAAGATCAAGTGCACAACAAATAAAGGTAGTCTCCTAAAAGAAAGAATTGATTCTAAACTGCTGAAACGAAGCGTTAGCAATTCCAGTCTCACTTCCTGTTTCAAACAACGTCTACTTTGACTACAAACACTGTTGAGGTCTGGAAGAGTTTGGTTTGTGTTGGTGACTTGTCAAGAAAACTCTGTTTTCTTTGCTGTGAAAGCAAATCCACTTTGCTGCACTTCCAAAGGATGAGGACTCGAGCTCGAATTGATATGGTAAAACCAATGCCATTGTTACTGTTTGTATCACTGTGTATCAAGTATCAAATTTGACTATCTGACCAATCAGAGCAGAGTAGGCTCTCAGAAAGGAGGCCGAATCCTTTTTCAAATCGTTTCAGACAGTGAGAAAAGAGGTGATGCTTTAATGTACACTCTAAAAAAAAGGTTCTATATGGCACCAAAAATGGTTCTTTGTCGTAATCTCATAGAGGAACCAATTTTGGTGCTATGTATAGCACCATATCTTAACATGTTCTGTATATGTTATATAGCGCCTTAGTTAGCAGTACTATATAGTACCTTAGTCAAAGAACCGCTGAAGAACCTCTGAAGAACCGCTGAAGAACCACTGAAGCACCAAAATTGGTGCATTATAGCACTTAAAAAGGTCAAAAACCATTTTTGGTGCCATATAGAACCTTTTTACTTTAGAGTGTATGTTATGTTTTTTTTTTTACCTTAAATGCATGTAAACATATTGTAGGGGACTCCAAAACAAAATTAGGAGCCTTTAAAACAGCATAATAGGGGCACTTTAAAATGCTATTTATGATTAAATTTGAAAATATGCCCAACTTTTGGTCACACACTGCCCAATTGCTTGTAAGACTGTCTGCTTTTGAATTCAAAACCAAAGAGTGCTTATAAATGCTGATTTGCAGACATTTTATAATAATGCAGATAATAATGTGAAATGAACACTCATAATGCAAAAGCTCTTCCTTAGAAATCCTGTTCAAATTTGAAGGCAGAATGCAATGCAATCCTAGCCTGACGTCGTCATACACAGTTCCCTTTCAGTCGGTCACTACGACGTACGTCGGTAATAACCGACGAATTGGGATCACTTCAGAGAGCCCCTATCAGCTTCGAGAACTTAAGAACAGGCCAATGAACAATTGGCGTGCGAGATTTGCATCTCGCGCTCCGCCCCGCGCCGCGGGTATAAACAGGAAGCGAGAGCATCGCACTGACGTCATTCACTTCGGAGCCGAACCGGCGTTTGAAGTTGCAGAGACTGCTTTCCTGTTCTTCAGCGAAAGAGATTGTTTCGAGAGAAAGAGAAGAGGATCGTGTGCTGGTGTGACGGCGCTTTCCAGCGGGACCGCGAACTCAAGCTGCTTAAAGGAACAACTGCTGTTATCACAGCAACCTGTTGGTTTCGGTGGGCGTTCCTTCTTGGAGTGCAAACACAGGCTGCACTATCCCCTGTGTGTTGCCGCGGTTTCCCTGGGTGCTTCAGCACTCTCTAAAAGAGCATTTTCCTCACAAAAAGAGCAACACGGGTGTGACACTGCGTCTTTTTCAAGATGTCATTCCACCCGTGCGTTTCTGGATGCGGTCGTTCCCTCTCGCCCGCTGACGGCCACACTCACTGCATCACGTGCCTGGGCTTACAGCACGCTGAGGCAGCGTTTGTGAATAGCTCGTGTTCTCACTGCGGGAACATGACTATTGCGGTGCTTAGATCGAGACTCACCTACCTCCGGGAAGGCGGAGTCCCCCTCCCCATACCTCGATCTAGAGCTATCCCTAACCAGGATAGACCTACTTCGACGGATGGCCGGGGTGATCTGAGGATAACGTTCAGGACAAACCCGCCTAGTGTCCCTACGCAGGTCCCTGAACCCTCTCAAGCACCGCTGCCGGTGGCGCCACCGGAAGAGATCGCTGGTCCCGCCCACGGGCGCCCAGTCATCTCTTTCGGAGCGCCCGCGGACGAGCAGATGTCGATCGCAGCATCGGAGGGGGAGTTCCAGTCCTCAGAGGATGAGGATTCAGCTGCACTACCTCCCTCTGGGAGAGTAGCTACGGCTGAGTCGGACCCTGAGTTGACGGCTATGCTTTCCCGGGCCGCCGAAAAGGTCGGGCTTGTGTGGAACCCTCCACCACGTCCCGAACCTTCTAGGTTGGATGATTGGTTCCTGGGGGGGGGTCGCGCTGGTTCTCAGCGTCCCGCCCCAGTGCCATTCTTCCCGGAGGTGCATGAGGAGCTTTCCAGGTCGTGGACGACACCCTTCAGTGCCAGAAACAGACCTGGAGGCTCCTCCCTCCTCACTACCCTTGACGGTGGACAGGCCAAGGGTTACGAGAGGATCCCGCCAGTCGAACGCGCCGTCGCGATGCAACTGCGTCCGGCGACCGCCTCCGAGTGGCGTGGTGATCCTCGTCTCCCGTCCAAAGCCTGTAGGTTTTCGTCCAGTCTAACTGCGAAGGCCTACAGGTCCTGCGGACAGGCCGCGTCTGCCTTGCATGCCATGGCGTTGCTTCAGGTGCACCAAGCCCAGGCACTCATGGACATGCACGAGGGTAGGTCTGACCCAGAGCCCCTCCGGGAGCTCCGGGCGGCGACGGACCTCGCCCTCCGGGCGACGAAAGTTACCGCCCGTTCCGTGGGTCAGGCGATGTCCACCTTAGTGGTCCAGGAACGGCATCTCTGGCTCAACCTGGCCGACATGAGGGAGACTGACAAGAACCGGTTCCTGGACTCCCCCATATCGTCGGCCGGGTTGTTCGGCGACGCGGTCGAGAATTTCGCCCAGCAATTCTCGGCCGCCCAGAAGCAGACGGAGGCCATCAAACACATCCTGCACCGGCGGCCCGCTGCTGCCTCCACCCAGCCGCCGGCTGCAGCACCTCCGACTGCCCGTCGCCGAGGACGTCCTCCTGCGGCCGCCCCCGCTCCCGCCCCAGCCCAGCAGCAGCCTTCCACCGGCCGTGGGCGTGGAGCCGGTCGCGGGAAGAACGTCCAGCCCGCTCAGGCCGCTGCCAAGCCAGGTGGCAAGCGCCGTCGGAAGAGACCCTGAGACGGGCCGCCCAGAGATGGAGGAAACTGCTCTTCAGGAGATGGCTGCAGCTCCACTCCTTCCCCCGGTGGAGGGCCGGGGGAACCCCATTTTTCTTTCTGTTCCGAAATTTCTTTCACCCAAATTCTCAATAAAAGAGCAGTTTCTAACATCTCTGGGTGCCAAGAGAGCGCGTCTGGCGGTATGCGACGCTACCATGCCTCGTACCCCTCAGACACCTCTCTCCTCGCCAATAGGGGGCGTCGGTTGTGCGGACGCACACAAAGTGCCTCCCCACGCTCGCCCGTCCCCTCAGCGGATGCAGGTCGTGTGTCAGACCCAGACCCCTGCACGGACCACTCCCATGTCGTCCTGGGGCCCCTGCGTTCCGCTGCGCTGCCCCGCTCCGGGTACGTCTGTGGTGCCGATGATCCCGCTTGCTCGGTCTCTGGGGGCCTGGCTAGCGCTCCCCAGCCCGTCTCGCTGGATCATCCGCACCATCAGACTCGGCTATGCGATTCAGTTCGCCCGGCGTCCCCCGAAGTTCAGGGGTGTCCACTTCACTTCTATACCGAAGGAGGGCGCCCCCGTGCTTCAGGCGGAGATCGCTGTCCTATTGGCGAAGGACGCGATAGAGCCGGTCCCTCCAGCCGTTATGAAGTCCGGGTTCTACAGCCCGTACTTCATTGTACCCAAGAAAGGTGGCGGGTTACGACCGATCCTGGACCTGCGTTACCTGAACCGCTCCCTCCACAGGATGCCGTTCCGAATGTTAACCCAGAAACGCATCTTCAGATGCATCCGTCCCCAGGATTGGTTTGCAGCGATCGACCTGAAGGACGCGTACTTTCATGTCTCGATTCTCCCTCGACACAGACCGTTTCTACGCTTTGCTTTCGACGGACGGGCATACCAGTACAAAGTCCTACCCTTCGGGTTGTCCCTGTCGCCCCGTGTCTTCACGAAAGTCGCGGAGGCGGCCATTGCTCCCATGAGAGAGCGTGGTGTTCGTCTTCTCAACTATCTCGACGACTGGCTGATTCTTGCCCAGTCGCGGGAGCAGTTGTGCGAACACAGGGACATGGTGCTCCGGCACCTCAGCCAGTTGGGTCTTCGGGTCAACTGGGAGAAGAGCAAACTCTGTCCCGTACAGAGGATCTCTTTTCTCGGGATGGAGATCGACTCGGTCGCCATGACTGCGCGCCTCACGGAGGAGCGCGTCCAGTCGGTGCTGAGCTGCTTGAGTACGCTCAAACGCAGTACAGCGGTTCCACTGAAACATTTTCAGAGGCTCCTGGGGCATATGGCAGCAGCAGCCGCAGTAACGCCGCTAGGGCTGCTCCATATGAGACCGCTTCAGCACTGGCTACACGACCGAGTCCCGAGATGGGCGTGGCACAGCGGGTCCCTCCGTGTCCAAGTGACGCAGAGATGCCGCCAAACCCTCACCCCGTGGTCGGACCCTTCGTTTCTACGGGCAGGAGTGCCTCTAGAACAAGTGTCCAGGCATCATGTTGTCTCCACGGATGCCTCACCCACGGGTTGGGGTGCCACGTACAACGGGCTTGCAGTATCGGGTCTGTGGACGGGGCCCCAACTGCAATGGCATATCAATTGCCTAGAGTTGCTGGCAGTTCGTCTTGCTCTCAGCCGCCTCAAGGGGTCGCTCAAAGACAAGCACGTTCTGGTCCGGACGGACAGCACGACGGCCGTTGCGTACATCAACAAACAAGGTGGTCTACGCTCCCGCCGTTTGTCCCAACTCGCCCGCCATCTCCTCCTGTGGAGTCAGAAGCATCTGAGGTCCCTTCGTGCTATCCACATTCCGGGCCTGCTCAACCGTGCGGCCGACGAGCTGTCGCGGTTGCCAGTGCTTCCCGGAGAGTGGCGACTCCACCCCCAGGTGGTCCAGCTGATTTGGAGTCGCTTTGGGGCCGCACAGATCGATCTGTTTGCCGCCCACGACACGACCCACTGCCAGTTGTTCTATTCCCTGTCCGAGGGGACCCTCGGCTCGGATGCACTGGCACACAGCTGGCCCCGGGCTCTGCGCAAATATGCGTTTCCCCCAGTGAGCCTTCTTGCACAGACTCTGTGCAAGGTCAGGGAGGACGAGGAGCATCTCCTCTTGGTAGCTCCGTACTGGCCCAACAGGACGTGGTTCCCGGAACTAGTGCTCCTCGCGACAGCACCTCCTTGGCCCATTCCTCTGAGGCAGGACCTTCTGTCTCAGAGACGGGGCACCCTTTGGCACCCGCGTCCAGACCTCTGGAAACTCCATGTCTGGTCCCTGGACGGGACGCGGAGGTTCTAGGTGACCTACCGCAAGCGGTAGTCGACACCATCGCTTCCGCCAGAGCCCCCTCTACGAGACGGCTATATGCGTTGAAGTGGAACCTGTTCGTCGACTGGTGCTCTTCTCGCCGAGAAGACCCCCGGATATGTTCGATCGGATCTGTGCTATCTTTTCTTCAAGACGGGTTGGAGAGAAGGCTGTCTCCCTCCACCCTCAAGGTATATGTTGCCGCCATCGCCGCAAACCATGACCTCATTGATGGTGAGTCCTTAGGCAAGCATGATCTGATCGTCAGGTTCCTAAGGGGAGCGAGGAGACTAAATCCTCCTCGCCCTTCTTCTATACCCTCTTGGGACTTGACTCTGGTGCTGACCGCACTTCAGAGGGCGCCCTTCGAGCCTTTACAGTCAGTAGAGTTTAAGATCTTGTCTCTAAAGACAATACTCCTGATTGCATTGGCCTCAGTTAAGAGGGTAGGGGACCTGCAGGCATTTTCGGTCGACGAATCGTGCCTGGAATTCGGGCCGGGTGATTCTCAGGTGACCCTGAGACCCCGGCCTGGATATGTGCCCAAGGTTCCCACTACTCCCTTCCGGGACCAAGTGGTGAGCCTGCAAGCGCTGCCTTCGGAGGAGGCAGACCCAGCCCTAGCTTTGCTCTGTCCCGTCCGTGCTCTCCGGACTTACGTGGACAGAACGCAAAGCTTCAGGACCTCAGAGCAGCTCTTCGTCTGTTATGGAGGACAGCAGAAGGGAAAGGCTGTCTCCAAGCAGAGGATGGCCCACTGGATAGTGGATGCCATCGTCTTGGCGTATGAATCCCAAGACGTGCCCTGCCCGCTCGGGGTTAGAGCTCACTCCACCAGGGGTGTAGCTTCTTCCTGGGCGCTGGCTCGTGGCGCCTCGCTGACAGACATTTGTAGAGCTGCGGGCTGGGCGACACCCAACACGTTCGCTAGGTTTTATAGCCTGCGTGTAGAGCCGGTGGCTTCTCGTGTGCTCGCTTCCCATAGTCAGCTTCACTGAAGTGCCCATTCTAGTGTCGGCTTGCTGCGCCATTCCCTTCCCCTGGAACGGATACGTGCGCTTATTTCTCCAGTCGAGTTCCCCAGGATTGGCGAACCCTGTTGAGTCCTCCGTACCCCTCGGCAGTCGGATGTTGCGGAGCGTCCGACGCCAGGTCTGGCACTCGTATGCATTGGTGGAACTTGTGTCAGGCTGGGTTCCGTATGTCGTGACCCCTACGGCGGTCCCATACGTGTATTCTCCACGGTACAGCTCCCTACGGCAAGCTCGTGTCTTTCCCTTGGCAGAGTTCTCTGCCGTCTCAGTGCGGTGTCGTCCCCCGCCTGCTTTGGCCGGGGCCTCCCCTGGGACTTCCGTATGTTGTGCTGCCCACGGCCAGCCCATACGTTCTCTCCACATGTTTACTCCCTCCGGGCATGATGTGGCTCCCGCAGCGTCCTTCGGGCACGCTTTCCCAGCGTTATCCAATCAAGTCTGCTGAATGGGTCTTGCGGAACAGCAGTTGACTCTTCTGGCGTGAATCTTCCCGCCCGCTTCAGAACGGGGTCTGAGGGGCTCTCGCTGGGCGCTGGAAGTGGTAGTTACTGTGGCGTTTTCCATAGGGATCCCAATTCGTCGGTTATTACCGACGTACGTCGTAGTGACCGACTGAAAGGGAACGTCTCGGTTACGTATGGTAACCCTCGTTCCCTGAAGGAGGGAACGGAGACGTACGTCCCGTCGCCACAGTTCCTTCCATCACTGCCTGGCCGGTCTCTAGTTCGGCTCCTCAGTGAAAAACGTCAGTGCGATGCTCTCGCTTCCTGTTTATACCCGCGGCGCGGGGCGGAGCGCGAGATGCAAATCTCGCACGCCAATTGTTCATTGGCCTGTTCTTAAGTTCTCGAAGCTGATAGGGGCTCTCTGAAGTGATCCCAATTCGTCGGTTATTACCGACGTACGTCTCCGTTCCCTCCTTCAGGGAACGAGGGTTACCATACGTAACCGAGACGATTCTAGTCAGAATATGAGTCTGATGCTGCTCCATTGGGCTGTGATTATGGGGCGTGTTTCAACTGAACAAGGGAAGAAAACGCCTCTGCATTCAATTGGATAGACCTACAACCAATCAGTGCAACGGAGTAAGTGAAGTATGTTGAGCAACGCATAATAACTGCATGCACGCTGGAAGTAGAAGAAGAAGATGAGTGTAAACGATCTTTGTCGGTGTTGTAAAAAGAATTTAAAGGGTTAGTTCACCCAAAATTGAAAATAAAGTCAGTAATTACTCACCCTCATGTTGTTCCAACCATGTAAGACCTTCGTTCATCTTCGGAACATAATTTAGTATATTTTTGATGAAATCTGAGAGCTGTCTCACTCCTCCATAGGCTTTCAGAGGGAATGAAACTTGATGGCCCATAATAGTAAGTAAAAACGTCATTTAAGGAGTCCAAATGACTACAGTGGCTCTGTTTTAAGTCTATCATGCGACGAAAATACTTTTTGAGCGGAAAAACAACAAAAATAATGACTTTATCCCACTATTATTGTTGTTCAATTTGAGCCTGAGATTACGGCGTTCTTCTTCTACTACTACTAATCTCAGTTCTCGCGCATGCGTCGTGGCACTCCCGCGAACTCTCGTCAGAGGCTCAAATTGAACAACAATAATAGTGGGATAAAGTCGTTATTTTTGTTGTTTTTCCGCTCAAAAAGTATTTTCGTCGCATGATAGACTTAATACAGAGCCACTGTAGTCATTTGGACTCCTTAAATGACGTTTTTACTTACTATTCTGGGCCATCAAGTTTCATTCCCTCTGAAAGCCTATGGAGGAGTGAGACAGCTCTCAGATTTCATCAAAAATATACTAAATTATGTTCCGAAGATGAACGAAGGTCTTACATGGTTGGAACAACATGAGGGTGAGTAATTACTGACTTTATTTTCAATTTTGGGTGAACTAACCCTTTAAGGATACACGGAGTACTTACCAACACGATCATCATTTTTGAGAGGAATAGTAAAAGGTGAATGTATATACGAACAAGTTCTCCATTTAGTAAACCAATTCAACCCAAACGCTCTTTGGTGACGTGGATGATTACGTTACTGTTGATCATCTGTCCATCATCGTATAAAGCCCGCCCTGACAATTTGATTGGTCCAAACAGCTCTGGTTCGAGCATTGTTGCTCCACAACGGATCAAGTCCAGACCAAACTTCCCAACCTCAAATTTTGTGGGCGGGGCTAAGTTCGTCTGGCATCCAGGCTAATGCATTCCCATAATTCATTGAGTTGGGCTACAGTAAATGGCAAAAATAAAATGGTGAACTAAGCGCAATAAATATTTAAATTGTAAATATGTATATTTCATTCAGCAATTAAAATAATCATTGATAACAAATAAAAATGTTCTAGTCAAAGCAGATTGTACCCAATATTTCTGTGGGATCTGTGTTGTTGTGCTTATTAGAAAATCACCTTGTTAGCTTAACATTTTTTCAAGTTTTCAAATTACACACTCAACCATTTTCGTTTATTAATTTAAATCAGATCTTTATTCATCGGATGAAACTTGCAAAACATACACTGAACGTTTTGCCCTTCAACCGAATCTCACCTATTTGCATCTGAAAGGAACATTTAAAGGGCTCAAATGAAGATGAAAGTACACTATTCCCTTACTGGATTTCTGTGGTTCCTGCCTGAAGGCTTGTGCTCTTATTGCTTTCTTTTGGCCTGTCAGGTACCTGCTCCTGCTCCACTCTCACATCTCTCCTTGAGCGCTAGAATACCATAATAAAAAGATAAGAACTTGACAGAAGGATACTAAATAATAGCTTTCTTAAATAAGGGCATTATGAAAGGAACAATCTCTTTAAAGGGATGAATGCACACATTCATTTTTACTTGTTAAATAAGGACATTTGGTAACACATTATTTTGATGTGTCCTTGTTACAGTGTAATTATATATTGAAGTACTGAGCAATATTAATTAACAACATGTATTTGCTATGGGTTCGGGTTTGTTTTAGGTTTAGTTTTATGCAACGTGTAACAAGGACACTGTAAAAAAAAGTGAGTTACACTGTTACAGTGTAATTATATAATTACTGAATAATATTAATTATATATACTTACTATAGGGTTATGGTAGGATTAGGGTTTGGTTGAGGGTTAGTTGTATGTAATTAAGCATAATTTACTGTTATTACTATGGTAAGTACATGTAACATATGTAACTAGGACACTGTAAAATCAAGTGTTACCAAAAAGTGTTACCGGACATTATGAAAAGTGTTTAAAATCATGTATACTCACATGAGATGAAGAATATACAGTCATATATTTGGCCTAATAAATTATTTAGATATATTTTATTATATTAATGTTAAATAATAGTAATTGTAACTATACAACTATAATTTTTATGTTCCTAAAGCTGTGTATAATGAAATACATTTAGATACACAACAGTCAAAAAGTTTAAGATACAGTACAGAAACAGTAATACAGTAGAAACAGTAATATTGTGAAATATTCTAAATTACAATTGGATTTTTTAAATTGGTCTAGGGGTATGATTCTCACTTGGAGTGCGAGAGGTCCTGGGTTCAAATCCCAGACGAGCCCCCGTTTTTTACGACCTGTTCTGTAAAGACGGGGTTGACATGAACTTTTCTAGTTGGTAAAAAGGAAACCAGCCCTAGCCGACAGATCACCAAAGACATAATTCTAAATTCCACAAAAGTAATTAATTTAAGAAGCAATGGCTTCAGGGTGCCCCAAGGCCAACATAATAAACAAAATAGACTTATAAATAAAACATGTATAAATTACCTAATGAGGGATAAAACTAAATTACAAAGAAACTAATAAACAAAGAAATAAACAAATCACAAACAAAGTCTAAATAAATGGCAGGACACCCCTACGCTCCTAAAACATAAAAATGAACCTAATTAAATCATCCTAATCAAACGAACATTATTAACTGAAGGTTTTGAGATCTGTCGAGGCATCCGGAGCTCTTCACGCCATAAGGCCAAAGCCAGAATGAGCTCGACATCTTTGATTAGCGCTACAGATACCGAGGATCGTAACAGTAAGCTATTCCTGTGGAATTTTTTGCATCATTACTCCAGTCTTCAGTGTCACGTGATCCTTCAGAAATCATTCAGTTCAAGAAACATTTCATATTATTATCAATGTTGAAAACAGTTTTTCTGCTTAAAGGTGTAATGAACTGGCTTTTTTTTTTTTAAATGTATACTGTTGTCTGAGGTCAACTTATGACATTCGTGTGGTTTTTACATTCAAAAACATCATAATGAATAAGTAATAGGCTATTTTCTATCCTGCACTGAAGACTTGGAAGTAAACGCCCACGGCTAGGATTAGATAACAGTTTTGCTTATTTAATGAGCTTCGGCTCCCCCGTGAGTACACAAGGAATTGTTTTGAAAGTGTGTGGAGAAACGGCAACCGAAATTATTCGTCCCACAAGGCTCACAAAATATCTTTATCAAACAAACACAATGATTTATCTCTCATCCACCTGCGATTGATTGGAATGTTATTTTTTTATTACTTGGTCTGCCCGATTGGTGGATATAAGCGCAAACCGTGCATCACACACACACACACGCCAAGTACGTTGCAGACTGCATGATCAAAATTTCCGCAATTGTATTTTTCCTCCGAAAATCAAATCAAGAGAGTGAACGCACATCAAGAAAGGAAAAATTTCACTATTTAAGATAACCCATTGGCAGGCCGGGCTTACGTTTTGGTTGGCTGTCTGAAAAACACATAGCCCCAGGAACTTGGGCTTTGCGAGCCCTAGCCCATAACGTTACATGTCGCAATGAACCAACAAAACCACAAATAAAGGATTCTCCAGCCTTTGACAGCGTGCTAATGTTCAGTTAGATACGTACACATAATCAATAGATATCAAACGATCTGTAACAATGCAATACTATCACATATAAAAACATGTTTTACTCACATAAGTGTGTTGCTTCATTCGTTCATGTAATCTCATCCTGTCTGCAAATCCAGTCTCTTGTTTACAAACAAATCCGTGGTTAAATGAAGGAACCTACGCACAACGTCTTCCCCATGTGAGCTGGATATTCATTAAAAATAAAGTTCATCCATGAATTCATAATATTGGAATCAGAATGAAGCTTATGCGGTATGTTTAGAAATTCTATCCGGTTTAGCTCCATGTAGGCCTGTGTTATGTCAGTGGCATGAGTTAGTGGGCGGGGCTACAGAATCAGGCGTTGTTCTTCTTCTGTTGAGGCGGTGCTTCACTACACTGGGCACATTCTGAGATCTATCATTTGCTGAGCCTGGTGTCAATAAAAGTTTTGCTTCGACTAACAAGGAAGTTTTCAACTCTGAAAACTTAAAGGATATTCTTATATTACCATCAGTGATGGGAATAATGGCATTATAGATACGGCGTTACTAACGGAATAATTTTTTTCAGTAACGAGTAATCAAACGAATTACTGTTTCTCCCGTTACAACGCCGTTAGCGTTACTGAGAATAAAATGTGGTGTTACTATAATTGAGTCACACACACCAACGACCAGGAGGAGTCAGAGCGATGGCAAGTCCAACGACTTCAAAGGTAGCTTTCGCAAACTGGAAGTATAAGCACTACTTTTCCCTCTTTGAGGTGAAAGGTAAGAATGTTTATGTGACGTGCAACTTATGCCCAGGAAGAAAGAGTCTCTCCACGTCGGTGGCAGGTAATTCTAATCTAATGAAGCGCCTCACATCATCACATGCCGCCACAAAATTAGTGGCTAAAAACCCAGGTGATAACGTGAGCTCCACTACCAAAGGAGTAGTATAGGACTGATAATATTTACACAATATTTACACTATAGTAGGCCTACTGATAATATTTACAATTACAGTATTGAATTTGATAGGTGTCTCTCACATTGTCCCACAACAACATTACAATAGTGTACATTAATGTACAATGTTTTATAATAATAATTTATTCTATTTAGTGTCCAATTCATTCATTTAACATATTTAATATTGGGGCATCCAAGTTATTTGACATATTTGAACATTTGAAAAAAAAAAATGTAACACAGTAGTTACTCTCCCTGGTAATTAGTTACTTTTATAATGATGTAACTCAGTTACTAACTCAGTTACTATTTGTAAGAAGTAACTATAATTAATTACTTTTTTAAAGTAACGTGCCCAACACTGATTACCATGACCTTTTATGTATCAAAAGCTCAAATGGTAAATGGACTGCATTTATATAGCGCTTTTAACAGACCAATGGCCTTCCAAAGCGCTTTACACATTGCCTCACATTCACCCATTCACACACCGACGGCGGTGTCAGCCATGCAAGGCGCCATCCAGCTCGTCGGGAGCAGCTGGGGTTAGGTGTCTTGCTCATGGACACCTCGACACTTGGTCAGGTGGAACCGGGGATCGAACCACCAACCTTCCGGTTTGTAGCCTACCTACATGAACCACTGAGCCACTGCCGCCCAAGGGAAAGTTGATTTCTCAAATCATGACCCCTGTAATATTTTGCGGAAACATTTTTTCAGGACGCTTTGATGAACATAAAGATGAACATAAAGAACAGTATTTATTTGAAATATTTTTACTGTCACTTTTGATCGATTTAATGCATCCTTGATGGATAAGCATTTTAATTTTTTTTTTTTTTTTTGTTTTATCTGACTCCAAACTTTAATAGGTAGTGTACATCAATACATGTATATTGTACGTTACAGTGTATCCAGAAATATAACATTGTTTATGTACATGTTACATGCAAATAATTACAAATCAATTTATTATGATCAGGGTCGGAGTGCAAAAGTAGGAGTGCACAGAATCGTTTCTCTCCTACCATGCTCCACTGAGTCTCCACCTCCTGTCTAAATTTTCCACAGGGTCTTGTCTTATAGCTCTGTGGGTTCTGCTGCGCCTCTGTGAGTCCCTGTGCCTCAGGCCCAGTTCAGCCCTGCTCTGTGGGCAACAATACTGAAGAACAGCAGGTTTCAGACTTGATATGTGGCTGCTTGTGTAATCAAACTGTCCCTGGCCAATACAACAATGCTGAAGGGTTTTTTCATGACCTCTCTCTCTGATCGGCTTTCATAAAAAGAGTGCGACTTCAGGCAGAATGCACTTTTTGACAGATGACATTGTAGCTTTTACAATATAGTTTGATTTATTGTGCAATTTTATAACTCTTCAAATATGCAAGTGGGTCAGGCTTGAAAGTCAAAGGCAGAAACTTAAAGATACAGTTCTTGTAAACTGTAAACGGAATGAATTATTACACAGCACCAACTAATCGCTAAACTTGAATGCCCTATGCATTATGGGAGATGGTACAAGACAATATCTTCAAGCCACTGGTATTTATGAAATATTTATGTGGAAGCTGGCCATTGTAAGCATGAGTTCAGAAGAACTAAAAGCACTAGGGCTGTTAAAGGAACACTCCACTATTTTTGAAAATAGGCTCATTTTACAACTCCCCTAGAGTTAAACAGTTGAGTTTTAAATAGGAAAAATATTGTAACTCTTTGGTCATTTTTTTGAGTGAGATGCTAACGGTCTATTCAGATTCAATGATCTATGCTAAATGTACTACCTCCAGACCCGGAGATCGGCTGAATGGATTCAAAAATGGTAAAACTCAACTGTTTAACTCTAGGGAAGTTGGAAAATGAGCCTTTTTTCAAAAATAGTGGCGAGTTCCTTTAAGCGACTGACATTTTAATCAGAATTGCCCTTTTCACAAACAAACCCACATATCTCCTTTGTGTCCGGGGTACCGGTGACATTTTCTTTCAATATTCTGTTGTTTTGAGCTTTTACAGTGAGATAAAGCCCTTCTTGAATTGTTCTGTGCACCCACTTTATAATTTTATCAAATAACACCATGCACAGGTAATTAACAAAATGGGTAACACATTACTATGGGGAACACATATTCACTTTTGCCTCAATAAACTCCTATTTACTGCTTATTAATAGTTAGTACGGTAGTTTTTGTAGCGTTTAAGTTTAGGTATTGGGTAGGATTAAGGGATGTAGAATAAGGTCATGCAGAAAAAGGCATTAATATGTGCTTTATAAGTACTAATAAACAGCCAATATCCTAGTAATATGCATGCTAATAAGCAACTAGTTAATAGCGAGAATTTAACCCTAAAATAAAGTGTTACCAAAAAATTATTTTGGAAAAATTAACACATTTAAGTTGGAATGCAGTAAAATAAATAATAGGGTTGAACGAACTCAAATAATATAAGTGATTGATCTAGTGATAAAAAAACATAAATCAAGTCATAAATTACTGTTCGCTTTTTACAGTGTATCCACGTTTGGAACAGTAATGTTAAATGAAGACACATGGGAATGGAGTAATAAACAGTCCTTATAGTTTCTTTTTATTATTTTTATTATGCAAGTGGAAAGTCTCTTTACGTTATTTCATTAGGGTAGCATAAAGTATTGCATATCGGATTGAGCATATTCAATAGTGCCACCCTTTGTTTTTTATATTCACTTATTTGTGAGATGGTGGTCCAGTGGGTTAAACCATGGAACTGATACACAAAAGGTTGCTGGTTCGATCCCAGCGGTTACCACCAGTGTGTCCTTGAGCAAGACACTTTACTCCATGTTGCTCCAGGGGGATTGTCCCTGTAATAAGGGCACTGTAAGTCGCTTTGGATAAAAGCGTCTGCCAAATGCATAAATGTAAAATTTATCTCTGCACCCTTTTAATGAAGACAGGCAGAATTCTAGATAGCGCTATCAATATTTATTGTCTATCTATTTGTCATATTGTTTCCGTGATACATTGCCAGCATTGCCAATATTGAAAAACAGTAATTGCATCTCAGATTATGGTGGACGGAAAAATCTCTCTCTAAAAGGTGTCAGTTTGTGTTTCTGTATTATGCTTCTATATTTAGCTGCCTGAATATGATACAAAATACAGCAAGATATCTAAGATGGCCCGCACTGTAAGTATGTTTTGAACCAATTCATGCATGTATTTATGTTTGTTTATAGTTTTTTAATTATATTCAATAGCATGATGTGAATGTTTGCCAATTACTTTGGCATATAGAAAATACCATAACATTTTGCACTTTATAGAAGCACACAGAGCTTGACATTAAAGGGATAGTTCACCCAAAAATGAAAATGAGCCCATGATTTACTCACCCTCAAGTCATCCTAGGTGTATTTGACATTATTCTTTCAGACGAATAAAAGATATATTTAATGTAATATATCATGGACTAATTTTCATTTTTGGGTGAACTAACCCTTTAGATTTTTGCCCACCAGCCACTGTGGCTAGTGGTTTTCCAAAGTTACTAACCTCAGCATTTTCACCGGCCACAATTTTGATACCATGAGGGGAAAATGCCATATAGATATTTTTAATTTTCTCATTTGGCAGCAGGTATATTAAGCTGCTGTCACTTTTTTAGATAACGCATGGACCCATTATACTGTTACACTTATTTTTCAACTGTTTGTTAATTTAAAACATAACTGACTGGGTTTCCATGAATTACGTGCATCTGCAACATTATTTTGTGTATTTGACTGTTTATAAGCAGTGAAAAAGAACTCCATTTAGTACTGAGAGGCGGCTTTATGTACGCACACTTTGGTTGTGAGCACAAAATCTCCAGAAATGAGTAAAATTATGTGCAATATGCGCAATCCCATGCCAAAATTCAAGCCCTGTAACAGCAACAAATTCATCCGGAGCAAATGAAACAAGTGAGTGAGGGGAGGCGGGTTTGTGTGTCAACTCACCGTCAGAGAGAGCGAGAGAGTGCAGCGTGTATCTATTGTGCAGAAAATGAGCATTGGAAGTGTATCGAAAAAACGAAAGGCTACAATTGAAAAATGTATAGGCTATGTTATATATCAAAATCATCCCGCCAAAGTGGCTGTACACTGTAAAAATGTATCGTTGGTTTAGCTGAAAAAAGTAAGTTGGCTGCCTTAAACTTTTTAGTTAATTGAAGTAAAAATGTTTAGTTAATACAATGAAGAAGATTGGTTAAATAAATAGAAACTCAAAATATTATGTTGTTATCTGAACGACATTAATTATCTAAGTTGATTTGACAAAAGATAAAAAGTTGTTAATCATGAAAATAGTTTTTTACAGTAAAGTGACTACGCCACTGCTGAAATCCACCCGCATTTCGTGAGTTGGCGGGTGTAAATGTCAATCCCTGGAGCACATAACATGAAGAACGCCATAATGCATAAGTCAAATAGTGAATGTTTAATCACCACTAATGAATCTCTAATTTATTGATAAAGATTCTCATTAATAAACAGTAGTAAATATAAACATAGTTTGTTTACATGGCTAAACAGAATATTCTATGAGTCAGTGAAACATGAAATTTCATGTTTTTCATGAAAATTCATATACTGCTGAAAAGGTTGGGGTCAGTAAGATTTTTTTATTTTTTGAAAGAAGTCTCTAATGTTCACCAAGGCTGCCAAGGTTCAAACATTTGAACGGTAGTCCCAGATATCTTCCATTTAAAAACTGTTTGGTATTCATTGATTTTTTTCTCCCCTTTTGAAATTAAATGTCACCTACAAAAGAATTCTAGCAATGGTTTTTAATCGCTTTTAATGCCTCTTACAGGTTTCATTAGTGCGCCTTGCCTGAACATCCAATAAAACAAGCCTGAGATCATGGCGTCCTGTCATGTGACTGTCAATCTGAGAGTATTGAATCGCCTACCTGTCCTTGCCAATCTCATGTTGGTGCCATGTTTCTGCCTCCGCCACCCTGTTTGAGCAGAAGCTTCATCACCCATGCATAAAGAACGTGCATAAAATGCAGGTTTAACTCTCATTAGCTCTGATGGACAACCTCCACTTGCGCACACATCCTCCCCTTTCAATGTGTCAGTTATATGTCAAACCACTGCTGTTCGTAACACCACCTCGCCTCCTTTATTGACCCACAGTGGGGAACCACAACATACTGTGTGCCATCTGTGTTAAACATAATATGGCTGTAAGGAAGTTCTAAGGGATCCATGGAAATGTTTAGAGAAAACAGAATGTAAAAGAATTCACAAATGAGAAAAATGAGACCCCTCGCACAAGGACAATCATATCCGAGGGTCCTTGACAGGCCCCTAGTTTAGAGAAACTACTATAACAGATGATAAATGACTTCCATTTCAGCCTAAAAACATACGAATACAGACCTGCTCTCTTCCCAGGGAATGATACCATATTTTATAGCCTTAATGAAGGTGATGACACTATTCATTTATGCAATTCATTAATTGCTGTCCAATTACAGCCATGACAAAATTAACACGTCTCAAATTGAAGAGTACACGGTGTTCTCGGTAGAATTAATTTTTTAATGACATGTCAATAAAAGTGCAGGAGTCATGTGACCCAGCGCTGCGGGAGAGTAGAGGTGACGGATGATGGATGAGCACACAGGAAGATATTTAACAGACACAAGAAAGCAAGCACAAAGGCCTATACATAACTGCCATAACATACATGCTCTTTAAGATCATACATGAAATAAGTGAACTGCAATATTTGAAAAGAATAAGTCCTAACATAAATCACACTCAGTGGACCCTTTTCACATTTCCATGGTTTCCAGAAGTGGAAGTCTGCTGAACAGGAGACGAAAAAAAAAATATATATATATAATTCCCATTTGCTATGGTAGCAAAAGAAAGAAAAAAAAACACATTATAGCATTTCCACGACTCTCTGAAAAAGGGGAAAAAATATTGAGAGACTGATTACAGCAGCCTGAAGATAGAATGATGTGAAATTTGCTGTCACTCCCTCAGCCGGTGTATTAGAAACACCCTTGCAGCAGCTTTAATTCATTCTTTGTAATTAACTGCCAAGGTAATATAATGCAAGTAGGCCTAGTGTTTTAAATGTGTAAAGTAAAATTTCAAATATGAAGCATTTTGCTCAGTTTGCCATGTTGATAACTGTGGAAGCTTGTCCATTTTACCCATACCTAGTAAATAATGACAATAATGAATTATTAATGTCATTATTTAATAGGGATAAGTAAAAAAAAAAGTTTTTTTTTTTCTTCAAATTAGTTATCTTTATATTTGAACAATCTCAACATCTCTTCATTGCAGGATTCTTCCTACCTTTACTATATATCTCGGGATCGTTTTTTTTACCCTTTGGTTGAATTTTTATGTAATAGCGAGAGGCTACTGTTACAATACAGATGTGACACAGAGAACTGATTACGGGTAAACAGAGTTTATTAACAGAACCAGGATGTGAGCAGATGAGGTGAGTAACAGAAGAGTATATCCAGCGGAATGGTAATGTCAATGGTGATACTGTACGTCTGGGTGCAGGTGACACGAAGAGTATGGAATTAGATTTGTTTTTTAAAAAAATTAACGAAACTTTATGAAACGTAACGAAACTTTATAAAACTGAACGAAACTTTTTCAGAAACTATCAAAAATATCCATTACAAAAGAAGAAAAACACATTGAAAATGAAAACTCAGTTGCACAAATTTAACAGGATATTCAAATATGCCGCCGCCGCTCCGTGTCTCTCCTGAGAGCTCATCTTTACAAACTAATAAACTAAATTGTTTAGAAATTCTTTACAAACTTGTATACACTTTATGCAAAGCAACGCGAAGGTTTTCCAATGTGTGCGCCACTGAGTGACGTCTATACTTCCAGGTCAGAGAGCACCTGTCCATCGAAAGCTCACTATCCAATCAGAGTCGATCACTGTTAAGCCCGCCCCCACGAGATGTTTGTGTCAACTGCAAACGAAAAACTGTGAAGCGTAAGCGAAATCTGTGGCAATTAAAAAACAAATCTTTGAAAAACATTAACAAAGAATGAAGCATATTTGAATATCCTGTTAAATTTGTGCGACTTCAGTTCATTTCTCATTTTCAATGTGTTTTTCTTCTTTTGTAATGGATATTTTTGATAGTTTCTGAAAAAGTTTCGTTCAGTTTTATAAAGTTTCGTTCCGTTTCATAAAGTTTCGTTCATTTTTTTTTAAACAAATCTAATTCCATAGAAGAGCAGGATGATGGAGCGAGGGAGACAAGGAGCCAGGAGACAGGACGAGGACGAGGAGACACTCAGGAGACTGGGCGAACAGGTAGGTAACACAGGTGAGTCCGTAGAAGCAAGCTTTAGCGTGAGCGTGTGCAAACGAGACCGGACAGTGACTGAGTGAATGTGTGCGGCTTAAGTGCAGGTGGTGATTGTAGTGATAATGACGTGCAGGTGTGTGTGATCAGTATTCGGGTGACTGTGAGCGTTGTGTCTGGGAGAGGGTGGAGCCTGGCGTGCTTGTGACAGCTACAGCCCCCACAGCAACAAAAAAGTAATAGGACATTTTAGTTTTTGGTCTGGTTTGACTGTGATGAGATAAAAGTCTCATCACAGCATACTTAATCTTTTGAGTAGGAACTTATTTTGAATAAACTAAAAAGTGAATTAAACTGAATTTTGCTAAAAAGTATATTCTGTAGGCCTATAGTATGAATGTAATCTGGACGTACTACATTCGCCATGTTGTCATTATTATGTGACCTACCAGCGTCAGTTGCTTCACTTCCATTCATAAAACTAAAATGTCCGTCGTATGCACACTTCAAAATCTCACCGGAAGTAGTAGGTCATGTGCTTTTTGCCTACTCTTTTTGAGTACTTTGAATTTAGACATACTTATTTTGTCATATACTGTTTATCACCTACTATATAGTAGGGAAGTATGCAATTTCGGATATACACACCGATCAGGCATAACATTATGGTGAAGTGAATAACACTGATTATATCTTCATCACTGCACCTAGTTAGTGGGTAGGATTTATTAGCAAGTGAACATTTGAAGAGTTCAGATGCAAAAGCCTCTAAAAGCCACTTTGGTCAAAAATGAGACAATGATACTGAGTGAATGCTCTCCGCATATAGTATACGTTCATAAAACACTTTCACTTCAAACCCACTAAATCCCAGCCTCAGCCCATTCAGAAGTACTGGTACTTAGGTAGAAACCTATACATGAGAGCCTGACAAAAATACTTATTTTAAAGAAAAACGTTAGACGGACTTAGAGGCTTTTGCATCTGAAGTCTTCATATTGTCCTCAAAGAAGTGGGAAAAATGGGCAAGTGTTAGGATTTGAGTGAGTTTGACAAGGGCCAAATTGTAATGGCTAGACGACTGGGTCAGAGCATCTCCAAAACTGCAGCTCTTGTGGGGTGTTCCTGGTCTGCAGTGGTCAGTGTCTATCAAAAGTGGTCCAAGGAAGGAACAGTGGTGAACCGGCGACAGGGTCATGGGCGGCCAAGGCTCACTGATGCATGTGGGGAGCGAAGGCTGGCCTGTGTGGTCCGATCAAACAGACGAGCTACTGTAGCTCAAATTGCTCAAGAAGTTAATGCTGGTTCTGATAGAAAGGTGTCAGAATACACAGTGCATCGTGGTTTGTTGCATATGGGGCTGCACAGCCGCAGACCAGTCAGGGTGCCCATGCTTACCCCTGTCCACTGCCAAAAGTGCCAACAGTGGACACGTGAGCATCACAACTGGACCACAGAGCAATGGAAAAAGATGGCCTGGTCTGATGAATCACGTTTTCTTTTACATCACGTGCGTGTGTCACTTACCTGGGGAACACATGGCACCAGGATGCACTATGGAAAGAAGGCAGTGTGATGCTTTGGGAAAACTTGGGTCCTGCCATCCATGTGGATGTTACTTTGACACGTACCACCTACCTAAGCATTGTTGCAGACCATGTACACACTGTCATGGAAACGGTATTCCCTGGTGGCTGTGGCCTCTTTCATCAGAATAATGTGCCCTGCCACAAAGCAAAAATGGTTCAGGAATGGTTTGAGGAGCACAACAATGAGTTTGAGATGTTGACTTGGCCTCTAAATCTCAATCAAATCCAGATCTCAGTCCAATCGAGCATCTGTGGGATGTGCGGAACAAACAAGTCGGATCCCCACCTTGTGCATTATTTATATATATATATATATATATATATATATATATATATATATATATATATATATATATATATATATATATATATATATATATATATATATATATATATACACTCACCTAAAGGATTATTAGGAACACCATACTAATTCTGTGTTTGACCCCCTTTCGCCTTCTGAACTGCCTTAATTCTACGTGCCATTGATTAAACAAGGTGCTAAAAGCATTCTTTAGAAATGTTGGCCCATATTGATAGGATAGCATCTTGCAGTTGATGGAGATTTGTGGGATGCACATCCAGGGCACAAAGCTCCCGTTCCACCACATCCCAAAGATGCTCTATTGGGATGAGATCTGGTGACTGTGGGGGCCATTTTAGTACAGTGAACTCATTGTCATGTTCAAGAAACCAGTTTGAAATGATTCAAGCTTTGTGACATGGTGCATTATCCTGCTGGAAGTAGCCATCAGAGGATGGGTACATGGTGGTCATAAAGGGATGGACATGGTCAGAAACAATGCTCAGGTAGGCCGTGGCATTTAAACGATGCCCAATTGGCACTAAGGGGCCTAAAGTGTGCCAAGAAAACATCCCCCACACCATTACACCACCACCAACAGCCTGCACAGTGGTAACAAGGCATGATGGATCCATGTTCTCATTCTGTTTACGACAAATTCTGACTCTACCATCTGAATATCTCAACAGAAATCGAGACTCATCAGACCAGGCAACATTTTTCCAGTCTTCAACTGTCCAATTTTGGTGAGCTTGTGCAAATTGTAACCTCTTTTTCCTATTTGTAGTGGAGATGAGTGGTGCCCGGTGGGGTCTTCTGCTGTTGTAGCCCATCAGCCTCAAGGTTGTGCGTGTTGTGGCTTCACAAATGCTTTGCTGCATACCTCGGTTGTAACAAGTGGTTATTTCAGTCAAAGTTGCTCTTCTATCAGCTTGAATCAGTCGGCCCATTCTCCTCTGACCTCTAGCATCAACAAGGCATTTTTGCCCACAGGACTGCCGCATACTGGATGTTTTTCCCTTTTCACACCATTCTTTGTAAAAATCCCAGTAACTGAGCAGATTGTGAAATACTCAGACTGGCCCGTCTGGCACCAACAACCATGCCACGCTCAAAATTGCTTAAATCACCTTTCTTTCCCATTCTGACATTCAGTTTGGAGTTCAGGAGATTGTCTTGACCAGGACCACACCCCTAAATGCATTGAAGCAACTGCCATGTGTGTGTGTGTGTGTGTGTGTGTGTGTGTGTGTGTGTGTGTGTGTGTGTGTGTGTGTGTGTGTGTGTGTGTGTGTGTGTGTGTGTGTGTGTGTGTGTGTGTGTGTGTGTGTGTGTGTGTGTGTGTGTGTGTGTGTGTGTGTGTGTGCGCGTGCGTGTGCGTGTGTGTGTGTGTCTGATTGGTTAATTTTTACTGTTGTATGTTGAATGCAAAAAGGCAAACACCACAAAAATAACAGCATATAGCCTACAAGTTTGGAATAAAAATAGCAGTAAATAATGGCTGAATTTTCTTTCTTTTTTTCCTTAAAGAGTAATTTTTACTTGCTTTTTGCTTACTTTTATGTTTATAATTATTTTATATCTTGAAATATATAACTTGAATCTAGTACTAATAGTATAGCATTCAACACACATCTGTCCTAGTTTCCCGTCTTTCTCTTTTACCCAAACTCCCTCTCCTCAGCACTTAGATTAATAACAGTTGTGTCCACTGGGACTTTCTACAAGACCGAACTCTTGAAAACAGCGGATTCTAAAAAAAAATACCAGCTTTTCCAGACAGCTCTCAGCAGTAAGCAGCCATCTTGTCAAGACCCCAAATGAGCACCCACCACCCAAGGGCTAGACCACAGCGGAGCTCCACACATAGAGTCATGTCTAGTCCTGCAATTGATACAAGATGAATGCTATTCGGATCCTCGTACTAGCAAACTCTGCCATAGATATGCTAAAAAATAGTAAGTATTCCAAATTCAGCAGAAGTTTCTCTCTGTATTGTAAGCAAAACAAACGTGACAATAGCAAAGCAAGTAAGTCAGAAATTTGCAGTTTAAACTGTAGATGAAAATGTTTTGTGTATTATTTAATTTCCACCTTTGAGGTTGTGAAGGCCATGCTGATGATGAGTTGGTAGGCTTTGTAATGAGGAGTATTCACACACTGTGATTTTTCTATTCCTACTAAGCTCCGTTAGACATATGCATTCAATGTATTATAATATTCTAGTTAGCGTTCTTTCTTTTATACCTTCCAGCACGCACAGCTTCAAGAGTCAAACAATACAGCATAATGAATATTTTAAACCCTCACTCAATTACAATCTTTACTTTTGAATGTAATATTTGGAAAAAGAGTTAAAAGAAAGAACAGTTTGAGTGTCCAAATGAGTGTTGGTTAAAAACTGCTAATTGCTTATTTACTTCACTGTTAATTCTATGAACAATAATTAGGCCTATATGAATTATTACGTTACTTTTCGAAGCCTGGCATTAGGAACATGTTTCTATAATCAGGAGACAACAGTAAATTAGCCATATTGCCGATTACAGCAATCAATCTTATATGGCTAAAACATATTTGTCCTCTCACGATAAGTCATTCCAGAAATCATAGTGACGGATGTTGGTAGGTTTACGAATAAAGATCTGTATCGTCTTCTGTCCAAACATACCGCGCCATCTTTAAAAAATGATCAATGCCAGGTGACCTGTAAATGTGAAAAAACGGTTTCCATTGCAGTTTTGAGAAATATTCCTTTTTTGAAATGCCTGAAATTCCAACTCATGTGAGCGTAAAAACTTTTTGCGATATATGGGAGTTTTTGTGAAATTGACGTGTTTCCATTGGCCGCATTTTCAATTCACTTTCAATTTCAATTTGCGCAATTTGAAGGGTAATGGAAATGCAGCTAGTGATATACATTTTAAATATACAGTATATAGGTTAGGCTACATCATTATGCCAGTAGGTGGCGACAAATGACCGTCTTTGACTGATTCACTCAAAAACAGGAAGTTATAGTGAGTCATTGAATCGTTACCTCAACAGTGTTTTTCAAGAACACAGATTAATTCAAAACTTATGAAGATGAACAAATTTAGAAGATTAACAAAACCTATACTGCACCTATAAACCTATAAACTCGTATACTGTACTACGGGGCTGTTGAATGCTTGATTCTGATTGGTTTACAAACGTTCTAAGGTGTGAAATTATTTTCGGGGAAACCATATAACCTCGCCAAATGATTTCAGTTATTTCAAAACTCCTTACAGCCTAGAAACTTATTTGCACAACTTTTACGATATTTTCTAAATGTCAATTAAAAACTATTGCAAATGGACGGCATTTCCATTATCCAATGTTATGCAACTAAAACGTAATTTTTTCCTCTGGCGATTAATCATTCCAGAAATCATGGTGACGGATGTTGGTAGGTTTGCGTATATGGCAGTCACCGCACTCGCCATTATTTTTAATAGAAGGAGACATAGTGTTTTAATGCCAATGCAATATTTTTTGTGATATATAGGAGTTGTTGCTAAATGTACGTGTTTCCGTTGAAATTGCGAATTTTCAAATACAATACAATACAGTATCCAAACATCCCATTCTGTAGGTTAAGCTGCATCATTACGCCGGTAGGTGGCGACAAATGACCGTCTTTGACTGATTCATTATAGCGAGTCATTGAATCGTTACCTCATCAGTGTATTTCAAGAACTGTGTGTACTTTATGAATGGTGAATGGACAGTCACGTGAGCCAATGCTGAAAACTCGCTGAAACTTGCAGTGTGAATAGGCGCCACAGACCAACTTACGACGAAACAACCCAAAAGCCCCACAGCACAAAACACACAATTGGTAAAAAGCTTTATACGTTTTACAAGGTTTACAGTAACAGATGATTAACAAAACCTATACTACAGGGCTGTTGAATGCTTGAATTTGATTGGTTTACGAATGTTGTAAGGTGTGCAATTATTTTCAGGGAAACCATATCATCTCGATTTTAGTTATTTCAAAACTCCTTACAGCCTACAGCAGCAAAAGAACCAAAACCCACTGAATCACTGAATCCACTCAAACGCGCACACACACGCTCTCACAGAAACATGTTGTCAGCGCTGACAATTTTATCAGTAAAATAGTTTAACAACTTAAAAGCTACAAGACATTTCTCACTGGTGACGTAATAATGACTCTGTTCTTGGAGAAGATAAATGTACAGTTTCGCTATTAGTAGAGACGCTATTAGTAGAGATTTTTCTAATAATTCAACAGCCCATCGTCAATTATTCCTTACAAAATCATATATAGAGTATATTGTATATAAGCTATTAAATATTGGAAGTCTAGTGTGCACCACCCGTTAAGACAGGATTATGATGACAAACCGACTCACACCAGTGAATATTAAAATCCATTACTGGACATTCCATGCCCACCACCCACATTCATTAAAGCTCAGGGAAAATAATGAAAGCAATTTGCAGTTCCCCAGAAGCATCAAGCACAACATGCCCATCTCTTTCAAAATTTGTGAGCTGTTTATTTGTCACGGCTGTAAATTATGCATATTTCTCTTTATAATCTCTGGAGCCCACTTGGCAAATATAACATTATGAAGAGGTGCATCTTTCCACCGAATCACTCACATTATACTGATGGCATCAACTTAAGACTCTCCAAGAGGGTCATATTTTCCTAAGACTCAATCTGGCTAACAGTTGATGCGGCCGGTGACTGCTGGAAAAAAAAAAAGTAAATTAGTCGCTCTGCCATACAAGAATGATTTTTCATTTTCTCCTGGTTAAATATTTACTTTGATGGAAGCAAGTGCACACATATATTCACACATCACATAATCAACAAATCACACTAAGTGCATAGCTGCTTTCCCCAATACTCCTTGTGAAAGTAATTAGGCCTTAATTCCTCCCGGGTGGTGATAAAGGTAGCATATAAATGACAGCCTATGAGGCTTCCAAATCATAGATTGTTGTCACTTAAGAAATAATAGATTTTCCCAGATCAGGAGAGGGATGAATATTTATGGGGTGAGGAATTTATTAAAAGCCACTTTATATTCTCCTTTTTGCTTGATTGGCTCTCATGGAGAGAGAGCAAGGCTGTGTTGATCTTAAAGCATACACTGACTGAATTAATGGACTCATGTTAGAGAAAACTATCTGTGGAAAAGCAAATACAGAGTATGTGACAGTGATTGTGACAGTGATTTTTGCTAATTGGAATGAACAGCATCTTTGCTAAAACGTGTACTGATGCTAGGGTCGGCACAGTGAAAAACAGAATGTAATTGTAATGAAGTTCGTTGTTATGGGAAGAAGGAGATGGGAACCGGCGAACGTTCAACAACTTTTTAAAGTTGGACATCGGACGACTGCCACGCACACACACATAAAACATATACAAAACACAACGTAAAGTCCAGGCCTGGTCCTCTCTCGTCTTGCACTGTCGTTGCTCCTCGTTTTATGCTCCCGTCACTCCTCCGTGAGCCGAGACCGGTGTGGCGCGCAGCTGGCGCTCATTATCACTCGCCACCGGCCCGCTCTCACGGTCCCTCGCCTCGCTGCTTGCCACAGTAATTGTAACTGAAGGCGAGCGTAGTTGAACCCAAGTGCAGTTTTATTTAGAGTGTGAATAGAGATAATAAACACTACAGGACACTACATGAACTAAACTGGAACAGACACAAAACTCAACAACAGTGGTTACACGGACAATACTAGACAAAGATGCATAGCAAACATGAGGGCTGTGAACAATCAAGACAATGAACCAATGACATGACACAAGAGACTAGGGAAGCACATGACCACATGAGGCATGGAATCACATGACAAAACAGGAAACATGACATGCAACAGTCCTAGTACTGAGCCTTGCGGTACTACTGAACTTGTGATCGGTATGATATCCCTTCATTTACTGCTACAAACTGATAATGCTCAGATAAGTATGATTCAATCCATGCCAATGCAATTCCACTAATGCCAACAATGTGGAATTGTCTCTATTCAAAAGAATGTTGTGGTCGAGCAAATGCAGCACTAACTGTGCGTTCACACCAGACGTGACTTGTGCGAATAAATTGCACTATTCGGTTTAAAAATAGGAATATATATATCCTTTTTGACCTCTGCAGAGCACCGTATGGTTGTGCTTCGCAAATTTGGATGCATTTTAAAGATCTAGGCTGAATCTGAAATCGCCCCCCCTAAACCCTCATTCACTATTCCCTACGTTAGTCCACTAATACAGTTCGCTTGAAGGAGTGAATGAAAACAAGTGAGCGAATTCGAAAAC
This sequence comes from Romanogobio albipinnatus, assembly GCA_023566225.1. Taxonomy (NCBI): domain Eukaryota; kingdom Metazoa; phylum Chordata; class Actinopteri; order Cypriniformes; family Gobionidae; genus Romanogobio; species Romanogobio albipinnatus. Next base: position 10,234,396 of record CM042261.1, on the reverse strand, counting down.
AAGTGAGCGAATTCGGCATTATAGTTAAAATTGTTTTTTTTTTTTGTCTTGAATTTTATCTCAAAACAAAGGATGTCATTTTATTCCACATGGAAATGAGAGGAAATAATACAGCCTCTTATTTACATGAGGTAAACATAATGCTGCTGGGTTATTTTAACATATGTAATTGCTCTCGTAATAACGGCCCATTTCAAATATTTATGTGCTTTTCTTCTTGTTATTTTTTGATCGGCGATGAAATATATTGCTCTTGTAAATACTTGTCAGCATTTCAGTCAGAAAGGCTAGGGCTGAATCCAAATCGCCCCCTATACCCTTAAATAGGGCATTATTTGAGGGGACAGCCATTTGTAGTGGTGTCTGAAATCATAGTGGACGTTATTGAGTGCACTCATTCTATCCCACATTGCACCGCAATAACGCATGTACAGCCGATGTACACTCAACGGCTGTCCGAATTCGCTCACTTATTTTCATTCACTCCTTCAAGTGAACTGTATTAGTGGACTAACATAGGGAATAGTGAATGAGGGTTTAGGGGGGCGATTTCGGATTCAGCCTAGATCTTTAAAATACATCCAAATTAGCTAAGTGCAACCGTACGTTGCTCTGCAGTGGTCAAAAAGGATATAAACAGTGAATATTGAAGTGATATAAATGTGGATTTGGACAGCAATTAAATTACCACACGACCTTGGTGTTTGTCAAAAAACAGTAGGTAATTCAGTCGGAGATTTTTAGAAAAGCGCAGACATTCTGGATTCCGGATAGGGTTTAAGGTACAAAAATTTAAATGCAGTTTCTGACTGTGTGCATGCGAAGTTGCTGACGCATGATTGGTATTAATGTGCAAGTGTACAGATGTACTGAATAAAGTAACCATTGAACAGTGACAAGCATATACAAGCCAAAGGAAGAAGAGTGCGGTCTGAGTGATTGGATTAAACCCATAATGCTTTCCACTCCACCCTCAACTGTAATTACCATCACACACAGTAATATTCACTGCTTTCATAAGCTCTTCAGATATATTTATTCCAACAAGATATATTTCAGAAGCTAAAAACTGAATATTTTTCAGTAAATACACTTCATCATATCAGACATCATATTTTCGGAGTCAAATTTGCATTCACTTTTATGCGGTCTTGAGTTCTCCGAGAATTAAACCCATGACCTTGGCATTGCTAGTGCTGTGTTCTATTATTTGAGCTGCAGGTATGCTTAACACAAATTATTTTATGTGCCATTGTTCTCTGAAATGTATCGGCATCATAAGCAGATATTATTTAGTTATAGGATCAAATTGCTTTAGCTCAAATGTCAAACTATTTCACTATTTCTTAGAATTTGATATTCAATATTGTTCAAAGGTTTAGCTGATTTTTAAAAAGAAATAAATACTTCTATTCAGAAAGGATGCATTAAACTGACAGCATACACTCCCAGAAAAAAAGGTACAGTGGAGGTACAATTTTGTTCCTTGGAGAACAAAACATATAACTGTAACTTTAAAGGTACACAATTGGTCCTTAGGGTACAATTACCCCTACAATTAACCATTGGCAGGCAAGTTCGGTCCTAGTGAGTCGCTGTCCTGCAGAGTTTGGCTCCAACCCTGAAAGACATCTATAGAAGCTCTTACTGAGAATTAACAGGTTTAGATGTGGGTTTTATTGAAAATATTTGGTCATCATTATGGTGATCAGTGTTTCCTTTAGTTGGGCAGTTTGACTCTTGACTTTAGTTTTTGGTTTTTGTTACAGTGTTAACAAAACACATAATCTGTTTAAAACAAAAGAAGCCATAAACAAAAATTGTCATGAAGAAAAATGTTTGACTAAACTCATCACTGACTAAAACTATTAATAAATAATATTCACCAACAATACTTTCTTGCCACCGATCAGGCATTCTGAAATTTGATTTTTAAATACATTCTAGGGGGGGAAAGTTTAGATGCACACAGATATCAAGAATCAACATATGAATCTCAACAATGGTGACATACTTAATGCTGCAATGCATGCTATGAGTTTTATACTGTGGTGGCTTAGTAGGGTTAGAGCTAAACTCTGCAGGACATCAGCTCTCTTGGACCGAACTTGCCTACCTTTGACTTAGAGGTACAAAAATGTACCCTTAAGGGTACAGCCCCAGTGACAAGCCATTGTACCCCTAAAGGGTACAATTATGTACTTTATTTTTTTAGAGTGTATTAGAATGATTTCTGAAGGATCATGTGACACTGAAGACTGGATTAATGGCTGCTAAAGTCTTGGTAAGCGTAAAAGATTGTAACGGGCACTTCTTGTCAATGGAAGGATAAAAAATGTTTCTATGTCTGTCCGAAACTGCTATCATTATGAACAATGCTCGTTTATAGATAGAAATCTATAGCTACCTCAGTTTGTTGCAAAGGCCGCTGTGAAATTAGATCTTCTCTCTCTCTCTCTCTAAGTGTTAATTAACAGAGGAAGAAAGCATTTCGATTACTGGACTCACTGTGCTTAACATCAGGGGAATCAAACAAGCCACTGATTCAATATTGACTGAAGCTGTGCTGAGCATCAGACTTCTGTATCGATGAACTGCTGATGTCTGCACAGGTTCGTCCTTTTAAAGACCACCGACCTTATGTGTCTAATACAGCAAAGGCTTGAAGTGTGGAAGCACAGCAGGAACAGGAAATGCTGTTCATGGTAGAGATCCATGTGTGTGTGAGGTTCAGTTGTGTAAAGTGGATGCCCCCTCTCGAACAAAACAATTTTTTTATTTTATTTTTTTTAAGCTGAATCTGAATGAATCTCAAACATTATCCAGAGTCTAAGACCCAAATATACAGCGATCAGTGAGTCTTTCAGCAGGTCACATCGTTAGGACAGCAAGTGGTGACAAGTGATTACTTACAAGGACAAGTCCTATGTTAAATGAGTCATCGAGTCATTCACTGATTCATTGAAAACTCTGGCTACGTCCAAATTTGCATAATTTCTTGAGAATGTACTTATTTTGAATGAGTAATTACTTCACGGCCTCTTAAAAAGTATGTTCTATATACACTCACCTAAAGGATTATTAGGAACACCATACGAATACTGTGTTTGACCCCCTTTCGCCTTCAGAACTGCCTTAATACTACGTGGCATTGATTCAACAACGTGCTGAAAGCATTCTTTAGAAATGTTGGCCCATATTGATAGGATAGCATCTTGCAGTTGATGGAGATTTATGGGATGCACATCCAGGGCACGAAGCTCCCGTTCCACCACATCCCAAAGATGCTCTATTGGGATGAGATCTGGTGACTGTGGGGGCCATTTTAGTACAGTGAACTCATTGTCATGTTCAAGAAACCAATTTTAAATGATTCGAGCTTTGTGACATGGTGCATTATCCTGCTGGAAGTAGCCATCAGAGGATGGGTACATGGTGGTCATAAAGGGATGGACATGGTCAGAAACAATGCTCAGGTAGGCCGTAGCATTTAAACGCTGCCCAATTGGCACTAAGGGGCCTAAATTGTGCCAGGAAAACATCCCCCACACCATTACACCACCACCACCAGCCTGCAAAGTGGTAACAAGGCACGATGGATCCATGTTCTCATTCTGTTTACACCAAATTCTGACTCTACCATCTGAATGTCTCAACAGAAATCGAGACTCATCAGACCAGGCAACATTTTTCCAGTCTTCAACTGTCCAATTTTGGTGAGCTTGTGCAAATTGTAGCCTCTTTTTCCTATTTGTAGTGGAGATGAGTGGTACCCGGTGGGGTCTTCTGCTGTTGTAGCCCATCCGCCTCAAGGTTGTGCGTGTTGTGGCTTCACAAATGCTTTGCTGCATACCTCGGTTGTAACGAGTGGTTAATTCAGTCAAAGTTGCTCTTCTATCAGCTTGAATCAGTCGGCCCATTCTCCTCTGACCTCTAGCATCAACAAGGCATTTTCGCCCACAGGACTGCCGCATACTGGATGTTATTCCCTTTTCACGCCATTCTTTGTAAACCCTAGAAATGGTTGTGCGTGAAAATACCAGTAACTGAGCAGATTGTGAAATACTCAGACCGGCCCGTCTGGCACCAACAACCATGCCACGCTCAAAATTGCTTAAATCACCTTTCTTTCCCTTGCTGACATTCAGTTTGGAGTTCAGGAGATTGGAGACCAGGACCACACCCCTAAATGCATTGAAGCAACTGCCATGTGATTGGTTGATTAGATAATTGCAATAATGAGAAATTGAACAGGTGTTCCTAATAATCCTTTAGGTGAGTGTACATGAATGTAATCCAGACATACTACAGTACATTTGCCATGTTGTCAACTATCATGTGACCTACCAGCATCGCCTCAAGGGATAGTAAAATGTCCATTGTATGCACACTTCATAATCTCGCCGAAAGTAGTAGGTCATGTACTTTTTGCCTACTCTTTTCGGACATAAATCTTTCGTCACATACTGTTTTTCGCCTACTATATAGTAGGGAAGTATGCGATTTCGGATGCAGCCCCGGTCACCACTTTTTGCCTACTTTTTTATGACTACTACTAATGTGACATACTTCTTTTGTCACATATGCTGAATTCGGAACCACATACTAACATACTACTCATACTATTTTTGTCATTGAAAGACGATTTCGGATGAAGTTGCTGATTCATTCAGAAACATTAATTTGCTTGTTATGAGCGAGTCATTCGTTCATTCAGCTGGTTCGTTTAATTGATTCATTCAGGAACTAAACACTAAAACGCATGAAGTTGTTTTATAAATATACTTTATTCTTATGAAAATACCCGAGATGGCTTGAAGAACACAGATAAACCAAATATCGTCCCAATTGTGTTTAGCGCTCCATGATGCTTACACTCTAAACAAAATGGTGCTATATGGCACTAAAAGTGGTTCTTGGCTCATAATCATAGGGGAACCTGTTTAAGTGCTGTATAGCACCAATCTTGGTGCTTCAGTGGTTCTTCAGCGGTTCTTTACCGGTTCTTTGGCTGAGGTGCTATATAGCACTGCTACCATATACAAAATATGTTAAGATAAAAGCAGTTCCCCTATGATTACGAGCCAAGAAACACTTTTAGTGCCATATAGAATCATTTTTTTAGAGTGTACATTGCCTGATTTGGGGTAAAACTGTAATAAATATTATTCTTCTCTATAGAAAATTGAAGTTAACATATGAGAATCCATTGACATTTCTCCAAATTTGCATGCTTTTGAACTAAAGGCCCTGAGGGACGTTGTTTAGTCAAGTGCTTTCGTGAAGACTAAAAAACTTTTCTCAGTGGATGCGGCCGAGGCTCATATTTCATACTAACCGTCACCATGAGATTTTTACAGTAAAACAGAGTTTAAAAAAAACTAAACTTGAGTCTTAGAACTTTTTAATGATGTATAGTTTATCAAGTTAATTACATTCGTTTGCATTAAGTTAAAACTAACAGTAACTTTGAATTTAAACAAAGAACGCTTCAGTGGCCAGTTGCATAAACTTAGCCACTATAAGACTGTGTTAAAAAACTAGTTAGACAAGAGGTAATCAGTCTTAACTTTCCAATTCAAATTAGACCAAACTACCATTTTATGTAAGTATAACTGACTTTAAAAAGTTATGACCAGTCTTAGTAACATACATGGGTGTCGGAACCATTGTGTGTGAGTGGGACAAGACCCACCCACTTTTTACGATCAATGATATTGGACCCACTCACTTTTATTGTCTCTGATTCAGCACATGTCTGTTTACCTACCTTCCTGGTGGAGGCGAACCATTTGGTTCCCAATGAGAGGGAGAGTAAGGAGGCTTTCAATCTCTGCTTGGACATGCCACTCTGTCCAGGGGAGATGGAAAGGCTGGGGATTCTGGGATTCTAGTGGACAACCACCTGAGGGGTTCCGAACGTCTTCCTTTATCGGACCTAACCGATAAACAATTATTATTAAACACATGTTAGATGCTTTAGTTCCACTTTTCTAATATTTCTAGGGCTGGACCAGAATATTTGAATATTCTTTCGATGGGTTGGTATTCGATTTTCAAATTTGTGATTCGAATATTCGTTGTTGTTTTTTTCCGCGAAGACCTGGCATCCCGCTCCAAACGGCTCTCAAGCCCGGCCCCAGGGGCAGAAATGCAGGGCTCTAGTTATTCTGTTCTATAACTGAACAGAATTATTTTTACTAGCTACTATAATATATCAAAACTGGGACGTAACAGACCTGTGTGTTTTGTATCACTATTTCATTGCCCGTTCGTGGAGCATATAAACTCTGCCCACGTGAGGCGCGCCACTTCTCCAGATTCCAGCCTTTATTATGTGATATGTTCAGCTCCTTCCCTCCGAAGCTTCGAATATTCAACGTTGATTACTACCAAAGCTTCAAAGCTCAAAAAATGGTTTTCGGACCAGCCCTAAATATTTCCTTCATTTTTATTGAAAATAAATGCCTTTCCGATCTGATATGTGATGGGAAAAGGGAGTAGAGTGCCGCTCTCTATGATACAGTGATTTCCGTAATTTTGCCAGATGTTTAACAAACATGGTGGTATATTTGTACTTAATGTAAATGGCATCTACTCCAGTAAAAATTTTCAGAGAGAGGACCCATCCACATTTTTTTTGCTTCCGATGCCCATGGTAACATACATAAACTGATTACAGCTCTGTTTAGTCATGACGCTAAAGTCGTATTTTACTCGAGTCGACTCATATTTTACTCGTATTTGAGCGAATCCATAGATTTAAAAATGCTGATTCTTTTCAGGGCTTTATAGGATTACGATTTCATTTTTTTTTTTAAAGCATATTTATCTTGATTGTAATTCAAGGGCAGCCGGCAGCGAGTCCCGCGCGTACCCTGCTCCTCCCCTACATGGCGGATGGACGCAGGCTCCGGCCCACGGCGAACACCGGCGACTCCTCCGCTCCCTCTAGGACGGCAGCCACCCCACCTCGACCCAGGGGCACGCCAGCGAGCTTTCCGTCCCACTGATCTTCATCCGCTCCAGCACCACCGCCTCGGGCAGCCCCTCGTGGTCTTCTCTCATCCGCGCTGCCCGAACTCCTCAGCACCGCGATCCCCCTCAGCAGCGAGGGCTCTTCAACAGCATGTCTCTCCTTCCTCCCGGGTTTCGGCACCAATGTAATAGAGTTTGTTCGTATGGGAAGAAGGAGCTGGGAACCGGCGAACATTCAACAAGTTTAATAAAACAAATGAACACAAAATGAAAGTAAAAGCGGCAGCCCCTCACGGACGACTGCCACGCACACACATAACAAAACGTAAATAAAACACAACGCAAAATCCCAGGCCTGGTCTTCTCTCGTCCTTCACTGGAGTCGCTCGTCCTTATATGCCTCCGTGCTCCCTCATGAGAGGACTCGAGACCGGTGTGCCTCGCAGGTGACGTTCATCCTCAATCACGCACACCGATCTCGCTCGCTCCTCCCATGTCTCTCGCTCGTCCACCTCGCCACAAACATAGTCATACAAATTCTAAAAATAAAAATATGAGGTCACAGTTACGTTTAGTCAGAATAGACATTAGACATTTACAGATTATGAACATATTTACAGTATTTGAATAGTATGAATAAATATCACCTGAGTTTAGAGGGATTGCACTAAACAGTGGGAGTATTGCACTTACAGGCATATGCCTTGGGGGTATTTAACTGTTCAAGAGGGAAATGGCCTGTGGGAAGAAACTGTTTCTATGCCTAGATGTTCTAGTGGCAGGTGATCGGAGTTGCCGTCCTGACGGTAACAGTTCAAACAGGAGGTGTCCAGGATGGGTGGAGTCTGTGATGATTTTACCTGCTCTCTTCCTCACTCTGGAAGAGTACAGGTCCTGGAGGGTTGCCAGGGGGGCACCAATAATCCTCTCCACAGTCCGGATTGTACGTTGTAGTCTCCTGATGTCTGATTTGGTAGCTGAACCAAACCAGACGGTGACGGAAGTGCATAAAACAGACTCAATGACAGCCGAGTAGAACTGATTCAGCAGCTCCTGTGGGAGATTGAACTTCCTCAGCTGGAGGAGGAACAGTCTCTGCTGGGCCTTTTTCACAATGGAGTCAATGTGATTGTCCCACTTCAGGTCCTGAGAGATGTTAGTGCCCAGGAACCTGAATGACTCCTCTGCTGCCACAGTGCTGTTCATGATGGTGAGTGGGGGAGAGCTGGGCTGTTCCTCCTGAAGTCCACTATCATCAGCGTGTTGAGCTCAAGGTTGTTATAACTGCACCAGACAGCCAACTGTTCAACCATCAGTCTGTAAGCAGACTCATCACCGTTTTGGATGAGGCTGATGACAGTGGTGTCATCTGAAAATTTCAGGAGCTTGACAGAGGGGTCTTTGGAAGTGCAGTCATTGGTGTACAGGGAGAAGAGCAGTGGGGAGAGAACACACCCCTGTGAGTTTCCCCAGTCTCACTAGCTGTTGTCGGTCTGTCAGAAAGCTGGTGATCCACTGACAGATTGAAGATGGCATGGAGAGCTGGGACAGTTTAGCTGTGAGAAGATCAGGCATGATGGTATTGATGGTCGAACTGAATTCCACAAATAAGATCCTTGCATAAGTCCCAGGTCTGTCGAGATGTTGCAGGATATAATGCAGTCTCATTTTGACTGCATCATCCACAGACCTGTTTGCTCTGTAGGCAAATTGAAGAGGATCCAGCAAGGGTCCAGTGATGTCCTTCAGATGGGCCAAAACCAGTCTTTCAAACGACTTCATAACCACAGACGTGAGAGCGACAGGTCTGTAGTCATTAAGTCCAGTGATTTTGGGTTTTTTGGGGACGGAAATGATAGTGGAGCATTTGAAGATGTCACGTTAAACAAAGGAAAAACTGGAGTGAGGACTCAGATGTAGTGAAGGATTATTTATTAACAAAATAAACATAATACAAAACAAAAAAACCACGAGAGGGAAAAATCAAACATGAAATAACAAAAACTTCTTGGAACAACAACCAGGAACACGGGGAATCAGGAGACGAAAGACAACAATCTGACACCAGACTGCAAACAGGAAGGGACTTATAAAGGGTAAATAATCAGGAGGGAACAGGTGGGGTAAATTAAACAATAATTAGATAACAAGAGGGGTGGGATCCAGACATGGACAAGAGCACATGGCCCAAAATAACAAAACACCACATGTGCTACACGAGACAGGACAGACATGTGACATTACCCCCCCTAACGGAGCGGCTACCAGACGCTCCATCAGAGACCAGAGCGGGACGGACAGACCAGGGCAGAAAGACCAGGGTGGGACGGGAGGGACAGAAAGTTCAAGAGCCCTGACCAACCGTTCCGAGGGCCATGGCACGTGACGGAGCCCTCTCTGAACTCCTTGCCCTCTCGGGACAAGGTTAGTGACTGACCATGGCAGAGCAAGGCGCCTGGGCGGCGCGGGCAGAGCAAGATGACTGGGCGGCACGTCTGGGACGGCAGCAATCTCTGGAATGGTCTCTGGGCTTGGGACCACCGGAACTGGGACCACTGGAACAGGGACCAGCAGAACTGTCACGGAGGCAGCCTTTCTTCTCCTCCTCTTTGTTTCAGGAACACCGGTCTCGGGACCACCAGACTCAGGACCATTGGACTCGGGACCACCGGAATCGGGACCACTGGACTCAGGACCCTCCTTCTCTGTCCCTGAGTCCTCGGAGGGCTGGGGCCTCCACTGACTGTAGGTGGAAAGCGGGGATAGTCAGTGGGCTGGGATGCTGCTGGCCGAAGACGTTCGGAACCCCTCAGGTGGTTGTCCACCAGAATCCCAGAATCCCCAGCCTCTCCATCTCCCCCGGACAGAGTGGCATGTCCAAGCAGAGATTGAAAGCCTCCTTACTCTCCCTCTCATTGGGAATCAAACGTTCCACCTCCACCAGGAATTGGCAAGCAAACTCTCTTACATCCGCTCCCTGCTGACGGATGTATTTAGAGTTCAAATGGCACATGATCAGTAGGGATCTTGAAAGTTCCATGGAGGAGGATGGGGAACAAAAAAAAAACACCTCCTGCTTCATCAAACATGAAATAACAAAAATCAACTTGGAACAACAACCAGGACCAAGGGGAAAAAGGAGAAGAAAGACAACAATCTGACACCAGACTGCAAACAGGAGGGGACTTATAAAGGGTAAATAATCAGGAGGGAACAGGTGGGGTAAATAACCAATAATTAGATAACAAGAGGGGTGGGATTCAGACAAGGACAAGAGCACATCGCCCAAAATAGCAAAACACCACATGTGCTACACGAGACAGGACAGACATGTGACAGAGGCAGCAAGGAACTTCACATGGCTCCAATGATCTGTTGAGGACTGGGGCCAGTTGGTCAGCGCAGGCTTTCAAACAAGCAGATGAGATGCCGTCTGGGCCTGAAGCTTTCTTATGCCTAGTTCAGACTGCCTGATTTTAGACCCGAGTTTGACTCGCCGACAGGTTTTGCGAAATCGCTGACAAATACCCGAAATCATAGGCAAATCGGTGCTCGTGCACGTGAGTGACAATCACACAGTGTGAATGATCAAAGACGCAATCACAGAGACTCGCCGATGAGTCACAGACGCCCGTGAGATATTTGGCATGCTAAATATCTGGACCTGTCGCGATTCAAAATCCTGCTGTGTGAAATGTGTTCTGACTGAAAATACATCAGCGATGACCGACAGCCAATGAAAGAGCAAGATATAGGGCAGCGGGAGGTTCTAGACCAGAATATCAGTATTTGAATAGATATGTTTACAATTATATCAAACAGAAACAAAGCACAAACATTTACTTGACCAGCCGCAACAGCAGCACATTGCAATATTATTTATTTACCTCAAACTCTCTTTGCAGAACACAATCCTTGCTCCCTGTGTCTCCCCAACCATTTCCTCCACCATAATCTTTTTTATTTTCTCCCTTTTGCTGCAAATCAGTGCACAGACAATTTGGAAGTTTTTGCACAGCTGTCTATATTTTTAATAACAATTCCAGTCTTGCGCGAGAACTCCAGTCTGACATGTTTCCTTCTCACTTCTCGCATTTGCTTTGTTGTGAAACGTAATTTGCGGACGGGACAGAGCTGTCAGTGATTATTCCTCTTCTACAGTCATGCAGTGTGAAACCCCCTGTCGCCGTTCCGTCGTGCAATGTGAACACAGCAGTGACTGAATGCTGGCCCAGATAGTCATGCAGTGTGAAAAGAGCAGTGATCTGACCCGTTTGAAAATTGTGCAGTCTGAACTAGGTATTAGTCTTCTGTTTTTTGAAGACTCGGTTCACGTCCTCCACACAAACCTTAAGATGGCAGGAGGGGGGAGGAGAGGTGGTGCAGGAGGTGATGGTGAACGTGTGAAGTGCAGATCAGAGCGGTTGTGTGGTGTGAGACTGGGCTTTTCAAACTTCCAGTAGAATGCATTCAGATCCTCAGCCAGTTGTTGATTCTCTACAGATCGGGGGGAGGGTGACTTGTAGTTGGTGATGTCCAGACTGATGCAGGGTCGTTGGGTGAAAACTGTTTTTTCAGCTTTTCAGAGTAGCTTCTTTTAGCAACTCTGCTCTCCTTTGTCAGTCTGTTTCTGGCCTGGTTATACAAGATTTTATCCCCAGTTCTGTAAGCATTCTCTTTGGCATGACGAAGCTGTTTGAGTTTTCCAGTAAACTATGGTTTCTCATTAGTGAATAATAAGAATGTCCTGGTAGGAATGCATGTATCGTCACAGAAACTGATGTATGATGTTACAGTATCTATGAGCTCATCCAGATCAGTGGTAGCAGCTTCAAAAACAGTCCAATCAGTGCAATCGAAGCAGGCTTGGAAGTCCCGCTCTGCTTCATTAGTCCATCTTTTTACAGTCCTTATTACAGATTTAGCTGATTTCAGTTTCTGCCTGTAGGTCGGGATAAGATGAGCCAGACAGTGATCAGTGAGCCCCAAAGCTGCCCGTGGGACGGAGTGATATGCATTCTTTATTGTGGTGTAACAGTGATCCAGTATATTACTGTCTCTGGTGGGACATGTAACGTGCTGTCTGTATTTTGGCAGTATTCAAGCATACATATTCATTGTAATAAGCAACAACACTGGTATTACTGAGAAATTTGTAATATAATTTCTCATCCATGTTATGTTCTCTTTTTTTAGGACAAATGCATTTGCACAGTGGTGTTGGTGAGCATTCAATCCATTCCTAACTGTCTGCTTTCAGACCAAACTAATGTCCCCTCTGGAATTCAGTAATTGAAAATCTATGGCTGAGTTCATTTTACAACACAGCTGACACAATTGCAAAGTTTTAGCTTAATATACTATCATATAACTCAGATCAATTTCTTGTTAATGGCTTTTCTGAGCAATGTCTTTATCAATAGAGAAAGTGACGGAACATAATAAACCTCGCCAGAGATGCAAGAGGCTTTTTTGTTTAGAAATTGCAACAGCTTTTTTGTTTAGTTTATTTCTTGTATTTTTAACCCTTCATTCCAGAGCACAAATACCTCTCAAAATCATATGTATGGAGCGTTGTGTGTGTTTTTTGCATCCATATCCATTCTCCATGGTATGACTACTAGTAAAGGTTCAACGGAAAAGGCCTACTCAAATTATATGCAATGTTTAGGGTGAAGATTTCGAGTTAACATTGTGTGTATAGTGGCAAATTATTCAGAGGCTACTTTCAAAATGAAAAACAGAAATCATAATCAGTGCTGTGCACTGTAAAAAAGTGATCAGTTGACTTAACTTAAAGGAACACGGCGACTTTTTGGGACTTTATTCACTGTATCCCCCAGGTGTAATGATTTTACGCAGTGCATGAAAATAGGCTAACTTCCGTCAACATAACCAACGTGACAACCTGCTCTGCACAGGGAGCGTGCTGGGGACTATTTTCAGGCGCTGCGTGATATCATCGCGCCACTGCACCTATGGTACGGCAGCAAAGTTCCTTGATTATTATGCAGGAATGAGAGTATAGTTCCTAGCCATATCAGTCTAGAAAATCGCAACTTTTCATTTTCCGTCTGTCTTGGTACACAATGTAACTATACACATCACAACATGTAAATAGGAAAATGTTGGCGTTATTTTGTCACTTATTGAGCAGTAGGCTAGCTGGAGCCGTTTACCTCCAGTCTTTGTGCTAAGCTAGGCTAGTGGTGGGTGCGTCAGACAGAGTTATAGCACGCACGGAGATGAGAATGGGATGTATGGACTTATCCAACTCTGGGGGATACGGTGAATAAGCTATAGTCCCAAAAAGTTGCCACGTTCCTTTAAAACAAGTGAGGAAACCTGTTGCCTTAAAATTATTGAGTAAATAAACCTTTACTGCGTAATTGAAAAAATTAAGTTATGTGAAAACAAACTGAATACCTACGGTGCACGGTACGGTTGTTTTTTTTACTGAGAACCGTCACAACCACAATTTGACTTTATATTTACAATTTGTAAGTTACAAATTAAAGGGACTGTTCACCCTACTCGCCCTCGTGTCAACCATGGTTGATATGGACTTTCTTGTTTTATATGGAACATAAACGATATAATGGAAAATTTCACTGATGACAATTTTAATTTCTATTTGAATTATCACTTTAATATCTTTGACTTATTTACACTGTTAAAGAGTTGATTTTCATGCTAAACATGGCCAACATTTTAAAAAACAAGTTGGACGTATTACGGAGTATCTACCACAGATAGAATCCTCATCCTCATAACGGAGCATCTACCACAGGGAGAATCCAAATTCAGGATTCAAACAAGTTTCGGAAAGTGATTTTATATCTCACTTTATTATTCATATATATCTGGTAATCCTTGATCCAGATATGTTGCACTTGTTAGGAGGCATTTATCCTTTTTAATGAGGATACACATACTATTTCACTAAATGCTCCATAAATGAGTTTTACCCTGTATATCAATTATAATAAATGGCTTGTCAAGAGGATATAGGTCTCTCAGTCATTATAGGATCGACTGACCGTGAGAGATTAATTAGCATTGTACTTATAATTATTCAAAGATCAGCAGGGCTATTGTTTGCAGTGACAGCAAAATGTGTTTAGCCTCAGATTTAGGTCAGTGCATTAAAAAGCATAATTGAGGTGCCAAACGAGCCTAATTAATGAACATACAGTAATTAAAACTCAAGGAAAGAAGAATCCTGCTTGTTGTGCAATGGAATATTACAAAGGGTACTCACCTGATCTACACGGCATACAGAGCTGAGATTAAATCGTAAAAAATAAAAATAGTTATGTCGATTCAAACACCCACGCGATCTTATACCTAAATGTCAAGGATGGCTATTGCTGGCTATTAAATCTTTGACAAGTACGATCACAGTGAACAATCAAATCTGCGTTGGATAGACATTGTATTCCTATAGGTAGACGTGATCAGGTGACGTACGGCTGATGCAAGTTGACTAACGTGACCTGCCAGAACTGATGCTATGCTTGATTTACGAGCCAATTGCCAACAAAACACAGACATTTGATGCAGTTTCACTCACCGCCTGCAGTTTCGACTCGTGACCGGAAACAAACAAACACACTTGCAGAACTCTGTTGCTGCTCCGGAAAAACAAACTGCATCCACTGTGCGCTCTTGCTCTCGCTCTGGTTGATGTGCACATATGCTCATCCGAGAGAAGTGCCCATACAAGGAATTCCGGCCTTTATGAAGTCATACAGGGCAGTGGCGTAGGTAGAATTTTTTTTGGTCGGGCCTGGGCAAAAGTGAACGGGAGGGGGGTTACAACTCACGTTAGCCGCTTTATTTCCACTTTTTTAATATTTTCTTCCTTTTTATTGAAAATAAACAAATTTCCGATCTGATATGTGATGGGGAAAGGAAGTAGAGCGAGTTCGGCAAAAGGCGGATTCGAACCTCAGGTCGAATTGCGTCAAAACTTAATGCCACGCACCTTACCCCTACACTATCACTATTGACGGTTCATTATGGTGTGTTCCCGGTTTAACAGAATGAACCTGCGCTTGGAATTGATCAGTCACTGTTACTTGCAGGCTGATGGATGGGTTCTCTCCTGCGTCAATGCAAGTTTTTAAAAGTCCTTTTTATAGAATTATGCATCGCTGCTGTTTATCTATTACACAGCTGAAAATTATAGGCTAAGTGAATAGGCAAACACACTTCATGAACTCCCATGCACGAGACACCTGACACCTAATAGCAAATTACCTAATTGCTAACACAGCTGTCAATCAAACTCATCAAGCATTATATTTATATATTTATATTTATGCATTTGGCAGACGCTTTTATCCAAAGCGACTTACATTGCATTCAAGGTACACATTTTACATTTTGTCAGTTTTTGCTTTCCCTGGGAATCAAACCCATGACCTTGGCGTTGCTAGCACCACGCTCTACTGTTTGAGCTACAGGAAAGTATATTATGCAAAAACCATAGACTGTAAAAAAATATATATATATTTTTTATATATTAGTATTTGAGATGTTCTAATAATTTTGTAATTAGGTTAAAACTATTTAAACAACTGTTATTTAACAAATATTATTATATTTTGAATAATAAACTGGGGGGGCCTATTCATCATAGTGGGTGGGCCTGTGCCCGCTGGCTACGCCCCTGATACAGGGCCATACTCGAAAAAACTTTCCGAAACGTATTCGAATCCTGAAGGAGTGTTTTTGGCACATAAATACTCCGTCATATGTCCAACTCGTTTTTGAAATGTTGGCCACGTTTAGCATGAGAATCCAATTCTTTAACAATGTAAATAAGTCAGAATGCATAAAATAGAATTAGCCCCCCCCCCCACCCCCTAAATAATTTATTCAAGAGATCATTCAAAAATGCTGTCAAGTTGTCTAATCATGTGAGAATTTTGATCTCTGTTTTAAACAAAAATATTGTGATTCTCAGTTCTGCTGCTTTACTTTCTGTATTTTACACCCTTCACCCACTTGATATCAAGCCACTCACAGAGGTATTTGAAGCCCATTTCTCAGTGGATTTGATCCAGGTTCCCCAGCAGCGCTGTGAGTAACAATCCTCCATCACTCTTGCTCTTCAGCACTACCGCAGGGAGGATCCATAAATCACAGCATCTCCGCTCAGGCCTGCTACAACCGCCTCGCCTACAGTGACAACATCAAGACGATGGCAGACATAATTTCCTTTGAAATTAATGAATGGTAAATAATTACTATACATACCCGGAGAGCTGCTGGATGAGTAGAGGAAGAAAAGAAAGAAATATGACAAGACAATCTCGACACCTCCAGGGGCAGAGGAGGGCAGGCACAAGGAAGAGATGGAGGAACTTTTTCATGGCCTTCAGGGATGTAGATATGTTTGCGGTGACTGAACGCTGCTTACTTCTGCACAGAGTTCCACCCCACTGTCAGCGCTACAATCCTCATTCATTCATCAAGAGAATCAAGAGCAAAGGGCCTGTGTATGCTGCATTAGCATATCAAAGCCGCTCTTAATTCTAATTCCATCTAAAGTAATTTTTAAATGAACATTGTTAACTGCTGACTAGGGCTAGGAAATTGGAAAAAAGCACCTACGTTCAAGAGGAGGTGGCGGCGGTGTGATCAAAAGTATGTTAATATCTGCATAAAACAGCAAGGAGCTTTGACAACACTGAGTAGGAGGTACCAACTAAGACCTTTTGTGGAACTTTATATATTACAATTGTGGCTTTCAATTTCATAATGTGAATTTTTTCTCGTAACTTCTACAATATTGTGGCAAGCAGGGCTGGGCTGAGTGCTGGTGGTGCGATTGCTAATCCCGCCTCCTTCTTCCCTGAGCCTTTAATATTGATACATTGGTGCCAAAGCCCCGGGAGGAAGAAGGAACACGCTTTCAAAGAGCCCTCGCCGCTGTGGAAAATCCGCGGTACCATTGAGCTGCGCAGACTCTACCGCCATGAAAGCTAGAGGCGGTGGGCTGGAGTAACTTGGCAGGGGGACGGACAAACTCGCTGCCGTCCACCTGGGTTGTGGAGGGGTGGTTGCCATCCGAGAGGGAGCGGAGGAGCGGAGCCTGCTACCGTCCGTCATGACAGGGAGGAGAATGGAACGGGGCATTCGCTGCTGGCTGCCCGAAGCCAGAGGAGCTGTCGCGGTCCACCAGGCAGCAGAGGAGTCAGAGGGCCCTCCGGCAAAAAGGTATCCAGTCCCACCACCAGGCATCGTGGAGGAGATCACCCAGCTGGTGGAGGACCGGAATGTAGTGCATTTTGGGAACCAGACCCAGATTACTTTTTCTCGCTTCCCTCTGTCTCTCCTCATTCTTCCATCTCCTTTTCTCTCGCCTCGTCTGTCCTTACCCCCAGGTGCTGCGGCCGCTGTGACTGGCCCCCCGGAAGGTGGGGAGTAGCGAGCAGTCTCAAGGCCTGCGAGGGGCGATGGTGGTATGTGGCAAACACGGCGAGGCCACACCAGTCACGAGTCTCCCGGAAGTGCTCCGGGTGGATAAAAGGAGGAGTGATGACAATGAAAGATGAGAGCGGACCAGGCCTGGGAATTTATGTTGTTGGTTTTATCATGTTTATATGTGGCAGGGTTCCGTGAGGGACTGCCGCTTTACTTTAGTTTTGTGTTTGTTTATTTTATCATTTAAGTTATGTTAAACATTCGGCGGATCCTGCCCCTTCTTCCCTGAGACTTTAACCATGCTACATTTATATCTCACAATTGTTCATTTATTTCTCATAATTATGACTTTAAATCTCACAGCTGCAATTTTATATATCAAATTATGACTTTATATCTCACAGTAGTTATGTATGAACAAATCTCTCTGAAAAAAACAAGTCATTTCTTTCAGTTCAGCAGAAAATAATTGAAATGTTACAGGTTCATAGCCAAATTCCCCAAAACATCAAATTACATAAACATTAAACACATTTTGAATAAGAAAAAAATGTAATGCTGCTGAGGCCGTTAGTTCACTTCACCTCCCGATCCGAGTCGTATGCTCTTTTGTCACGTCACATCCCCAAGCTATGGAATCTATGGAATCTTTACCGGAAACAGAAATGATTAGTTCACCTCCAGAGTCTGAGGGTCTGAGAGTATTTTCTACATAACACTGTTTTCAACTGAAAGCGGAAAACGTTTTACTCCTTTTGGCACAACAACAGCAGGTTTTAATTTACACAACAACAGCGTTTTGGGAACCTGAAGTTTTTGAAAACGGGTTTTGAAAACAATGCCTTTACTGTCTCTATGTAAACAACAAAAACGTGAATTTGTGAAAACGGTGACGTCATCTGTATGCGTATTACATGTTCACGCATGTGTATTATGTGTTCGCGGGGTGTTTCTTGACGAAGTGACATCACCATCTACTGGCCTGGCATGCATAATACAGCCTTTTTAGTCCTTTTCGCAGATCCGCGTGAACAGGGATCATTTGGACAACGTTGTCGTCTGTTTTTAGTACATCATTGTTAAACATACCCTGAGTCATGACATAAATTCACAAATGTATAAATTGTAAGAAATTTGACACCGGAAACGCATCATGTAATTGTAAGAGTAATACAAACCTAACTATGTGCTTGTTTGTACTGAAGGTTGGGAATTATTAACTAATTTCTGTATCCAATTCAGCTGTTAAAACACCTAACAAAAGAACAAACGACTCAGACCCGAAGACTGGAGATGTGAACTAACCGTTTGCGCATGCGCAGTCAACGCAAAATGAAAGAATCGCTCTCTGAGAGAACTAGTTGGCTGCATCCAAAATCGCATACTTCCCTACTATACAGGGAGTGCAGAATTATTAGGCAAGTTGTATTTTTGAGGATTAATTTTACAACATTAATAATTAAACAACAACCATGTTGTCAATGAACACAAAAAACTCATTAATATCAAAGCTGAATATTTTTGGAAGTGGTTTTTAGTTTTAGCTATTTTAGGGGGATATCTGTGTGTGCAGGTGACTATTACTGTGCATAATTATTAGGCAACTTAACAAAAAACAAATTTATACCCATTTCAATTATTTATTTTTACCAGTGAAACCAATATAACATCTCAACATTCACAAATATACATTTCTGACATTCAAAAACCAAACAAAAACAAATCAGTGACCAATATAGCCACCTTTCTTTGCAAGGACACTCAAAAGCCTGCCATCCATGGATTCTGTCAGTGTTTTGATCTGTTCACCATCAACATTGCGTGCAGCAGTAACCACAGCCTCCCAGACACTGTTCAGAGAGGTGTACTGTTTTCCCTCCTTGTAAATCGCACATTTGATGATGGACCACAGGTTCTCAATGGGGTTCAGATCAGGTGAACAAGGAGGCCATATCATTAGATTTGCTTATTTTATACCCTTTCTTGCCAGCCGCGCTGTGGAGTACTTGGACGCGTGTGATGGAGCATTGTCCTGCATGAAAATCATGTTTTTCTTGAAGGATGCAGACTTCTTCCTGTACCACTGCTTGAAGAAGGTGTCTTCCAGAAACTGGCAGTAAGACTGGGAGTTGAGCTTGACTCCATCCTCAACCCGAAAAGGCCCCACAAGCTCATCTTTGATGATACCAGCCCAAACCAGTACTCCACCTCCACCTTGCTGGCGTCTGAGTCGGACTGGAGCTCTCTGCCCTTTACCAATCCAGCCACGGGCCCATCAAGACTCACTCTCATTTCATCAGTCCATAAAACCTTAGAAAAATCAGTCTTGAGATATTTCTTGGCCCAGTCTTGACGTTTCAGCTTGTGTGTCTTGTTCAGTGGTGGTCGACTTTCTGCCTTTCTTACCTTGGCCATGTCTCTGAGTATTGCACACCTTGTGCTGTTGGGCACTCCAGTGATGTTGCAGCTCTGAAATTTGGCCAAACTGGTGGCAAGTGGCATCTTGGCAGCTGCACGCTTGACTTTTCTCAGTTCACGGGCAGTTATTTTGCGCCTTGGTTTTTCCACACGCTTCTTGCGACCCTGTTGACTATTTTGAATGAAACGCTTGATTGTTCGATGATCACGCTTCAGAAGCTTGGCTATTTTAAGACTGCTGCATCCCTTTGCAATATATCTCACTATTTTTGACTTTTCTGAGCCTGTCAAGTCCTTCTTTTGACCCATTTTGCCAAAGGAAAGGAAGTTGCCTAATAATTATGCACACCTGATATAGGGTGTTGATGTCATTAGACCACACCCCTTCTCATTACAGAGATGCACATCACCTAATATGCTTAATTGGTAGTAGGCTTTCCAGCCTATACAGCTTGGAGTAAGACAACATGCATAACGAGGATGATGTGGTCAAAATACTCATTTGCCTAATAATTCTGCACTCCCTGTATAGTAGGCATAAAATAGCATGTGATAAAATAAGTATATGTCCAAATTCACAATAATCATAAAAGAGAAGGCAAAAAGTATCAGATGACCTATTTCTTCCAGCGAGATTCTGAAGTGTGCATACGATGGACACTTTACTATCCCATGAGGCCACGAGAGAGGATTTGTGAATGGATGTGATGTGGCGCAATTGACGCTGGTAGGTCACGTGACAATGACAACATGGCGAAAGTAGCACGTCCAGATCTAAAGTAGTTATCAATTCAAAATAAGTACCTACTCAAGAGAGTATGCGATTTCGGACGCAGACTGACATGACCCGCCAGAACTAACGCTACACTTGATATGTCACAATGTATCTCAAGCAAATCACGTACATCTAAACTGTAACTTCCGAGTTAAATGAAAAGAGGTGTGTTGGTTGCTGATTATCATAATGAAAAAGATCTCCTATGAGGATATTGAATCTGTGTGATTTCCTTCCTGTGCTTTCTAAAGTAAGTTTGAGCTGGGTCTAATTAACCTCATGCAGTGTGTGCCCACTTCAGCAATCAAGCCATTTAGGGCACTCACTCCACTGAGACATTTTTCAATTCTTACCTTTTAATTTAATTACTGTTTCAGAGCAAAGACAAGGTCACCTCGGCTGTAGTTATAATGGATGAATATCAGCTGTGGGTGCTGAAATCCCAATCCGCATACAGGTTAATGGGTCATTCACACAGGTCTTGTTCTTGTCTTCTGTCTATGCTAGATGTAAACCCCCACATTTTTAGGTGTCAACTTGAAAGTAGTTAAACTATTGAGATGCAGCGCAGGCGTGATTTACATACGGCCATTTAATGTGCACATAATGTGTAATTGCCTCCTAAAAATAACCTTGTTTCCATCAAAGCTGCATTTTTAATTTTTGAAAGAAAAAAACATAACATGTTGTAAATAAAGCAGTGCTTTCTTGCAAGTGTTCAAAAGAAGAAAAAAATCATATCAAATTAAGCACAAAATCAAATTTGTAAGGTGCAGTGACTGAAGTCACCGTGGCTCGTTTATTTTAGGCCTATAGTAAATAACTTCTGCTATCACTCTGTAATTTATTTACATCTTGAGGAAGTCATATGGTTTCTATGAATTTATTCAGTAAAAGTATTTCCATTAGTTTGTGAGTATGCATTCTTATACTGAGTACAAATAAGTTGGTTGCACTTGCAAGAAAGTACTGGTTAATATAAGATGACTACATGGGTTAAGGTTAGGTTTAGGGGTAGGTTCAGGGTTATTGCCCAGTTATTGAAATTACTTTAATACGTTACTGCCTAAAAATATTACTGCCTTAACTTGAAGTACAATCTTACATTTTTAAGTACGCTCAATTTTTAAGTACAATCAACTTTCAACAAATCAAACAATCAACAAATAAAATTTTTACTTAAATTACATTAAACTGACTTAAAAATGAGTTGAATCTTGTATAACTTAATTAAAAAAAAAAGTTTGAAAATTGCTTATTTTGATGAGTTTAAGCAATGTACAAACATATATTTTCATAACTTATTGAACATGTAATTTTTTATAGTGGTAAAATAAACTGCTACAAATATGTTTTAAGCTGTTTTTTCAACTTTGGTGCATGCAGTACCTCCAAAATGCATAAGAATACACAGATGGAAACCCATGAAGCTATTTAAAATTTTAAAGAATTACAAGATATGTAATTATATATATATATATATATATATATATATATATATATATATATATATATATATATATATATATATATATATATATATATATATATATATATATATATATATATATATATATATATATATATATATATATATATATATATATATGATTCATGTGCTGTTTAATAGAAGTTTAGCATATTTTAGCGATACTGCGCCTAAAAGTCATATAGCTATAGTTGTTCAGTTTTAATAATACATCAGTATGGATGAATGATTAATTCATCACATGTAGGCTTAATCTTACTGTACAACATGCTGAAAAAGTTTGACTAAAGCACCAGACCCCAAAAAAGGGCTGCAGACACAACATTAGTTCATAATACAAATCTCCTCGGTTTCTATTTTTTATAGGCCCTTAGTGAGTTGAGCTAAAGTTATTCTTCCCGTAAACCATTTTTTCTTATCACTTTTATTTTGGCTCCAATCTTTCACATTTACATTATTTACATTGCACGGCTGAATTGGTAGCAGAGGCGGCATTATCCTTGATCTGAATATCAAAAGAGCAACAGGGGAAGCAAAGAACAGTCTTAATAAACAGAAACCACGCTAAAATGGAAGGTTACTTTGAAAATGTAATCAGTTACAGATTACAAATTACCCTATTTAAAATGTAATATCAAGCATATAGCGTCAGTTCTGGCATGTCACGTTAGTCAAGCAGGCATCAGCTGACTGTCAGCTGATCACGTCTAATTATAGGAATATTACGTCTATCACAGCATACATATATAAGCTCCTTCAGTACTATCAGCAGCTATCACTTTTCTCCAGAGCTCATTTACCCTCCTCCATCCCCAGCTCCTCCTCTCGTCCAGTCAGAATTTGGTATTCTGATTCCCCTTGAATCAGACTAAATTTCTGAATTATTTTGTACATTTAATATCGACATGAATGATATCTGCAATACATTATGTTGGTTCTGTTCTGTTTACCCTTAGGGGGGTTATTGCTGCTCTTTTCCATGCTAGGCTGAATGGATGCGCGGGGAGTTCTTGCCCAGAACAGAACCATACCGCCAATCCAAACTATATGCTAATAGTCAATCAATCATCTTTGACGATAGTGGTCCTGACATAAAAGTAGTGTAACTATTTCAATTACTTTAATAAAGTAAATGTAACTAATTACATTTGATTACTTTTCTATTTTCCAGCACTGGAACACATTTTTATCACTCACCATGGTGGCAATTCTCAGACGAGTTGTAGCCTAAAGCTTTCAGCGGCAATGTGTATTGATGTAATTGGCAGACGTGGTGCACTGCAAATTAAAACAAGAACCAATCAAAAGCATCAGAATAGCGTCGCTTTACTAAACTGCCTTCAAATGGCAGGAGGCATCGCGCACATCAAAAACAGGCAAAGCAACATATTAATAATAGTATTCAACATATCCTAGTATTTTACAGAAAATATTCAGATGTAATCATTAACATTTTCATAAGTAACTGTAATCTAATTACACATTTTTTTCTCAGTAACTAATGCTACGTTCCATGTAGGTTTTTGAGCCCGTAAGTCACGACTTCAAACCACGACTCACGACTTTGTAGCCTTCCAGGCAAAGTCACGCCAAACTGCCTGAGCGCAAGGAATTGTGGTAGCTAGATGTAAACAAAGCATGGCGGACTGTACGAGGCTTATGCTCATTTACAATCCTTTCTATCGCCAAAGGTGCTTACTCCTTGCTTATTTGAGGGAAACAGAGGAGAAAAAACGACGCATATGGCAAGAAAAAGCTGTCGTACCTTTTATTTTACGGTATTTGTCAAATACTGTGTACGACTTCCATTAACACCACATCCGTAGGGGCTGCCATTGTTGTTTCGCGGGCTATGTGACGTAGGCCTGTTGCGATAGTCAATAAAAAATTAATTGCACATTTAAAAAAATGAGCTTGATAATTTTTCCGGCCGCGATAATTTCCAGCGTCCGTTTTTATATCCATTTTTGCAGAGCGTTACATTAAATTATCACGCTCTTATACATGTAAATGCTTCTAAGCGCGACAAGATACAAGAGAATGCACTGTATGTCAATGTCCTGTCTGTGTGGCTGCGTCTCATGTCAGCTAATCGAGGGACACTGTGACACACACACACTCGACGCACAGACAGACTCACGTCAGTCTCCTGCTCACATCGAGTTCTCTTTTGCTCATGAACAAACAATAACAACAACACAGAGAATTTTGAGTATTCTCATATTAGGAGTCTTAAATTAGTTAAATAACGTCTTAAATTAACTTAAAGAGTTGTGAGGAAATGAGATGCGCGGGACAGCGCGTGAGATCCGCGGCTGTTCTTAAAGTGACAGGAGCACTGATGATGCCTGTCATTAATGTTCATCAAAGAACAACGGGAACAGAGAAAATTGTAGCTTGAATGATGATTAATCTACATTTTATTTATTATTTATGCAGTTAAGAAAGGTGTTTGATATGTTTGATGTCTAACAGGGAAGGCACAGGTAAAAATAACATTTATTATAATGGGGTTATGCAAAGATTGTTTTAAGTTAACTTAAATTAAAAGTTGTTGTTTTTTAAAATCCTAATAAATGTTGAAATTGGTAGCTTTCAGTTATACTGTAATGTAACGTCTTTAATGTTTCATAGAGACATTAGCATCAGTGAAACTGGCCTTCATTCATAAAAACATGACAATACAACACATATTTAAAATATGCTGTCAATAAATTGTTTCTACATTAATTTGGAGAGTAACTGAAATTATTACAATGCCAAAACATTAAAAACGTATTAATCGTGATTAATTACAGAAAAAAATTTGATTACTTAGTTGTTGTTTTTTTTATCAATTCCCAGCACTATCCGTTGCAGTTTTCCCAGCTGTTTATTCAAGTGCATTTTTTTGTTAACAGACTGAGAGTCCATTGCTGTTTTTGTTTTGGTTGTTTTGGTCATTTATTGTGTATATTTAAAATGCTTTCCATTTTGAGTGTTAAATAGTCTTTAGAAATAAAAGTTTATTGATCTTTGAAAAGGTGTACCTGCATTATTATGCCATTATCATTATTTTAGATCAAAATGGTCTCAGAACAACAATATTATCGTTTATAGCAATAATTTCTTGGCCAATTTATCGTCCAGCAAAAGTTGTTATTGTGACAGGCCTAATGTGACGTCAGCTCAAACCTGGGAGTACATCGATCTAGTATGAGTTCACGGGTGGTAAGTCATATGTTTGACTGCCATTCAAGTGCACTTTCACGGGTAGAAGGTTGGAAAAACACGGGTTACGGGTTGCCTGGAACTGTTACAGATCTGCCAGGTTCCTGCACCAGCCACTCACAACGCACTCCCTCACCTGAATACTAATCACTCACACCTGCACCTTGTTTGCACTCTCATCACTCCACTACTTAAGCACACACCTCACCTCAGTCGGTTGTCTGGTCTCACTTGTGTGAAGTTATACTTACCTTACTCTCCAGACAATCTTCCAAGTGACCAAACTGTGTGCGGCCTGAGTTTCCCTCCAGCTATCTCCTTTCTCCAGACTTCATGAGTGTTCCATCGAGTTCCAATGAGGTGTGTGCTTTCAGACTGATTCCTCACCATCCATGCTCTCCCGTATCTGTAAGATTCCGAAGATTGGACTGAATATCCATTCCTCACTACAACTGTCTACAAGATTCTGCTTGCTTATCACTCTAAAAAATGCTGGGTTAAAAACAACCCAAGTTGGGTTCAACCCAATTGCTGGGTTAGTCCATTTTCAACCCAACTTGGGTTGTTTTTGACCCAGGCTTTTTTAGAGTGTACCTGAATTCATCCGAATTACTTGAGTGTTGTCAATAAACCACCTTTTCACTGCATTCTGTCTCCGAGTGTGCTTCTGTAACACTAAC
This sequence comes from Romanogobio albipinnatus, assembly GCA_023566225.1. Taxonomy (NCBI): domain Eukaryota; kingdom Metazoa; phylum Chordata; class Actinopteri; order Cypriniformes; family Gobionidae; genus Romanogobio; species Romanogobio albipinnatus. Next base: position 10,208,412 of record CM042261.1, on the reverse strand, counting down.
TGATTACAGTTACATTTATTTTGTAATTAAATTACGTAATCTAATTACATGCAACTAGTTACTCCCTAACACGGTGCATAATGTATAATTCATTCTAAAGAGAAGATCATGGTAACCCACTAGTAATGACATGTCATGCTTTTTACTTTTGAATACTGATCCTAATAATTAGTAGTTACCATGATCTTCATTTTAGAATGAATTATACATTATTCTCATTAATTATGAACCTGTATTTAGTAGTCGTCTGAGGTATGAAAAAAATTGTAGTTACTGATTAGCTAATAGTGAACTACCACATTCAATTGAGCAATATTACTTACTAATTCGTTAATCAGAGTTTCTTATTAGTTAATAGTAGTTACTAGAATATTAATAGTGTGTTAGTCATTTACATTTATGCATTTAGCAGACGCTTTTATCCAACACGTCTTACAACTTGGGGGTACATGAAGCGATTGGTCATGAAGAAGCGCAATAAGAGCCTGAAATCCTGAGACCGTGTACATTGCTCAGTGTAGCACAGGCTAGAGTAGGGAGGGAAGAAGGAAGAGAAAGAGGAAAGGAAAGTGTGTTTTTTTTGTTTTGTTTTTTTATGAGGTTAAGTGCTCACGGAATAGCTGAGTTTTAAGTTGACTTTTGAATGATGTCAATGATTCTGCGTTTCGGATGGCGTTGGGAAGATCGTTCCACCAGCTGGGAACGTTGAATGAAAATGTTATGGAAAGGGATTTTTTTTCCCCCTCTGTGATGGTACCACAAGCCGCCGTTCCTTTGCTGAGCGAAGTCTTCTGGTGGGGGTGTGGATTTGTAGAATGGAGTCAAAGTAAGCAGGAGCTGAGTGTGTGGTGACTCTGTATGCAAGCATCAGCGCCTTAAACTTGATGCGAGCAGCGAGTGGTAGCCAGTGCAGGGAGATGAAGAGAGGTGTGACGTGGGTCCTTTTGGGCTCGTTGAAGACAAGATGTGCTGCTGCATTCTGGATAATTCAAAGTGTTTGGATCAAACAAGAGGGGAGTCCAACCAGAAGCGCATTGCAGTAGTCAAGTCTAGAAATAACCAGGGCCTGGGCAAGAAGCTGTGTTGCGTGCTCTGTTAGGAACAGTCTAATCTTCCTGATGTTGTGGAGCACAAACCGGCATGAGCAAGCTGTCTTAGAAATGTGTTCTCTGAAGGACAGCTGGTCATCAAATGTTACTCCAAGATTTCTGACTGACTTTGATGGGGAAATCAAGGATGTACCTAACTGATGGGGAAGTCATGTTGTATGGTGGGACTGGCAGGGAAGATGAGAAACTCAGTCTTTGCCAGGTTGAGCTGCAGGTGATGTTTTCTCATCCATGCAGAGATGTCAGCCAGACAGCTGGTGATTCGTGCAGCTACTGTGGGGTCGTCTGGGTGAAATGAAAGGTAGAGCTGAGTGTCATCAGCATAGCAGTGGTATGAGAAGCCATGTGCCTGAATGATGGGTCCCAATGAAGTAGTGTAGATGGAGAAGAGGAGAGGACCAAGCACTGAGCCCTGGGGAACCCCAGTGGTCAGTTGATGTGCTTGGGATTCCTCTCCTCTCCAGGCAACCTTGAAAGACCTACCTGTGAGATAGGACTCAAACCAAAGGAGTGATGAGAGGGTGGACAGAAGAATCTGATGATTGACCGAGTCAAAGGCCGCAGATAGATCGAGCAGGACGAGGACATGATTTGGAGTCAGCTTTAGCTATCCGTAGGGCTTCAGTGACCGACAGTAGTGCAGACTCTGTGGAGTGGCCCCTTTTGAAACCTGATTGGTTGATGTCCAGCTGATTATTCTGTGATAGGAAGGATGAAACCTGGTTGAAAACAACTCGTTCAATAGTTTTTGCTATGAATGGTAGGAGAGAAACAGGTCTGTAGTCTATGAGTGATGAGTTTAATGTGGGTTTCTTAAGCAGTGGAGTTACCCGAGCCTGCTTGAATGTAGTAGGGAAGATGCCGGTGCAGAGAGACGTGTTGATGATGTGTGTGAGTGCTGGTAAGATTGTAGGAGAGATGACTTGAAGGAGGTGTGAGGGAATGGGATCAAGAGGACAGGTGGTAGGATGGCTAGAGAGGAGAAGTTTAGATACTTCTGTCTCAGTGAGTGTAGAAAATGAGAAGAGAGGATGTTTGGTTGTGGATGTGGCTGAACTAAAGTCCACAGTGAACTGACTGCTGATGGTTGTTGTTTTGTTTGTGAAGAATTGTGCAAAATCGTCTGGCGATAGGGAGGTGGTGGGAGGTGGTGGGGGACGGCAGAGGAGAGAGTTAAATGTTCTGAACAGTGTGCGTGAGTTTGAGGTGTTGTTGATCTTGTTTTGGAAATAAGAAGATTTAGCTGCATGTACTTCATCTGAGAAGGATGAGAGCAGGGACTGATACTTACCTAGATCGGATGGGTGGTTAGATTTACGCCATGTTCTCTCTGCTGCCCTGAGTATCGTCCGGTGTTCACGAATAACATCAGATAACCAAGGGTTAGAGGGAGTGGCTCGTGCTGGCCTAAAAGAAAGAGGGCAAATACTGTCTAGACAAGAAGTTAAAGTGGAGCATAAAGTGTCAGTTGCAGTGTTGACATCCATAGAGGATAATTGTGAGGATGAGGGAAGGGAGGATGAGACAGCAGAGGAGAGATGAGAAGGAGAAAGTGAGCGCAGATTTCACCTGAAGGTAACAGGTGGAGGAACTGGTGGTGCATGAGTAGTGAGTTGAAGGTTGAATGTGATGAAGAAATGATCTGAGATGTGTAGAGGTTTGACCAAAATATTGTTTGTAGAGCAGTTGCGTGTGTAAATGAGGTCCAGATGGTTACCAGATTTGTGGGTATGTGAAGTGATGAGGCGATTGAGATCGAATGATGCAAGGAGGGACTGGAAATCTGAAGCATAAGATTTGTCCAGATGAATGTTGAAGTCGCCAAGGACTATGAGTGGGCTGCCATCCTCTGGAAATGAGGACAGCAGAACATCTAGCTCATGAACAAAGGTGGTCAATGGACCAGGGGGGCGGTAAATGACTACAATATGGAGTTTAACGGGAGTCGTAAGCGTAATAGTGTGGTATTCAAATGTGTTGTTATTGCAAAGAGATGTGTGAGTTGAGTATTTCCTGTTGTTATAAATGAGAAGACCAGTGCCACCACCCCTCCCAGTCTGGCGTGGGGTGTGGGAGAAAGAGAAGTTATTAGAAAGAGCAGCGGGTGTTGCTGAGTCTTCTGGGCGAACCCAGGTCTTAGTCAAGGCCAAGATTTTGAGAGCGGATTGGCGGATTGCTTATCAGAAGGGCCACCTGGAAGACAATAGAGAGGCCTGTAGGCCACATGGGGGTCACACCTTTACAGTGGGGGAAGTTTGATCTGATTGGTCAGTTTGAATGTCATGTTTGAGTTTGGTATGATTGGTCAGTTTAAAAGAATACATTTGGTTTCAGTCACATGGTCAAGGAATAGATAAAAGAAGATTGGAACTGTTGCTCTCTCTCTTTTTTTCCTCTGGCTCTCTTACTCTCTGGCTCTTGAGGTCATTGGGGGCTTCTCTTCTTTGCTCTCTTCTTCTCTCTCTCTCTCTCTCTCTCTCTCTCACTCTCTCTCTCTCTCTCTCTCTCTCTCTCTCTCTCTCTCTCTCACTCTCACTCTCACTCTCTCTCCCTCAGGTAACATTTTATTCATGCTGTGTACGATTAATGGTATAAGTTTATCATCTCATACATCCGTTTTGAAACTATTTTAAGTGTAACCATAACCAGATTTTGTCATTAAATCCTTTCTATTACAAATACTGTGCTAACTAGTTTTGATTTGGAATTGACTTTGAAGTGCTCCCTATTGCAATACAATATAGTCACATTATAGCGACGCTCTCCCACATATTTTGCTATTATAACTGCACTTATCTCCGTCGTTGGTATAAGTTGCAGTGGGTGGAAATAGACGAGAAATTTACAGTTTTATTCCATCTTTCTGATAACGTTTCTTTAGTCTTCTGGCAACCCTGCAGATTGAACCATCTGCAGGAGTATAATAATGGCGCCGGTTCTAAAGCATTTGCCTGATTGTAATCCTGCTTTAGTTCTCTGATCATAACCCTTCTTTTTCCATCTCTCTTTCTACAGTCTTTCTTCAAAAGCTTGAGACACACCAAGCCGACTTCAAAGAACTAGCGTCAACGAAAACCGACGGTGTTGTCACCTTGCCTCGCGTCTGCTGCGTCTGGACCGAAAAGCTGCGTTTGAACATACAGCACAGACTACAGCCGACTGCAAACTAGCATGTGCATTCTGCGCATGCGTGTAAGGAATTAACTGTCTATATCAGCAGGTATCAATAGTCTATATTCGTCTTTCAAAAGGAGAAACCACATGCTTACCATTTCACGATCAGCCTTCTATCTATGTCGTCTTGACTTATTGCTCTCTTTCATCACTTTCGTTTAATTCCTCTTGCACTGACTCGGTCAGTAAACTGAACAGACAATCAGATTTTCCACTCTCACCGACGGCCCTGACACCAATTCAACATGCTGAATCTGGCAAACTTCCGCCGACGTAAGCCCGACGAGAGCTGACGTGTGGAACATGTCGCAAAAACTAGCGAGACAGACTCTCGCCGACGGCCCAGCGTTGGATGATGGCTAACCATCAGCTTGGTGTGTCCCGGCCTTACACCGTGTCCTAACTACACACAACGCGACGCTGTGACATGCGATAAAAGATATCTTTTCCATGTTAATTCGAGTTTTTGTCCTAACCAACCACAATGGCGACACGCGATGGTTCTTTTTTAGAAACTTTGTAATGTGACTTTGAATATGATTTAGTGCTCCCAGCTTTGTAACGTAGTCATACTAAAAGCAACAATGGATAATTCACCTCAGATCTTGAAATATTAAACAATTGGAAACAAGAAAATTCAAACCAAGCCTGCAGCACTCCTCTCAGAAACTGAAGTCTACGCGTCTTGATCGCCCCCCGGTGGTTGGTCCCAGTATAGCTCATAAACCCCGCCTCTCCATGTCTTACAATGGACGCGAAACAAAATAAACAATTAAATTACACTTTAAATAATTGTTTCCTAAAGATGGTTTCTGTCATTTTAGGCCATTTTTATTACAATGATTTCATTTCAAGTGTTTGTTTTTTAAATAAGTTTAGTTTTAGTTAGCTATTTGATGCTGTAAAAACGGAGGGTGTGACGTCATGATTGACAGCTGTGATTGACGGCTTCTCTGAGTGAAGTTGTCACTGAGGCACTAACAGATTTTTTTCTGGATTTTTAGGAGGAGATTGGCGCTTTAGCTTTAATTTCTACATTTTCATAACTGTTTATTTCACACCAACATAATGAATTGTTCTACATCTGTGAGAGTGTGGGCAGACTTTTGCTAATCGTGCCTCTACTTCCTGCTCTTTACTGCGCAACTCCTGTCCCGATATCGCTACTGCGCAGACTCAGTCCTAAATCTACGCAAGATGTCAGCGCTGTGCGGGCCTCCGAAAGCTTCAACTCTCGTCATTGGAAGTCAATGAAGTTGCGTCATCCATATTTTTTTACGGTCTATGGTTCAAACTGTAAACAAACAAGCATATTCTATGACAAAGATTGTTTTAGTAACTCCGTATGTATTTTAGTAATGTTTAAATGGTTTAATATTTGTGAATTTGATTATGTAGGCAATTTATCCATTTCCTTGTGAGTGCCATCAAGATTAATCTCTTGCCGCTAGAGCCCGCCCACACGCTGTGTTTTTTGATTGATTTGACGCATCTCCTCGTTGCCTCGTAGTGTGGACAGACAAGTTACTTGTCGTTGGAATCTTATCGCGATGCGTGTAGATAGAACACAGTGTTAAGCGATTTCTGAGAAACGCTCACTCTCTAATCCCCCATCATGGGTGTATACGCCCCCTACTGCTTATTGGCTACAAGTGCGTTGTGGTTCTTGGTCTGAACCACTTTCAACAGTGTTTCTCAGAAACCGCTTACTGCACTTTTAAGATGTTGAATCAGAATCAGTTTTGTTCTTGAAAATTTCATCATAACCACAGACAAACCACAAGAAAATTACATAAAGTAAAGCATCGCTTTGGAGCACTTCAAACAACTGAGGAAAGACCTGAAGAGGAAAGAAACAAGGCCAAGAAATAACTGGGGATTACCCATCAACCCTCATCACACCATAATTGCGCTTTTCTAACAAAGACTCTCCCTTCTGAGTTGTGTCTGCCAGTGTTGCCACACAGAGCCTACAAATGCAGGCCGCTTCACTTCTTTATGGTGTCATTTTTTACACATTCTTTTAGCAATAGTGTTTTTTCTTCTTAAAGTCTTTCATCAAGAGGTTGCTTTCTCTTCATACCATGAAATTAAATGCTTTCTTTAGTTTCGAGTAGACGTGTTTTTACTTAATGTGCTATGTGTGTGCTGCTCTATACAAGAATAGTTACACTAGTTTAGTACATCCTTATGAGGCCCACGAACGGCTGCACTTAAAACATCTATTTCTGTACTCTGTTGTTGTGCTATACTTGAAATATTTATGCCATCTGACGAAAATAGCTGAGTAAGGCCCACTGTAGGAAAATCAACTGCAAACCAGAATTTGCTTGGCGCACATCCTAAAAAAAATCTCAGGGGCAAGTTGTTTGCTTCATATTCACATTGCTTCAGGGTTCCAAATGTGTAGGATGGTAATGTTATCAATATGAATTGAGGAGCAAAGGTACAAAGAGAATGCTAATGGAGAGGATTCTCATCAGGGGCAAGGAACTTGCTGAAGATCCCTGTAGTTTGGTAAATCGTGTTACCGTGGCAAAGCAACATGTGCTGGGTAATACGGAGGACCATGCTAATGCGGCACAACGCACTTCTCATTTCAAGCTCCATTTGCTTGTCTCTGAGAGAGGTAGTGCATCCTCTCACACTTTTGTCTACCGTGGCACACAGTGGCACAGCTACAGCAATGCTGGCACTTCAGGGATGATAAATGCACAGTAAATTAACATATTTTATGATACTGAACTGAAAACTGTTTAGTCTTTTACAGGATTCACATAAACATCTGAGAAAGATAAAGATGCTAATGTATTCAAGGGCTCTCTGAAATGTTTTATTGGCAACACTTTATTTTAGGGGGGCAAAAAGGTTCTATATAAAGAGAAATGTCTTAAATGTTTGCATAATACTTTCATGTTTTACAAGTAACATACATTTTTGCTACTTATGAGCTGTTTAATTTATAAAATGCAATTAAAATCAAAAGTTAGTCACACTTGTCAGGAAAGTTAGTGAGAACACACAGTTTTATCGAATCATATACATCATCATTGGCATCAATTCCGTAATTTAGTACGATTACGTTCATATGACCTTTTTATGCAGACTCGGGTATGGTGCCCAAGTATGCACTCAAATTCTAAACGAACCGAACTCTGACATTAATCGAACCCAGGTGCACACCAAAAGTGGTAGTGTGAAAGCACCCTAAAGGCTGGGACACACCACGGTCGGCCGTCGTTGAGCGTTGATCATCTAAGTTTTTCCGGTGCGTTGTGGACCGTTGGCTCTAGTTGGATGCTGTCAGTGTTTTTTGTGACGATTCAGCATGTTGGGCCGCCAGTGAGAGAGAAAACTGATTGGCTGTTCAGCTTAACGAGCGAGTCAGTGCATGTGAATGAAAGCGAAAGTGATGAAAGCGATCAAAGAAGTCAAGACGGTACAGACAAAAGTTAAAATTTTTACGGCATCTTTACCTGAGCATTCGAATGCATAAATATTTTCATTATAACATTTCAATGAAGAAAGTGATCAGCGTGATTGATATTCTCAATGGTAAGCAAGCTTGGCTTTGTTTACGGTTAGTATATTTCTAGTCCCATAGTATAGTCTAGTCTAGTCTATAGTCCTAGTTTCGGTTTCCCTTTTAGAATGACGAAAATAGACTATTGATTAGGGCTGTAGCGATACACTAATCTCAGAATACGATACACGATATTCAGCTCACGATACGATTCGATATAATTCGATACACTTACATCATTTTCTGAAAGACTTAAAGGGGACAGAGTGATTTTGGTGACATCTTGTGAGTGTTCCATTTACTTGGATTGCATTAATTGAACTGAAAACTAAAAACATCAATTACACAATATATGTCTCTGACTGGAAAGAGTCTACAGCTTGCAAATGCTGAACAAAATGAATCAAAGATGTGTTGAGAAAATGAGTTCCATTCATTGAAACTTACAAGCCTTTGAGAAGTAAATAAAGTGCAGTATTGCAATTAACAATGGATTTTTAAAAAGTGCAACAAGTGGCCTGTTCTGAACAGTTTCTTTGACAGCTTTTTTAGCTTGACACTGAATCGTATCGTCAAGATGGCGCCGAGGATGGCTTCTACGTCGCGAGCTCCGCTGAAACATTGTAGTTTTTTGTTTGTTCTGTTTATAGTTCTTGTGTTTTTCGTCTTGGATGTTGTCTGCCTTACTACGTACGACAGACAGACACTTTTGGACATTGGTTCGGCAATCGCACACCGAAAACCGGACTTTAAATTCTTCAGTGACGACACACTGCTTACAAACACAGCAGCGGATCCTTTTGTCTGGGCGGCCCGACCACGCAAACGCGGCCGGAGAAGAGGGAAGAGAGCCGGCGTACTCATCAGAGTAAGACGCCGCGCAAACCGACCCCCGCTTCCCAGTATTTTACTGGCTAATGTTCAGTCTCTGGACAATAAACTCTGCGAGCTGAGAGCGCGGATCTCTTTCCAGCGAGAGACGAGGGACTGCTGCATTATCTGCCTTACAGAAACTTGGATGTCCGCTGAGATTCCAGATTCGGCCATCGAAACCGCGGGGTTCTCCGTGCATCGGATGGACAGAGAAAAAGATCTCTCAGGGAAAAGCAAAGGCGGGGGTGTGTGTTTTATGATCAACCGATCCTGGTGTGATCAGAGGAACGTACATTCTATCAAGTCTTTCTGTTCTTCTGATCTGGAATTTCTCACGGTTCTGTGCCGACCATTCTGGCTACCGAGGGAATTCACCGCGGTCATCATCACAGCTGTGTATATTCCCCCACAAGCCGACACAGACCGGGCACTAAAGGAACTGTACAGGACAGTAAGTGAGCAGGAAACCGCGCATCCTGAGGCTGCGTTTATTGTGACCGGGGACTTTAACAAAGCCAACTTCAAGCGCATCGCACCTAAATACCACCAACATGTTAACTTCAACACGCGAGGGAACCGCGTCTTAGATCACTGTTACTCCCCCTTCAAGGATGGATACAAATCACTCCCACGCCCACCATTTGGCAAATCAGATCACGCTTCCATCCTACTTTTGCCCGCATACAGGCAGAGACTGAAACAGGAAGCACCCGCCCTCAGAACCATCCAGTGCTGGTCGGACCAATCAGACTCTATGCTACAAGACTGTTTTGATCACGCGGACTGGGAGATGTTCCGGTCGGCCTCTGATGACGACATCGAGGTCTACGCTGATAGTGTAACGTGTTTCATCAGGAAGTGCGTAGATGACGTTGTTCCGACCATAACAATTCGGCTGTACCCTAACCAGAAGCCGTGGCTAAACGGGGATGTTCGCACGGCACTCAATGCGCGGACCTTCACTTTTAACTCCGGTAATGCGGAGGAGCATAAACAAGCAAGTTATGCCCTCCGGAAAACCATCAGAGCAGCAAAACGGCAGTACAGGGACAAGATTGAAGGACAGTTCAACACCACCGACTCCAGAAGCATGTGGAGGGGAATTAACACCATCACGGACTATAAAGGGAACACAAACTCCACCGTGAACACCGCTGCCTCTCTCCCGGACGAGCTCAACACCTTCTATGCTCGCTTTGAGGGAACTAACACCGCCCTCGCGGAGAGAGAGCTCGCGGCTGAAGATACAGAGGTTAGTGCACTCTCCGTATCTTTAGCGGATGTAACCCGATCCTTCCGGCGGGTGAACGTCCGTAAAGCTGCGGGTCCAGACGGCATTCCCGGCCGCGTGATCAGAGCGTGCGCGAACCAACTGGCTGGAGTTTTCACGGACATTTTTAACCTGTCCCTCTCCCTATCTGTGGTCCCCACATGCTTTAAAACGTCCACTATTGTTCCTGTACCTAAGCAGTCAAAAACCACCTGCTTAAATGACTGGCGTCCTGTTGCTCTGACCCCCATCATCAGTAAATGCTTTGAGAGACTAGTCAGAAACCACATCTGCTCTGTTCTCCCCCCCTCACTGGACCCACTGCAGTTTGCATACCGCACAAACCGCTCCACTGATGATGCCATTTCATCCACCATACACACTGCTCTCTCCCATCTGGAAAAGAGGAACACGTATGTGAGAATGCTGTTTGTGGACTACAGCTCAGCATTCAACACCATTGTGCCCTCCATACTTGACATTAAACTCCGGGCTCTAGGCTTAAACAGCTTGTTATGCAGCTGGATCCTGGACTTCCTGTCAAACAGACGCCAGGTGGTCAGAATGGGCAGTAACATCTCCTCATCACTGACTCTCAACACTGGAGCCCCTCAGGGTTGTGTTCTCAGCCCACTCCTGTACTCCCTGTACACACATGACTGTGTGGCAACCCACAGCTCCAACACCATCATCAAGTTTGCTGACGATACGACAGTGGTAGGTCTCATCACTGACAATGATGAAACTGCCTACAGAGAGGAGGTGCACACTCTGACACGGTGGTGTCAGGAGCATAACCTCTCCCTCAACATCAGCAAGACCAAGGAGCTGGTGGTCGACTTCAGGAGGAATGAGAGAGAACACCTCCCCATCACCATCGATGGAGCACCGGTGGAGAGAGTCAGCAGCTTCAAGTTCCTCGGTGTCCACATCACAGAGGAACTCTCATGGTCCGTCCACTCTGAGGCCGTTGTGAAGAAGGCTCATCAGCGCCTTTTCTTCCTGCGACGGCTGAGGAGGTTTGGAATGAACCGCCACATCCTCACACGCTTCTACACCTGCACCATCGAGAGCCTGCTGACTGGCTGCATCACCACCTGGTACGGCAACAGTACCGCCCGCAGCCGCAAAGCCCTGCAAAGGGTAGTGCGCACGGCCAGCTGCATCATCGGAGGTGAGCTTCCCTCCCTCCAGGACATTTACGCCAGGCGGTGTGTGAAGAGAGCTCAGAGGATCATCAGAGACTCTAGCCACCCGAACCATGGGCTGCTCTCACTGCTGCCATCAGGCAGACGGTACCGCAGCATCAGAACACGCACCAGCCGACTCCAGAACAGCTTCTTCCCACAAGCAATTAGACTACTTAACTCTTGATCCATCAGGATCATAACACACACTGGACAGAATATCACTCCGCACAACCCACTGTAGATACACACACACATTATATACACATTTATGTATCATTTATTATTTATCATTTATCATATAGCACCTATTGTACATAATTGGATCTCTACTGTGAATAATAATGTATACTGTACATTGTATATTATTATTATTATAGCTTAATGTATACTGTTTAATGTATGTTTAGTGTATATTGTTTAAAGTATATGTATATTGTAAGCAGTGTTGGGAGTAACGGCGTTTAAGTATAACGGCGTTACTAACGGCGTTAATTTTTCAGTAACGGAGTAATCTAATTAATTACTTTTCCCAATGTTGCAACGCCGTTAGCGTTACTGAGAAAAAAAATGCGGCGTTACTATAATTGAGCTCACTGAAGCGGTTTTCATCCGAACAGGCTCTCTGTCAGTCGGACCTGCAACGTGCGTGTGTGTGTGTGCGTGTGTGTGTGTGTGTGTGTGTGTGTGTGTGTGTGTGTGTGTGTGTGTGTGTGTGTGTGTGTGTGTGTGTGTGTGTGTGTGTGTGTGTGTGTGTGTGTGTGTGTGTGTGTGTGTGTGTGTGTGTGTGTGTGTGTGTGTGCGCGCGTGGTACACATAACTGATGATGATTGGTGGGTGGGAGACAAGGTTGAGGTTGATAGGTTGAGTCCACACACACACACACACACACACACCTATGACGCACAGTCGCACACGCATATGCACAGTCAGCGATGGCAAGTCCAACGACTTCAAAGGTAGCTTTCGCAAACTGGAAGTATAAGCGCTACTCTTCCCTCGTTGAGGTGAAAGGTAAGAATGTTTATGTAACGTGCAACTTATGCCCAGGAAGAAAGAGTCTCTCCACGTCGGTGGCCAGTAATTCTAATCTAATGAAGCCTCACATCATCACAGCCACAAAATGAGCGGCTAAAAACCCAGGTGATAACGTGAGCTCCACTACCAAAGGAGTAGTATAGTACTGATAATATTTACACTATAGTAGGTCTACTGATAATATTTACAATATATTGAATTTGATAGGTGTCTCTCACATTGTCCCACAGCAACATTACAATAGTGTACATTAATGTACAATGTTTAGTGTCTAATTCATTCATTTAACATATTTAAATTGGGGGCATCCAAGTTATTTGACATATTTGAACTTTTGACAAAAAAAAAGTAACGCAGTAATTACTTTCCCTGGTAATTAGTTACTTTTATAATGATGTAACTCAGTTACTAACTCAGTTACTATTTGTAAGAAGTAACTAGTAACTATAACTAATTACTTTTTTAAAGTAACGTGCCCAACACTGATTGTAAGTATGTGTATATTGGTTAAAGCTGTGAGAACTACACTCACATTGTGTAAATTATTTATTGTTTATTGTAGAGTTTACTGTGCTGTGAGTAATTGTGGGCGCATCAGATGTGTAATCTGATGCTGCTTTAAATGTTGTACATGTCATGTCGTGACTGCTATGTTGCTCGGAACTGCACCAAGAATTTCACCTGCTGTTGCACTTGTGCATATAACTGTGTGACAATAAAGTGATTTGATTGATTTGATTTGATTTGAACATATGAGGTAGCCAGTCTAGCCACCAGGTAAGTAAACATAGTACCATGGCTTCTCCAAACCATCCAATAATTCAAGTCACTAAGAAGAACATTTAACTTAAAATGTACCCATCTAAGCTGAGTAGTTTAAAACATGCGTAATGAGCTCCCATTCCTAGTTGATAAAGTGGACTGTGATGGTGACATGGCTTCAGTTGTGCACGAGGTCCAGCCGTCACACGTCAGGGCAACTCTCTTCGCGCTGGCCAGGGAGACTTTGACATGTGCCCTTGTCTGAGCGTACAGCCTGGGAATGCAAACCTTGGTGAGGTATTCGCGGGTTGGAATAGGATAACGGGGCTCCATCACGTTCACTATGCGCCTAAAGCCGCCGTTTTCCACCACCAAATAAAGTAGGCAATGGACTCTGTATTTTAAACCCAAAGTGCTCCCACACATCTGCTTTTAAGCATAAAGGTGTTGGATTTATATTCGCCGCCATTTTCTTGAATCTCCTCGATCTGACTCCATAAACAGGAAGAGGTAGACGTCGGCGTCTGTGTAAAGTTAGTAGTACGGGTAACTTGCTCTACAGCGACACTAGCGGCTGGCTGACCAAATCGCTCTTCGTGCAACGCGAACGGGGGTAAACACAGGGGATTTGAATGGGACGATCGATAAAATTCAATAAAATTGCTCAGCCTTACTATTGATACCTGCTGATATAGACAGATATTTACTTACATGCAGGCACAGAACGCACAGCTAGTTGATAGTCGTCTTAGTTCTATTGGTGTGTTCAAGCGCAGCTTTTTTGCCGAGACACAGCCAGCAAGAGGCAATAACACAGTCGACTTTCGCCTGCCACTAATTCTTTGATTTTGGCTTGATGTATTACAGACTTAAGGGTGTGTTCACACTAGTAGTTTGGTTCTCTTGGTTATTTTGGTCTGAACCAAAAAAGAAAATGATACGTTTTAAGTTGTGGTTCGCTTACCGTTCACACTGTAATTTTTAACACTGAACCTAAACATAGACTCACCTAAAGGATTATTAGGAACACCTGTTAAATTTCTCATTAATGCAATTATCTAATCAACCAATCACATGGCAGTTGCTTCAATGCATTTAGGGGTATGGTCCTGGTCAAGACAATTGGCTGGACTCCAAAGTGAATGTCAGAATGGGAAAGAAAGTTGATTTAAGCAATTTTGAGCATGGCATGGTTGTTGGTGCCAGACGGGCCGGTCTGAGTATTTCACAATCTGCTCAGTTACTGGGATTTTCACGCACAACCATTTCTAGGGTTTACAAAGAATGGTGTGAAAAGGGAAAAACATCCAGTATGCAGCAGTCCTGTGGGCGAAAAAGGCTTTTATGGCATATATTTTGCAACGGAACTTGTCGAACATCCAAAACAATGCTGTGTGCTGAGCTAAATGCGCTACACGCATACATATGATGGAGCTGACAACTCGTGAAGAGCTTATAAAATGTGTAAAAGAGTCAAAACTGTGGCAGGAATCCCTCCGTCACACACACAAATGAAGATCTGCTGCGAGATGACGTGGTTCTGATGCCTTCCCCGTATCCTTTTTAGGGTCATATTTTGTGACATCATGTCCTGTTTTTGGTTCGTTTACATGTCTTTGGTTCGTGTTGTTCGTTTGGAAGCGGACCAAGACCCATCCTTTCAGCGGTCTTGGCCCACTTGTTTGGTGCGCACCAGGGTTCGGATGGCAGCGTTCAGACTTATTCAAATGAACCGCACTAACAGAGCAATCACACCAGGGTTCATTTTAATCAAATCAAACCTGCCAAGTATGAACACACCATCCGAAACCTGGTGCGCACCAAACAAGCGAAGCAAACAAACTCTGGAGCGGTTAGACTGAAAAATTAACGCAACATGGTGTGACTGGAGCATTTGGTCCATATCATAATTTCAAGAAGACAACACGTGAAGTTCTCAGAGCTGTTCACATCATTGGACTGGGAATTATGCACTTCTTTAGCAACACTATCAAGGCCTAAATGAATCTGCAGCAGTCATGTGGGACAAGTAGGAACTCTCTGAAGATTCCCAGTTTAGTTAGTAATTAAGAACACTATGATTATGACATGTTGTGAACTCACCTAACATCTAAATGAACCAAAAATAGGACACGATGAGGACAAGATGGGACCCTAAAAAGGTCAGAATACTCACTAAATGTATCATTTTCTTTTTTGGTCCAGACCAAATGAACCAAGAGATCTGAACTAGTGTGAACACACCCTAAAACTTAATTAATAAAATGATGCCATAATTGGAACCCCTAAAAGGGTCTATATGTGAAGCACCTGACAGAATAAGGTTCTATACAGAGCCGTTTCTTCTAAGACTGTAGTCTGTATAATACTATGTAGTATGTAGCAATAATACTTTGACAAGAAAGATTGATTGTAGGTCTCTGATTTGTTGAGTATCTATAACTTATAACTTATACTCTAGGGGAAACAGGAGGAACTGTGTCAGAATATGTTGCCAATATGACTTTTAGTGAGGGTTAGGGCTAAATATTTGTGTAGATAAGATATGTGCAGAGTTTGGGATGACAAAATGGATGATATTAGACAAATCAGTACAAAGGCGAACAATATGTTCATGATTGCTGCAAGATAATCATTTACTTTTGTTTGCTTACAAAAACACTCATCTGAAGCACATACAATTCTACTCTTACTAAAAAGAACGTCTCCGGTTACGTATGTAACCTAGGTTCCCTGAGAACAGGGAACGAGACGCTGCGTCAGCTTGACGCTACGGGGAACGCCTCCAGCGTGACAGGTGTCTGAACTACTATCGAATCACGGCAATCCTATTGACCGGCGACAGCCTATGATGTCATCAAGGTGCGACCAGGAAGTATAAAAGGGTGCCTTGCCAACATGACACCGCCCTTCGTCTGAAGGGACTGTTTGGCAGGCAAACCCTGAGGCATGGCAAAGCGACGCAGCGTCTCGTTCCCTGTTCTCAGGGAACCTAGGTTACATACGTAACCGGAGACGTTCCCTTTCGAAAGGGAACTCGCGCTGCGTCAGCTTGACGCTATGGGGAACGAAATACCAACGCTGCCATGCCGAGGGGAGTGCATGCCCACTGGCAGTGACAACTGTCAGAACAAGCAAATACAACTGAAATGCCTGAACCACCCCCCCTCTGGTCACAGAGGCTGTCAGTGACAGCATTCCCTACGGTCATAGCCCAAGCTATAAGCCTGAGTAGGAAGCTTCGAACACTTAGAGAAGTTCTACCCAGGCCGCTCAAAGGCCTGGATCCAACCCATTCGAAAGAAGGGGGCTCCTTTAAGGGAATGTGGCTAGGGGGCCCCAGGGCGCCCCAGCCAGTCACTACTGCCACCAAGGAGGCCTAGCTTGGTGCCTTTTTTAACGGGCGCTTCAGCCGGGCCATCCCTGTCTGTTCGATAACAGAGCCTCTGGGTCCTTGCCTCTTGGAGAGGCATCCAGTCCAAGGGACTGCAGAATGGCAATGTCCTCCTCAGACCGGATCTCAGAGACGGGAATCCTGGAGTGCAGTACTCAGCATAGCGCATTCTACCCTTGCCAGCGAGGGGAGTTAATCTGCTCGATCCTAGGATCTACTGAGCTATTATCAGATAGAAACACTCAGGAGGCCAGACTGGCCTAAAAGCTGATCTAATTGGGAGGCCACCCTAGGGGCCTACGACCACCCGATCAGGCCCAGGCAGCTTCGGCTCACATACGACCCTCCGAAAGGAAGGGAGCTTAAAGGGGGCTGCCCGGTAGGTAAACCAGGTTGCAGGCTGAAATCCCCTCCTTGGGGACCAAGTAGCAGAAGCGACACCAGTAGCGCCAGGGTAAGACTTTACCAGATGCTGCCGGCTAAGGGCCAGATCACTGATAGCAAGTCACCACTGGCTGTCAGCGTTACGACAGTTAGCAGTACTCACACTGAGAACCAAAGACCCGTTTAGGGAGGCCTAGTGAGGCCCATTGTATAATAGGAATATATGCCAGAGAAGCCTGAGAAATCAGGCTCAGGAACTCGCTTAGAGGGAGGCCTGGTGAGGCCTACTACCTGATCGCAGTTGAAGCCGACTGTCAAGGTAGCTGAAAAACGGAAACTCGTTTTCTCAGGGAGGCCTAATGGAGGCCTACTACCTGATAGTCAAGCTACAACAGTTATCCGAGCATCCTGACTCGGGAAGTAACCCTCAGGGAGGCCTTGTGAGGCCTACTACCTGATCGCAGTTGAAGCCGACCGTCAAGGTAGCTGAAAAACGGAAACTCATTTTCTCAGGGAGGCCTAATGTAGGCCTACTACCTGATAGTCAAGCTACAACAGTTAACCGAGCATCCTGACTCGGGAAGTAACCCTCAGGGAGGCTTTGTGAGGCCTACCACCTGATAGCAAGCTTTGCTAACTGCCTGAGCGTCTGACTCAGGAACTCATCCTCAGGGAGGCCTTGTGAGGCCTACTACCTGATAGCAAGCCCTTAGGGCCTGTTTAGCGAGCCTTAGGGGAGGTTTAGTGCTTAGGCCTACCGTCTGGTAGCAAACTAAGCCAGTTGCCCGAGCACCTCTGACTCGGGAACTCACCCTTGGGGAGGCCTGTTGAGGCCTACCACCCGATAACAGGCTTTTTAGGGAGGCCTGTAGAGGCCTACTACCTGACAGCAAGCATTGCTAGTTACCCGAGCATCCTAACTCAGGAACTCGCCCTCAAGGGAGGCCTAGTGAGGCCTACTACCTGATAGCGGGCCTGCAGGGAGGTCCAGCCTGCTACCTGCAGGCGACTCGTGCTAACTGTTTCTCATTTTGATGATCCAGGAGCCCAGAACATGCCCTCAGGGAGGCCTGGTGAGGCCTACTACCTTATACTAGGAGTTGAATAGGCCTATTAAGGCCTACAACTCGATAATGGGCCCTTAGAGAGGCCCAGCAAAGCCTTACAATCAGTCTACAGGGAGGCCTAGTGCGGCCTACTACCCAGCAGCAGCCTAGCAGTTTGTGTGCTAGCTGGCACGGCGACTGGCAAACAGGAGCCCTCCTTCAGGGAGGCCTGGCAAGGCCTACTACCTTGCAACCAGTCTTCAGGGAGGCCTAGTACGGCCTACCACCCAGCAGCAGCCTAGCAGTTTGTGTGCTAGCTGACACGGCGACTGGCAAACAGGAGTGCTCCTTCAGGGAGGCCTGGTGAGGCCTACTACCTGCCAACGGTTCATCACAACCCACCAAGTGACTGAGCCCAAGCCTGCGCCCTCAAGGGAGGTCTGGTGAGGCCTGCTACCTCATGCCGAGTCTTCAGGGAGGCCTGGTGCGGCCTACCACCCATCAACAGCTTAGCAGCCCATGCTAGCTGACACAGTGACTGGCGAATGGGAGCCTGCCTTCAGGGAGGCCCGATGGGGCCTACCACCTCACAGCAGGCCTGCAGGGACGGCTTCCTGGTGGCAAGAGTGAAAAACTGTTATGCTGTTATAACTTTGGGCTGACAGTAGCTTCTCTGCTGGCTGACAAAAATTAACATCCAACTGCTAAATAGGGTTATCAGTTGGGAAATTCTGCTACTTGAAGCCGACATCGTTGGGGAGCAATATATACCGCAATACACATGGGGCCGAACTTTGCAGAGGCCTACCAAGGCTGACTACCTATTTTCCAGGTTGCAGCTAATAAATTGCCAACCTCCCCAACCGTCGGGACTCACTCGCAAGGAGGCCTGTCTGAGGCCTACTACCTGAACTGGAGTCTACTGCCAAGACTGCCCCAGCTGGCTACTCACAGCCAGCTGGTCCTACAATCCATCCCAGCCTAGCTGGGTGACCCATCCTGGAGGCCTCCAATTCCTTCTGGAGCCAACTGTATAATGGTGCAGTCTTATCGGCAGCGCCTACAAGCACTGGAACCTAATCACATTGTCCATAGCAGGGTACTCTGCAAACCAAACGCCCTGTACCCCCTAAGCGGGGGGAGTACCACATACGCCACCCACCTCATGGAGGTCCTAGCTTTAATAGCGGCCTACCATACCGTGCAAGGGCGTCAGCCATGGCAATGCTCTGGCTACAAGGGAGCTCACGACCAAACCAACATAAACCCCGAGCCATGGGTGAGGCAGAATGATACAGAGCTAGGAGTGGAGGTACTCAAATCTACCCTGCCTTGTCAGGGGAGTACTATCAACTGGCCAGGGCATATACAGTAATGGCCAGCGCCTGCCAAAAAACTGGCGGCCTCTAGAAACTAGCTCTGGAAAGCCGGGCTGAGCTATGCATACGGAATTTTCGTATCTGCATGAAAAATGCCTCAACCCTGCCCCACGACTACTGGCTAAGTCGCTATCAATTCTGCACAGCACCAACCTGCATTACTAGAAAAAGCCCCAGAACGCAGGTAAGGGGGCGGGCCTTGGCCGGACTACTCTACACAAGAGGAGGCTACATTAGGGACAGTAATAAAGCTAGATTCAGAAAAGGAACAGCTACCCGGAGTGCAGACGCTTTCTTGGCGTGCATCTCCGTAATCCCTAAAAAGCCTAGGCCAATCTAGATCTGTACCCGAGGTCCATAAAAGGGCCGCTACTATTGCACCATGCAAAAAGGGGCACTCGGGTAGAAGTGCCAGTCGTTAAATAGATCTGGCTCTAGATCTAACTGTAGTTCTAGCATGGTCTGATCCTGTATTCTCCAGAAATTTACACTGAGAGAAGATACAGACCGCCTTACCCTGAGGCGGCTACCAGTTAGCAGCTTAATACTAGGAGGAAAAAATGCCTAGCCTTCTCTTAACACAAAAAAACCCGTTTTTTTTTTTTTTTCTTTCATCTATAACCGCTACACACCCGCAGGAAATGAGTGGCATTCCCAGCGCTAATTCTAGCGCATCTTAGCTTTTTAGGTCTGGGAATAAAAAGGGCTGTACAGCTCTCACAGCGTGTACCATATATAGTGTTTGCTGGCTTCCACTAGTAATACTAGCTCACTTATACCAAGCTTTAGCAACTGGTAAATAATATTTTATCGTTCTAGCCAACCTAACAGGGGAACTACAGGCCCTAGGAAATATCCCAACGATCCACAGCGACCCCCGAAGCCCTCTACAGGGAGCATAAGTCAGAAAATATATAATATTTTTCCCTCTTATAGGGGACTTACCCGCTCGCCTGCGGCGTGCCATGATATCCACCCACAAGCTTAATTCCCGTGTATGCTTAGGTGTACCGCTACCACGGGCCTGAGGGGGCGCACTCACAAACCAGCCAGGCGGGCCCTAGCACATCATCGTGGACCCACCTAGGCCGGATGTAAGAAGCGCCTGGGGAGATGATGAAGAAGAGGAGTGAGTTTTCTGGTCAATGTAATTTCTCATCTCACCCTCAGGGAGGAGATCCATCATGAACGCTGACTGCGTTTTGTGATACACAGCTCCTACTTCTCCCAGGAGTCCGCCTCTCTGTGCCCCACCCCCGACTGTGGGGGCGCACGAGAAGCAATGCTGGCCATTGGGCCCTGTCTCCGGTCCTAGGACCGTGACGCCTCCCGCCTGCCAGGACCCGGATCTCAGTGGCATGCAGGTCCTCAGACGCTGCCAAATGTTTGCTATTCCTCGGCGATGCTGGCCCTCAGGCCCAGACTCCGCCTGTTGTGCCACCACCGCATCAGGAAAAAAAAAAACCTTCCCTGATCGAGATCCCTCAGCAAACCGGCCTGGTGCACATGAAAACCCCGCCATGGTGTAAGAATTAGCACCGGGCTGACCCGCTGCTGTGTATGCCCTGCCATTAAAAATGACACATCGTTTAGGTGGCAGGGTTGGAGCGCTCAGCTTCCCAGAGATAAACATCCCATTAATCGGAGGCAACGACACATACCCATATTCTACCATCCTCCCGACATCAGCGGCACACTGCTGATGTCATACCGCTGATATCAGTGAACATGAACCGAACATAGGTTATTTCATGCCCTCTCGATCTAATTAGGAAGATCAGGAAGGAATGAAAGCCCAACTGAGCCAATGATTATGGCTGGGGAGAGATCGATCGTTTATTCCAACATGAGCGATCTCTCCTCTAACGCGACAACACAGCGGCCGCAGCCCGCCTGCAGCGCGTTTCATAACATTCATCGGCTCAGCATACACAGTCGGGATGGCTGAGAAGATTAGTCCTCCTTCTCACAGCCATCCCTAGAGCACTTGCAAACAAGTCTCGTCAGCCGCCAGATCGTCAAAGGGAAGAATGCCTTCCCGTGACGATTCAGCGAGCTCTATCCGGGAAACCATGACGTGCGTCCGCGCTCAGCCTCGACATGAGCGGGGACCGCATCATCAGTCTCGGATGCCAAACCCTCTTCCCTCAGGAAGAGAATCAGACGAGAGCAGAGCGATCTCAGATTGACAAACGCTCACATTAAACAAACAAACAGACAACTCGATAAGAGCTGACTGTGCATGCTCTTGATCCCAGGCAGAAACACACAGCTTGTGTGTATACAATAATGAATTTGGATTACCTTAACTCGAAGCAATTCAGACAAAACAGTCCCTGAAGACGAAGAAGCGGTGTCATGTTGGCAAGGCACCCTTTTATACTTCCTGGTCGCACCTTGATGACATCATAGGCTGTCGCCGGTCAATAGGATTGCCGTGATTCGATAGTAGTTCAGACACCTGTCACGCTGGAGGCGTTCCCCGTAGCGTCAAGCTGACGCAGCGCGAGTTCCCTTTCGAAAGGGAAATATATTTTCTCAGTAAATAGCAACTAAAAAAGCATTCAGCTAATGTCTAAATGCATTTGAAACTGAGGGAAACTATGTTCAGCTGGGGTCTTTAAAAGAACACATTGAAAACTAAAACTCTGTATTCATCCTTGTTTAATTCCCTGGACAGTGTTCTTTCCTTCAATTTAACACAGTCTTATTGTAAAGAATGTGATGAAAGAACATGTGAGTAATAACGCGACTATTGAGGTCACAAAAACCTTTCCATTGTGTCAAAAGTTACTTCTTCTGGAGCCTTTCTGTAGTTTAATTGATATAAATCTTATGAACATTAAGATAATGGTTCTCGTCTCATTTATCTTCATGTGACACAATCACAGCCAATCAGAGCATGTTAAATGTACAGTACAGTTACAGACTGATTTCGTACCGGGATGCCAATAGTTAATAAAGTGCTTTACAGAAGACATACACTTTTAAGCTTGGGGTAAAAAAAGATTTTTGGAAAGAAATTAATACTTGAATTCAGCAAGGATGCATTAAACTGATCAAAAATGTCAGTAAAGGCATTTGTATAATGTTACAAAGTGTTTCTATTTCAAATTCATACAGTTCTTTTGCACTTTATCAATAATCCTAAAAAAGGCCTGCTCCTTCGTCCCAACGACGGCTTCCGATAAGCGGGTGAAGGTTTCTGGGCATTCGGTCTTTTCAGCAGGGCAAAGTTATTTAATTCCAATTTACTATTATCTGACTCCATTTTATCATGACCTCGAATTTAGGTTAGAATGCCGATTGGTTATTATTTAATTTGTATAACAATTTAACTACACGTTTGATTATTCTATTTAACTCTTTACTCTTATTGAAATCATTTATTTGGTTCTCAGAGTTGCACAGGGTCCTCGCACCGGCCGTTATGTGGTCATGTTCACAACCTCGCCAGTCCGATCATTAACCAGAGGTTAAGGTTAAAGCGATTTAACAATGCCGAAATCCGAAATCTAGAATGTACTTAAAGGGTTAGTTCACCCAAAAATGAAAATTAGCCCATGATTTACTCACTCTAGGCCATCCTAGGTGTATATGACATTCTTCTTTCAGAAAACAATGTCCTGGCTCTTCCAAGCTTTATAATGGCAGTGACTGTTTTTTTTTAAGTCCATAAAAGTGCATCTATCCATCATATAACTGCTCAACACGGCTCCGGGGGGTTAATAAATGCCTTCTGAAGCGAAGCGATGTGTTTGTGCAAGAAAAATATCTATTTTCTATATCATATTTAAAACTTTATAAAGTAAATTATCTAGCTGCCGGCGAATCGCCTTCCGTATTCAACTTATGGAAAAAGTGCATCTTTTTGATGCCTTCCATATTCAACTTATGGAAAAAGTGCATCTTTTTGATGCCTTCCATACAGGGTCGTTTTTAGGCATAGGCAAACTAGGCTTTCGCCTAGTGCGCCATCAGTAGGGGGGCGCCAATAAGCGCATATCTGGAACTAGATGTTTGTGTGTAAATGGTGTCACGGCCACCCTAAAATGTTGTTGCCGCCCCCACTAGTTCCCCCACACTATTGGAACAGAGAACTGTCAATCTGACGATTCCTATATGCCATCAGATCAGAGTAGGCTACTGTCAAAAAAGTTTGTGTTTGGAGCGCTCAACAACACCATTAGATCAATGAACTCGGTCAATGCTTTGGCAAGGTAACACTTTTTTTAACCATAAAATAAAGCTAAATTCAAACTAAAGGCCAATTAAGATAACAAGTACAAATCTGTATTTTGTTAGGGCAGTATTTGTGGCAGTCTAGAAATAACGCTGTGAATGGGCAGATAGCATTGCTCCGTGTGTATGTTAGAGGCAAAATATAACTGCACACTTACTTCAGCATTTCATGATTATAAGTTATATTTTGACTCTATAAAGCTTTCTTCTCTTAATTGCACCTCCAAAAGTGCACACTCTGACACGGTGGTGTCAGGAGCACAACCTCTCCCTCAACGTCAGCAAGACCAAGGAGCTGGTGGTCGACTTCAGGAGGAATGAGAGAGAACACCGCCCCATCACCATCGATGGAGCACCGGTGGAGAGAGTCAGCAGCTTCAAGTTCCTCGGTGTCCACATCACAGAGGAACTCTCATGGTCCGTCCACTCTGAGGCCGTTGTGAAGAAGGCTCATCAGCGCCTTTTCTTCCTGCGACGGCTGAGGAGGTTTGGAATGAACCGCCACATCCTCACACGTTTCTACACCTGCACCATCGAGAGTCTGCTGACTGGCTGCATCACCACCTGGTACGGCAACAGTACCGCCCGCAGCCGCAAGGCCCTGCAAAGGGTAGTGCGCACGGCCAGCTGCATCATCGGAGGTGAGCTTCCCTCCCTCCAGGACATTTACGCCAGGCGGTGTGTGAAGAGAGCTCAGAGGATCTTCAGAGACTCTAGCCACCCGAACCATGGGCTGCTCTCACTGCTGCCATCAGGCAGACGGTACCGCAGCATTAGAACACGCACCAGCCGACTCCAGAACAGCTTCTTCCCACAAGCAATCAGACTACTTAACTCCTGATCCATCAGGATCATAACACACTCTGGACAGAATATCACTCAGCACAACCCACTGTAGATACACACACATTATATACACATTTATTTATCATACAGCATCTATTGCACTTTGGATTTCAATTTTTCAATCTGTGAATAATATTTTATACTATACATTGTATATTATTATTATTACTATTATAGCGTAATGTATATTGTTTAGTGTATGTTTAGTGTATATTGTTTAAAGTATATGTATATTGTAAGTATGTGTATATTGTTTAAAGCTGTGAGAACTACACTCACATTGTGTAAATTATTTATTGTTTATTGTAGAGTTTACTGTGCTGTGAGTAATTGTGTGCGCATCAGATGTGTAATCTGATGCTGCTTTAAATGTTGTACATGTCATGTCATGACTGCTATGTTGCTCGGAACTGCACCTAAGAATTTCACCTGCTGTTGCACTTGTGCATATGTAGAGTGACAAATAAAGTGATTTGATTTGATTTGATTTTGATTTGAAAAGGTTTTTGCGCCAATGCATTGTTAAAAGAATCAGTGTGTTTTGTAATTGTCCCATATACAACTTTAGCGGCCAATTTAAAAATGGTATAATAAAATTTGCTAATTCACAACATGAATACATCCTTTATTAAATCACGTTGACAAATTTAACGTATCTTTACGGATGGTGTTGAATGCTGAATCGATTCATTCAGTTCTAATAGTGCTTAATGCAAGCAGTGTCGTACACACAGAGGGCAAAGTGTTGCGTTATTTAAAGGGGAAGTTCACGCATCAATGAGGAACAAAAACCACACTGAATCAGTATTTATTCTTATTACTTTCATGTGAAATGTACTAATAACACATAATTATGTAGTTATATCTGAGAACAATTTCTTAGCAACTAGGGACTGCACAAATATAGGCTATATATTATAGGCCTAGGGCTATACAGGCATCTGGCTATTCATTTGAATCCTTATTAACAAATATATACAAATATAATTTGGTATGTATGTATTTGGTCATTAATACCAGTAATACCAATGTTGCAATGGGGGCACCAATAAGGATTTCGCCTAGGGCGTCAGAATGGCTAGAAACGGCCCTGCTTCCATATTCAACTTATGGAAAAAGTGTAGTTCCCACACCTCTCCCAGTTCAAAATGCGCACGTTACATCTGATGAGTGTAACTGGTGTGCAATGTTGTCAGACGTAGCGTAAGCATTTTGAAATGTGAGAGGCGTGGGAGCTACAATTTTGAATTAAGTTGAATATGGAAGGCGATTCGCCAAAAGCAAACGCATCGCTTCGCTTCAGAAAGCCTTTATTAAACCCCCTGGAGCCGTGTGGAGCAGTTATATGATGGATAGATGCACATTTATGGACTCCAAAAACAGAGCGACAGTCACTGCCATTATAAAGCTTGGAAGAGCCAGGACATTTTTAATATAACTCTGCTTGTATTCATCTGAAAGAAGAATGTCATATACACCATATACAGGGCGGCAGTGGCTCAGTGGTTCATTTAGGTTGTCTACAAACTGGAAGGTTGGTGGTTCAATCCCCGGTTCCACCTGACCAAGTGTCGAGGTGTCCATGAGCAAGACACCTAACTGCAGCTGCTCCCGACGAGCTGGATGGCGCCTTGCATGGCTGACACCGCTGTCGGTGTATGAATGGGTGAATGTGTGGCAATATGTTCAGCGCTTTGGATGGCCATGGGTCTGTTGAAAGCGCTATATAAATGCAGTCCATTTACCTAGAATGACTTTAGGGTGAGTAAATCATGGGATAATTTTCATTTTTGGGTGAACTAACCCTTTAACCCTGGTCGCAGATTTGCGGTAAACATCGCAATGTACTAAAGTCAATAATTTCAAAGTCAGAATGAAATCAAATGTAACAATGTATTATTAGTCAGGCAATTACATAATCAATGAAAAGATAATCAATATATAACATCAAATTCTCTGAAGTAAAGAGTAAGGAAATAGGTGTCAAATCACCTTTATTTATATAGCACTTTTTACAATGTTGATTGTTTCAAAGCAGCTTCACAGTGTTAAACAGGAAAGTAATGCATAAGATACATAATGCATAGCATTATGGGCTGATCTGACTACAGAATCGGGCCCTGAACTTTCCTCCAACATCTCTTCATACTCAGACCAAGACAGAAACTTCTTTCAAATGTAAACATGAGTTCACAATGGGAATTTGCATTAATGAAGTCTCCAGACCTTGAGGGCAGGAGGTAATATGCATGAAAGACCAATTGGCAGAGGACAACCACAGTAAGCAAAATATCTCTAAACTCTTAAAACCTTTATTACCTTTTGGTGTACTTCTGTGGGAATGAGACCTTTGTACCAGTCACACTGAGACGTTTCAAATGATACCAAACATATGTAATACTGTATAGTATTTGCTCACATTAACCCATATAGATTCTGGGTGAATTTCAGGTTATCTCAACATGTGGAGAGGAGAGATAAGAGTGAGGGAAATTAAATGTAAATTAAGGCAATACTTGGGTGATCAACAAAAATTGTCTTGGGTGGGGATGCTAATTTCACAAGAGAGAGTTCAGATGTTAATTTCCTTTGTTGGTATGGTTTTAGATTACGGCCCGGAAAGTACTGCGTAAGTAAAGTGAATTTACAGCATAACTTTCTGTAATTATAGTGTAACTATAAAGTAAGTATGTGTAGGTATAAGGGAACAATATGTAATATTGGGGAAATAAAGGGGTAACTATCAGGAAAATTAACAAATGATTTATACTGTCAGTATTTTTTAATTAAGGGGTAATTATCTGTGTAGTTACAGGGTAAGTATGAATCTATGGGCTGTAAATTAAAGTGGTTCTTGTTCCCCTCTTGTTTCATGTAGTTACAGGGTCAGTACAATAAAAACATACACAATCTGATATCACTCGTAAACCTTTATTTAAAACAAGTTTTTTAAAACAGATTTACAACACTTATTCGTTTCTCTTGCTTGGCTTACATATTGTTCCCTTACACCTACACATACTTACTTTATAGTTACACTATAATTGGCAAAAGTTATGCTGTAAATTTGCATTACTTACGCAGTACTTTCCGGGCCGTAATCTAAAGCGTTACCCCTTTGTTTTCTCAGAAAGTTGCCATCTCTTGCAGTTCGTACAGTTTCTCCAGTCTTACACCACATGAGCTGGTGGTGAGCTGGTGGTCCAGTGGGTTAAACCATGGAACTGATACGCAGAAGGTTGCTGGTTTGATCCCAGCGGTCACCACCAGTGTGTCCTTGAGCGAGGCACTTTACTCCACGTTGCTCCAGGGGGATTGTCCCTGTAATAAGGGCACCTGTAGTAAGTCCCTTTGGAGTCCCTTAGTAAGTCGCTTTGGATAAAAGCGTCTGCCAAATGCATAAATGTAAATGTAAAACACCACAAAAATATTAAGCAGCACAACTGTTTTCAACATTGATAATAATAAGAAATGTTTCTTGAGCAGCAATTCAGCATATTGTGATTTTTGACGAATGTGACACTGAGGACTGATGGATTTTGATCAAATAATGCAGCTTTGGTGAGCATAAGTGCCCAAACTTTTGATCTATATGTACACTCACCTAAAGGATTATTAGGAACACCTGTTCAATTTCTCATTAATGCAATTATCTAATCAACCAATCACATGGCAGTTGCGTCAATGCATTTAGGGGTGTGGTCCTGGTCAAGACAATCTCCTGAACTCCAAACTGAATGTCAGAATGGGAAAGAAAGGTGATTTAAGCAATTTTGAGTGTGGCATGGTTGTTGGTGCCAGACGGGCCGGTCTGAGTATTTCACAATCTGCTCAGTTACTGGGAATTTCACGCACAACCATTTCTAGGGTTTACAAAGAATGGTGTGAAAAGTGAAAAACATCCAGTATGCGCCAGTCCTGTGGGCGAAAATGCCTTGTTGATGCTAGAGGTCAGAGGAGAATGGGCCGACTGATTCAAGCTGATAGAAGAGCAACTTTGACTGAATTAACCACTCGTTACAACCGAGGTATGCAGCAAAGCATTTGTGAAGCCACAACACGCACAACCTTGAGGCGGATGGGCTACAACAGCAGAAGACCCCACCGGGTACCACTCATCTCCACTAAAAATAGGAAAAAGAGGTTACAATTTGCACAAGCTCACCAAAATTGGACAGTTGAAAACTGGAGTCACAATTTGGCGTAAACAGAATGAGAACATGGATCCATCATGCCTTGTTACCACTGTGCAGGCTGGTGGTGGTGGTGTAATGGTGTGGGGGATGTTTTCTTGGCAAACTTTAGGCCCCTTAGTGCCAATTGGGCATCGTTTAAATCCCACGGCCTACCTGAACATTGTTTCTGACCATGTCCATCCCTTTATGACCACCATGTACCCATCCTCTGATGGCTACTTCCAGCAGGATAATGCACCATGTCACAAAGCTTGAATCATTTCAAATTGGTTTCTTGAACATGACAATGAGTTCACTGTACTAAAATGGTCCCCACAGTCACCAGATCTCAACCCAATAGAGCATCTTTGGGATGTGGTGGAACGGGAGCTTTGTGCCCTGGATGTGCATCCCACAAATCTCCATCAACTGCAAGATGCTATCCTATCAATATGGGCCAACATTTCTAAAGAATGCTTTCAGCACCTTGTTGAATCAATGCCACGTATGAATTAAGGCAGTTCAGAAGGCGAAAAGGGGTCAAACACAGTATTAGTATGGTGTTCCTAATAATCCTTTAGGTGAGTGTACATTTACATTCAAACATATGTGTCATGAAATCTGTGTCATGCTTTATCATGAAACATCTGGTTAGGAAACACAATGTAATATGTAAGAAAAAAATAGGTTATATCTTTCAGGTACAAAAAACTCTATTAATCTCTGACAGAGATTCAATCAAGCACCAGGCGTAAGATGCCATTTTAGGGGGGGTTGTACAGCACTGAGTTCAAATCAGGTTAAAGCAAATAAACAGTGAGAGAGCACAAGATCAACGCTGCCTTCATTCCAAGGGCTCATATTTTCCACAGTGTGCTAAATATTTAGACATTTTGACAAACAGCCCGTCAGCATAAGTCAGTGGTGAGCTGGCAAGACCCAAAAAAAGCAGAGGTAAGTCTCTATGTTCGGTCCCATTCCTCACCCCATGGAACGCTTCTGCCGAGCACACAGCCTTTATTAAAGCTGCCCTGAGCAGCACATTCAACCTCTGCATCAAACCGAGTCATTGATGGGAAGGGAGGATAGAGCTGGGCCGAATAAGTTGGTAAAACATGAACATTTCTCTTGGCAGCTCATTACGGCAGGCTGAATAATTTCCATAGCATTTTCCACTCATTGTGAGGTTTGTATCTATACACAGAGGATCTGAATAAATTATGAGAACCTTTATATTACAGAAACTTAAAGCAGCACTAGGTAACTTTTCAACCTTCATAATATATTTTCAAGACTCTTGTGATGATACATCGACTTACAACAGGTTGAATGACACGTCTGCCATAGCCTGACGGGGTCTGTATCGTTTTTAATCGTACTTTTAAACTTCGGGTTTCGGGTAGTAACCCAAGAAAAAAAAGAACTACAAAATTCGACTGCTTTACGGCATATGCGTCACTTCCACCATCACCCCCACTTCCTTAAATTCGGACGTGCGAGCCCAACTATCAAAATCAGATGAGGCAGAGTTAGAGTCCTCAACAACAGATTCCTGCAAAAATGAGAAGTGTTATTGTTTGAGTGTAAACTTTCTACAGCATAATGTTGGTGTACTGTATTATGATGAACCTTACATCTTTTGGCTGAAAAAACTAATTTCAAATGTAAGCCTATGTCTAAACGGCGTGTACAAGTTTGGTAGGGGCTACATTCTTGCAAGTAAATACATAAGACGTACAAAATCATATTTTAGGATGCCTAACATGTCTGTGATATTTGTTTATTTGTCTTGCCTCGAGCTATAATGCAAATTGATTTTTCAAATTTGAAGATTCATCTATGGTAGCTTGATATTATATTGACGATATATGGTTATTACCTACCACTCAAACATTGAATCATATAGATTCTGTAAAACGGTAACCAATAGACTAGACTACTATAATGATGCTGGCTTGTAAACGTGAGCAATCATTTGGCGTTTGAAAAAAAAAAAATAAAACCCATGAAATGATATTCATATGACATGCTGAAACATATGCCACTGTACCTGGGATGAAGACATTTCACACGCGACGCAAGCAGAACACCTGCATGTGAACTCCTCCTGCAGTGTTCAGGGCTATCATAGTTGTCATGTCAACAAATGCACGTGCGATGCATCCCCTGATGTAGGATGACAGAGTTTACGACAGTAGAAGAGGACAATACTGTTTCCCAACTGTAGGGGGACCCCGAGAGCAAAACCTACCTAGTGCTGCTTTAAAGGGTTAGTTCACCCAAAAATGAAAATTATGTCATTAATTACTCACCCTCATGTCGTTCGACACCCGTAAGACATTCGTTCATCTTCGGAACACAAATGAAGATATTTTTGTTGAAAGCTGAGGCTGAGAAAGGCCTCAGCAAGCCCTCCATAGGGATTCAGTACATTTACACTTACAAGACCCATAAAAGGCACTAAAAACGTCGTTACAAAGTCCATCTCACTACAGTGGCTCTACAATAATTTTACGAAGCGACGACAATAGTTTTTGTGCAAAAAAAAAAAATCTAAATAACAACTTTATTCTACAAGTTCTTGTCTTCCTTGTTGGACTCACGAAGCACCAAGACGCATGCGCGAGAATATGATGCAGAATCGGCGTTCGGACACGTGACCCAGAAGCGAGGAGATTTGTTTACAACGAGCAGAGGAAGACGCGCCATATCTAAGCTGTTTAATTCTACATTGATCGTGCTTAAGGTCTCGGCGTGGTGCTCAAAATGGGACTAAAATGTGCATTTCATGGATTCCCGAACGCTGGAGCTACGTCATATTCTCGCGCATGCGTCTTGGTGCTTCGTGAGTTCACGGCAGAGTCCAACAAGGAAGACAAGAACTTGTAGAATAAAGTCGTTATTTAGATTTTTTTTTTCGCACAAAAACTATTGTCGTCGCTTCGTAAAATTATTGTAGAGCCACTGTAGTGAGATGGACTTTGTAACAACGTTTTTAGTGCCTTTTATGGGTCTTGTGAGTGTAAATGTACTGAATGTCAATGGAGGCCTCTCTCAGCCATCAGCTTTCAACTAAAATATCTTCATTTGTGTTCCGAAGATGAACGAATGTCTTACGGGTGTCGAACGACATGAGGGTGAGTAATTAATGACCCATTTTTGGGTGAACTAACCCTTTAAAGAATGATTAGATATAGCATTCTCATAAAAAAAGGGAGTGGGGGGATTTTTAGGTTTTCTTTTTTTATTAATTTTAGTTTATATAAAAAAAAGGTTTCCTTAGGTTTCCTTTTTTAGCTCATGATTTACTCACCCTCAGAGTAACCCCTCACGCGATGTATAGAAGCATCGCAAGCTTTGACGCCTCTCGTGGATAGTGCTGGGCAACCAACTCAAGCCCCTCTTCTCTTATATCAAAATCCTCTGCCATTTCTCTTGAAAAAAATCTTGTTTTAGACCCTAATTCATGACCGGTGTTTTGTTTTGCTCTATCCTCTGTGTTTCTGCATTCGTCAATACGAATGCGACAAGGGTTCAAGGGTCAAGGGTTACTCTTTCGCCATAAATCGATGCGTAGAGAAATCTGCCGGTAGTTATTTTAGTCTATAAAGTTTTAAATATGGATATTTTTCTTACACAAACATGTCACTTCACTTCAGAAGACATTTATTAACCCCCCGGAGCTGCGTGGAGCAGTTATATGATGGATAGATGCACTTTTATGGACATTATAATTAGCCAGGATTCTTTAAATATAACTCCGATTTTATTCATCTTAAAGAAGAATGTCATATACACCTAGGATGACTTCAGGGTGAGTAAATCATGGGCTAACCCTTTACGAATGCATATGAATTTGAGCATAGTGTGTGTAATGTGGATGTTTGCACGAGCTCTGCAATTAAGCTCTCTAGTCATGTCACATTTATTTATATAGCACTTTATACAATAGATTGTTTAAAAGCAAGAAGTTTCACAGAATCTTTACAGTACATAGAGACATTTGACGTCACTTCCAAGATGGCGGCTCCTGCTCCGAATGAGCTATGTCAAATGTAAAAAACTAAATTTATCTTTACGTTTATATAATGATACCTTAATTTTTGCTTTTCGACAGCTGTTTTCAAAGCGAACGCCAGTATTTTATGTTCATTGTTTTCTGTTTTTGCCATAACTGTCACCCAGCAAACAATTTTGTGTTTAAAAGATGTCTAGCGGTCCAAACACAGCCCTGACGTCTAGGTTAAAACAAGGTAAAATTTGGGCTGTCAGTGAAAATTAAATAGACGTCTAACCATAGCCCAAGAATAGACTAGTCATCTAGAACATGAACATGTCAAAGAAATAAAACC